>JAQPZY010001020.1:600000-1015027 GCA_029931535.1 Margaritifera margaritifera
TGGTCATATGACAGAATGTTCTAGAATATGTGTCATCTTAATTTTACTTGTATGGACATGACTTTTTACACATAACTCTAAGGATTTTCCAGTTTTATCTGTAAACAAAATTAACCTTGACCTCAAATTTGGTAAACATTTTGTTTATAAAAACTACCCTTTAGCTCAAATCTGAAGTAAAGAACCTAATTCAAGGACACTAGTTAAACTTGTTTTTTCTCATAAACAACATTAAGATTTAAGCAAATATTAAAGCCAAGAAACATTAATAATTTCCCAAAATATCTATAATATTATATAAACATCATACATAACACCTCCCCTCATTAAGAAAAAGAAAGATTAATGCAATAAAGCTTTCTTTTAAATATACATCTAATACTATAATAAACAAAATTTGCATAAGAAAATGTCTTATGATACTGAACTTAATTACATCAAGCAATATAACATTTCTATGCACGTGAGAGTGCATCTGCAATCATATTGTCTTTTCCACTGATGTGTTTGATATCAATGTTATATTCCTGCAATATTAAACTCCATCTCAACAATCTCAGATTTTAATCTTTCATTTTGTTGATGAAAGTAAGGGATTGTGATCACTGTACACAATAATTGGAGAAAGAGTTGAGGTAACATACACTTCAAAATGTTGTAAAGCCAATATCAAAGACAAACATTCCTTCTCAATTGTGGAATAATTTTTCTGGTGCTTGTTTAGTTTTTTTTTAGAAAAATAACACACAGGGTGATCCACACCACTTTTGTCTTCCTGAATCAATACTCATCCAACCCCTACATCACTTGCATCAACAGATAATTTAAATGATTGGCTGAAATTTGGTGCAGAAAGAACTGGTGCATTCTTAAGCATGGCCTTTAACTTGTCAAAAGATTCTTGACACTTGTCAGACCAATGAAATTTGGTTTTCTTACTCAATAAACTTGTCAAAGGTTCAGCGATTTTGGAAAAATTGAACAAAATTTCCGATAATATCCATCCATACCTAGAAATCGCATCAGTTGCATTTCACAAATTGGTACTTAAAATTCAGAGATAGCTTTGACCTTAGCTTCTATAGGTTTAACTTGACCTTGTCCCACAATATGTCCTAAAAATGTGACACAAGCATGGCAAAACTCACTTTTGCTCAAATTAATTGTCAGATTCGCATCGCTGAGTCGATCAAAGAATTTTCGAATGGTTTCCAAATGATCTTTCCAGGTGTTGTTGTACATAATGACGTCATCAAATTAAGCGTCACAATTATCAAGACCAGATGTTATCATGTTCATCAGACGTTGTAACGTTGCAGGCGAATTTTTCATTCCAAACGGCATAACTTTATATTGATAAAGTCCATCTGGAGTTACAAATGCTGAAATTTCTTTTGCCCTTTCCGTCAGTGGAATTTGCCAGAATCCTTTAAAAGGTCAAACTTGGTGACATATTTCGCATTCCCAATTTTATCAATGCAATCGTCCATTCTTGGGATTGGAAATGAATCAGTTTTGGTGACACTGTTGAATTTTCTATAGTCAGTACACATACAGAATGTATTATCTGGCTTGGGAACAAGAATACATGGTGAACTCCAGTTACTTTTACTTGGTTCTATAAAATCATTCTCCAGTAAATACTGAATTTCTTTCTTCAAATAGTTCTGTTTGAGAGGATTCATCCAATAAGGATGCTGTTTCACAGGCGCAGAATCTACAATGTCAACGTCATGATAAATTTTACTTGTTCGTGTTGTAACATCAGGAAACAAGTGCTCATAGTCACGTAATAGCTGTTTTAGTTCATTTCTTTCCTGTTGTTGTAGATGTAAAAGTTTCTGGTCTAGATTGTTCAATATTTCTAAATTCCGAAGATTGGTTATACCAGAGTCACTATAGTCTGATTGTACTCCATCGTTGATATCTTCACTGTGTGGGACAGGTACAACTAAATTAACTGAATAATTAGCTGGGCTATCTCTGTCAAAATATTCCTTTAACATATTTATATGACAAAGTTGTTTCTGTTTCCGTCCCCCAGCAATGTTAATGATATAATTTAAGTCATTTACTTTCTTTTCAACGGTATAAGGACCATAATATTGAGCCTGAAGAGGATTCTGAGGTATGGGAAAGAGAGCCAGAACTTTGTCACCAGGTTTAAAACTCCTTTCCTGTGTATATCTGTCATACCTTAATTTCATTTTTGACTGGGTAGTGTGAAGATTAGTTCTTGCTACTTCACAGGCCTTTGACAACTTATATTTTGAAATCAGAAACATTGTCAAGAAGATTAATCTTTGAATCTTCATTTGAAAGAAGTTTCTCTTTCAATAAGTTCAATGGTCCACGGACAGTACGACCAAAAACTAGTTCAAAGGGACTAAAACCAAACGACTCTTGAACTGATTCTCTAACAGCAAACAACAACAAATGAACACCCTCATCCCAATCCTTTTCTGTATCAAAGCAATAGGATCGAATCATATTCTTCAAAGTTGGATGAAATCTTTCCAAAGCACCTTGACTTTCAGGGTGATAGGCAGAAGATTTAAACTGTTGGATGCCTAATTCATGCATAACTTGTTGGAAAATCCCAGACATAAAATTTGACCCTTGATCCGACTGGACAGATTTGGGAAGGCCAACAAGTGTAAAGATTTCACAATAGTTTTAGTTTCTATATTTCTCAGAGGAATTGCCTCTAGAAATCTTGTAGATGCACACATGATGGTCAACAAGTATTGATTGCCTGACTTGGTCTTAGGTAAAGAACCGACACAGTCTACCATTATTCTACTAAATGGTTCATCAAATGCAGGAATAGGTTCCAAATGAGCCTTAGGTATATTCTGATTGGGTTTTCCTACCATTTGACAAGTGTGACAAGATCTGCAGTATTTAGAAACATCACTTTTGAGTTTCGGCCAATAAAAATGATTCAAGATCTTGTGATAAGTCTTACGGACTCCTAAATGATTAGCCAAAGGAGTTTCATGGGCTAAATTAAGAATTTCCTGTCGATCTGACTTAGGAACAACAATTTGATAGCTCACTGACCACTCGTCACCAGCGGGTACCTCAGGTGGTCTCCATTTTCTCATTAGGACCCTATTTTTCACAAAGTAACCCACATGAACTTATGTAGCTTCAGTTTCACTAAGAACCCTCTTAAACAAACAAATATCTCGGGTTCTTGCTCCTGTTCAACGACAAGGGATTGTCGTTTGTCGCCCTCATTAGAACAAAGAGAATGAGTTGCCAAAAAAGAATCACTGTGATCAATACCGTTTGATTGATCAATACCTGAGGAAAAAGTGACCTCATCAAAAGACTGACCAATACATGTGTCAGCTAAAGGAATAATATCCTGATCAACATCATTCTCAAGAGCTCTTTTTGCCATAGTTCTAGTAACTGCACAAGCAGGGTACAAATCAGAGATTTCGATTTCGACAGGATCAACTTTCTGATCCAAACAAGGCTTGTCAGTTACAAGTGGATTAACCACAACCTTATCTTCAGCTAGGTCATTGCCTAGTAATAAATGAACACCCTCTATGGGTAAAGAAGTCACTGACCCAGCAGTCACAGGTCCGGAAACTAAGTCTGATGCCAAATTTACACAATGAAGAGGAACATTTACAAAGCCGCACTCTACTCCCTGAACAAGAACACTTTCACTTGAAGAAGACTCCTCAGACAAAGGCAAAGTACCTGATAATAAAAGACTCTGAGAAGCTCCAGTGTCCCTTAATATTTTAATTGGGATAGGCTTAGCAGAATCACCAATAAGTGATATATAACCTTCTGACATGAATGGTTCATAAGAATCCAAAATAGAATCAGACTGGAGTTTGTTTAACCCAATAAATGTATTGCCTTCAATACAAGGCCGTGACCTTGACCTCTTTGAAATAAGAGCATTCGGAAAAGCTCTGTATTTACTCTGTTGCCTATTTTTCAACTTGAAGCAATCAGAAATAACGTGCCCTTTCGTTTTACAATAAGTGCACGTAGGAAGAGATACGGATTTCTGATCAGTCTTATCAGATGTTTGATTCCTAACAGTTGTGCTGTTGTGAAATTTGGAAGTACTCGCATGTGATTTAAATGGTTTTTTACCAGAAAACTGCTGAGAGGACGACTTATTGCCAAATGAAATTTTGTGAGTCAAGGAATAATCTTCAGCCATACGAGCAGCATTTTCCAAAGTTTCCATATTCTGCTCGTCAAGATAGGTTTTAACATCACTATGGATGCACCTCTTGAACTCTTTAACTAATACGAGCTGTCTGAGGTTATCATAATCTTGATCAACTTTCTTGGCTGAGCACCACCTATCAAATAGTTGTTCTTTTTCCCTTGCAAATTCGACATGGGTTTGTCCAGTTTCTTTTCTACAATTCCTAAACCTTTGTCGATATGCCTCTGGTACCAACTCATAAGCTTTCAAGATGTACTCCTTAACCACATCATAATCAGTGCTTTGTTGTACTGACAGTGAGGTGTAGACTTCACGAGCTTTACCAGTATGTACACTTTGTAATAACAAAGTCCAATGCTCTCTGGGCCATTTCAAGTTTTCAGCAATTTTCTCGAAATGAAGAAAGTATTTATCTACTTCTTTTGCCTGAAAAGGGGGTACTAACCTAATATATCTAGTAGCATCAAAACCTGAACCTGTGTTTAAAGGAGTGGAGTGTGCTCCGTTTGCGAATTCTAATTCTCTAAATTTAAATTGCATTTCCCTTTCTTCTCTTTGCATCTGCATTTGCCTCTCTTCTTTCTCTCTCTCCATCTGCATTTGCCTCTCTTCTCTCTCTCTCTCTGAATCTGAAGCTTTGCTAACTCCTTGAATGTTGTGATGTGCCAATGGTCTTCAAAGTCCTGATGTACTAGTAGTCTTTAATGTGCTGAGGTCAAAATGAAGTACTCCAAAATATCTCTGAAAAAAATCCAAAAGTCTATGAGCACTGTTATAATCCAATGAATATTTAAATAATTCCTCTCTTAGAATTTTGAATTACTTTCCACAACTGTAATAGCTCTTTACAAGACTGATAGTAATGTCGAAACTCATAAACTGTCCACTAAACATGGTATATATAAAGATTGGTCATATGACAGAATGTTCTAGAATATGTGTCATCTTAATGGAATTTTACTTGTATGGACATGACTTTTTACACATAACTCTAAGGATTTTCCAGTTTTATCTGTAAATAAAATCAACCTTGACCTCAAATTTGGTAAACATTTTGTTTATAAAAACTACCCTTTAGCTCAAATCTGAAGCAAACAACCTAACTCAAGGACACTAGTTAAACTTGTTTTTTCTCATAAACAACATTAAGATTTAAGCAAATATTAAAGTCAAGAAACATTTATAATTTCCTAAAATATCTATAATATTATATAAACATCATACATAACACTTAACAGAGATCCTGAACGATGACGGTCGTCTTTATTGATGACATAAGCTCCAACGTCTTCAGGTTTATCATTTGTAGGGTTCTTTTTTAGTTGTTGTCTATAACAAGAACACGGTATAATGTAAAAGAAGAAGTATAAAATATAATTTAAATCCCTTCACAATAAAATTAACAACCCTAACCCCAACCCTAATCTCTATATAAAGCTAAAATGTCTAACCCACTATATAATGTGTCTATCCCATCCCTATCCTCTTTTCTTTTGCAAAGCAAAACTACCATCCTAATAATCTTTACATCTCAAAGCCCATTTATCTACTAATCACCAACCAGTAATTTATTATCCAGCACCCAGGGACTTACTATCCACCAACCAGGGATCTACTATCCAACAACCAGATATCTACTTCCAACAACCACTTATCTACTATCCAACAACCAGGGATCTACTATCCACCAACCAAGAATCTACTATCCATCACCCAGTCATCTATACCTTCTAAATAAAAATAACGTCACTAACCCTACATACCGCTCTATGACCCCTCTTATAAGTTAAGTAAAAAACATCTAGCCCCTTCTATAAGATACCCTCTTTCAATATCTCCACTACAACCCTATAGAGTAAATCTAACTCAACAGACTACAGACCATATAAATCCCTTCTAAATTAAACTAACGACTCTAATCCTAATGCTTATAATGCCTCTTATAAATAAAGTAACAATCTCTATTCCATCCATATTGTCCCTACCTACTTTTTTAAAACAAAATTACCACCCTATTCGCACGAGTTAGGATTTGAAAGAAGGGATATAAATACAAATAATTACCCACTGCCACCACCACCACTTCCTCAACCCCTCTACAAGCACTCTTATAAATAAAGTAAAAATTTCTATTCCCACCTATAATATTCGTCACCGCCTCCACACTCCTAGCATTCCCCTTACAGAGTTACAATCTCAACCCCAATGTCTAATATCCCCATCACTACATACAAGTTAAATCCCTTATCAACAAAACTAACTTCATTATCTTCCTTACTACCCTATAATCCCTATAATAAAGTAAAACCTCTACCGCCATCTATGATGTCCCTACCCATACCTACTATCTTATTTTAAACAAAACTACCACCTCAATCGCAGCTGTCTATTTTCAATTTTTTAGTTGGAAAAATTTGAGTTTATCTGCACTCTAAATATATCTTACAATAGCAGGCAAAAACTTGTGCTGGATCTTAAATATGTTACAATTCTGCTAGCGTACTGGGAGGTCAAAATTTCATTCATCAAACTTAATACAAAGTTATAATTGGATGTCTTCACCAGCCATGGTAGATTGATAAATACACGGCCCAGCTTTTGTTTTTACCCCCAAAAGTTATAGCTGGACCTTTTTTAATCTAGACACAGAGTGTTTTAGCAAAAAATGTAATGTGGTGAAGTTAATTTGGGTTTCTTGACCGACATAATTATTGATTTCCTTGGACAGAAACAATGACTCATGTACTCAATAATAGCCTTAGCTAATAAAAGAATAATATAAATTATAACACAAAGGTCATAAACCAAATGAAACTATATTATAATTTAAAAGATGATACATAATTCCGTAACACATGAGATGACGATCTGCATCCAAAAACGGAAAAAAAACCTAAGACATCAAGTGAGTCTGTCTGTTTTGTAACAGTGTAGCATATGTTTGGAAGAGAAATGTCAGTTTGTCTGCCTTCCAAATGAATGGCTGTAGAGGAGTCCTGTGTTAAATAGTGTCGACAATGTATAGGGACAAACATAAAATTAACATGGGAAAATTAATGGTCGAAAGGTTATAAGGACAAATGGTCGAACCTTTATTGGGACAAACGGGAAATTCACAAAATTCACATGAGACAACCAAGTTGAAAGTTTTTTTTTCTAAAACAATGTATTGAAGTTGTGTATCTTAACAGAGATCCTGAACGATGACGTTCGTATGTATTGATGACATAAGCTCCAACGTCTTCAGGTTTATAATGTAATGTGTAGAGTTCTTTTTTAGTTGTTGTCTATAACAAGAACACGATATAATGTAAAAGAAGAGGTATAAAATATAGTTTAAATCCCTTCACAATAAAATTAACAACCCTAACCCCAACCCTAATCTATATATAAAGCTAAAATGTCTATCCCATTCTATAATGTGTTTATCCCTCCACTACCCTCCTTTTTAAAATCAAAACTACCATCCTCATAATCTTTACATATCAAAGCCCATTTATCTACTATTCACCAACCAGTGTTTTACTATCCAGCATCCAGGGATTCACTATCCACCAACCAGGGATCTACTATCCAAAAACCAGATATCTACTTCCAACAACCACTTCTCTACTATCTAACAAACAGGGACCTAATATCCAACAGCCAGTGACCAACTATCCACCAACCAAGGATCTACTATCCACCACCCAGTTATCTATACCTTCTAAATAAAGCTAACGTCACTAACCTCACATACCGCTTATATTATTCCACTTATAAATTAAGTAAAAAAAACCATCTAGCCCCTTCTATAAGACCCTTTAAATTATAATATAGTTTCATTTGGTTTATGACCTTTGTGTTATAATTTATATTATTCTTTTATTAGCTAAGGCTATTATTGAGTACATGAGTCATTGTTTCTGTCCAAGGAAATCAATAATTATGTCGGTCAACTTAACACAACATGGAGATCGCGTGGGTAGGGCGTGAGTAGCGCGTGGTGAAATGAATAATTTTTGTGACCTAGTTCCCTGACTCAGAACTTGTTTTCTTGTAAGAATTTAAATTGCAGATTGGGTTTTATATTTGTTCTACGCAGTATGAATATTATAAAACTAGAATGTATCCCAGTGTGAGGCATTCTTCGCGATTACTTCTGCTCGTAAAAGTCATAGAGGAATTTGTTTACTGTTTGTGATGGACAGCTTGTGACTTCTTATTTCTAACTAGTACTTTTGGGATTATGTACTATTATTCAAAGATCTGAACATTATTTAACTCCGTTGGAATTAACGGAAACATTTAAAGAACTTTTGGGATATTCTACGTTCACAGGAATTTAATTGGAATTAATAACATTTGGATTTAGAACTGATTCTTGTTAGCAAATAAGCAAATTAGTGTCCTCATTCGGAATACCTCTGGACATTTTCCGGATTAGTGAATTCTATAGAACATTTTAGGATTATTTAAGGAACTTCTAAACTGTAAGTTATTTTTAATTATTTCACTTTGTTTGTTTTAAATATTTTATATTTTACTAAATTAAATTTGTATTTTAGAAATTGTGAAAGCTTGTTGGAGTCTTTCTTTCTTTTGTTACATTCAAACCCCTAGTCGTAACACATGCTACACTGTTGCAAACCATATGAACCAACATGGCGCCTATGTTAAATTCCCGTTTTGGCTCTATATATTTTTGACCCTGTTTAACACAGTGGCCCACTCTACTACTTACGTTTCACAAATGCTGTGTACTACCTAACAGACTATTCGTAGAATCTTCGTCTAAACTTAATGTGTGCGGAGATTTACTTTCTTTAAGGTTGCCACACATTTATTTATAAACATTACGAAAAAGGTTTCATATTTGACCAAGTTAATGTCAACCAGTCGCTAGTATATATACCGTTTTAATCAGGGTGTATAAAACACTTGTGTCATATGTTATTATTTCCTGTTAGTTAAGGGTATGACAGGATTTTTATAAAATAATAAATTCACACATATTTCACTAAATGAATAGGAAAAAAACATTGTGTTGCTTTTTTGCAATTACGTCTGTGAAATTCCAATTTAAGAATCCGTGACATTTTGAAATGTCCCGTCTATCATATCTTTAATTTTAACCTCAAGAAAAGCACGTGACGTTGCAAAACTATTGTCAGTACTTTATCTATAAACGGAGTTCTCGTCGTTTTTACATCCTGTGTGAATGAATTATTTCTAAATACATCACAAAAAGTTATTACAAATGCACATCTTTGGGAAAGATATAAGGTTTTTCTGCTTTATCTTTGTCTAAAGAAAGCCACATAGACTTTAAAAACAAATATCTGACCATAGTGTTCTTACAGAATTATCTTTCATTATGCAACTTGTGGTCTGCTTCTATACACCAATTATATAATTATCTCCTGAAATATGAAAGTCGGAAATGCATCATGATAAAACATTTCCATGTTGACAATTACAAAGAAAATTATGTTAGACATGACAGTTTCTCATCTTTAATGAATTATAAAATAGGGACAAAAAATCCTTATTGTAATATTGATACATAAGATTACTTATATATATATATATATATATGTGTGTGTGTGTGTGTGTGTGTGTGTGTGTGTGTGTCTGTGTGTGTGTGTGTGTGTGTGTCTATCCGCTTCGAAAGATATCAAAATTTCTGGATCGCAGGATATCAAGATGTCCAATGCCGTTGTGTATTTAACACTGATTGCACCTAATACAAAAAAATACCCTAGAAAGTTCTTGCAATAGCCCGTATTTTTCCCCATCGTTTTCGATTTACAGAAGCCACAGAGAATTTGCGGAATTATGATAGAAGCTTGAATTTTTTAAAAATTAGTTTATAGTATAATCAATTCTTTCCTTCAATACGTGTTTAGGAATGAAAATAAGATCATATTAGTATATTATCGAAGATGACGTGCGACTATTTACGTTAATATAGGTGTTAGAGGGTCTGCACTAATTGTCTCACGGAACTAGTTGCCTAATTATCGTTACTTATTGTTGATTCTTAACAGTGATTTTCTTAGTTGCGGAACCAAATTGTACATTACATTACGTGCTAATTGTTTCCCCTGCCGGTTTAAAGTACACCGCATAAAGTCACAAATGTGCGGAAACCGGTTCCAAGCAGCAGCTGGCGCAGACCTTCTAAAAAAAGATATGTGTTGTTGTTGTCTAAAAGCAACAAACTTGGGCATTCAAAACTCATGTCCGGATTTGATAATAGAACATTTGTCATCTATTATTACTTAAAATACCAGTGTACACAGTTTGTAGAAAGTTTAAATCTTTGTTTAAACTGAACAATCTGAAATTTTTTTAATTTATATTCTTTGTAGCTCCTTTTTTATTTGTCCATTCTTTGTTTCTCATGCTTATAAAAGACAGGTTCCACCTATCTGAAGTAAAGACATCTTTGAATTGATAAAGTATGGATACTATATGTGTAAACTAGCTATACTGTAACTACTCAGTAACTAAATAAAAACGCATGTAAATAAATAAAATAGACATACTGTAGAAATAGGAATTGGTCACTATGAAACATGATTAAATAATATTTTATATTCTAACATGATCTTATACTAATTTTATTAGATATTATTATTATTATTATTATTATTAATTTCTATAAATGGTAAAAGAAATCTCAATCGTTTTCCTAATTATATTTGCAAACGCACTATCGTTTACGGTGGTTTGGTTCCTCTCTGGTTTACGGTCCAACTAAACACCGAAAGACGTGCAAAGACAAGGCAAAGACAGTAGAAAGACGACGCAGAGACGTTTTAATTTACTATACTGGAAAATATTTACTGTTGATAAAAAGTTTATAAAAAATAAATATATACGAATTAGAAATATTTACTTTGTCTATGTGTTTATCGTTCTTTTTTTAAATATCTATTTGTACTCAACATTGTAATGAATTATGTTAAATATTCAATAATGCATTTTGTCAAAACAATGGAATCTTGTCATCGTTATTTGTAAAATATTGTATCTCATTTAAAACGGATGCAGAAAGTTCCTCGAGAGTATATATTTTATATGTACATATAGCAAGTTTTGGAAAAAGAGAAGTGCACAAAGACGCTGCGGAGACGTTATGTAACGTACAATACTGGAAAATATTTACTGTTGATACAAAATTTGTATAAATAAATATATAAGAATTAGAAACGTTTGCTTTGTCTATGTGTTGATCGTTCTTTTCTTTAAATAATTAAATATTTTACATATGGAAGTTGAATTTTCTTCAAAGTTTAATTGTTACTTCTACTCTCTCTTTTCTATTATTGACCATGAAAAGTCCTCGTGTAAATTTCTAAAAATATTTAATTACGTTAAGTGTTAAGAGAAGGAATAAGACACGCAAAGACAGGGCAAAGACGGGCAAAGACAACACAAAGATAGTACACAGACGTTTTAAATTTACAATGCTGGGAAATATTTACTGCTGATACAAAATTTATAAAAATAAATATATAAGAATTAGAAATGTTTGCTTTGTCTATGTGTTGATCGTCCTTTTCTTTAAATAATTAAATATTTTGACATATGAAAGTTGAATTTTCTGAAACTTTAATTGTTACTTCTACACTCTCATTTTCTTATTGACCATGAAAAGCCCTCGTATAAATTTCTAAAAATACGTAATTACGGTAAGTGTTGAGAGAAGGAATAAGACACGCAAAGACAAAGCAAAGACAGGGCAAAGACGGGCAAAAACGCGCAAAGACTGGAAAAAAGGGGCAAAGACACGCAAAGACAGGGCAAAGACGGACAAAGACACTACAAAGACGGCGCAGAGACGTTTAAAATTTACAATACTGGAAAATACGCAGTCAAGACGCATTTTCTGAAAGAGAATATTCGAACAAATGCCTGTAAAATAGCACATTTAGTAATGAAAGAAAACATCCTTTATAATAAAAAAGAGAGAATGAAAGAAGGAAGCTGACGGAGCCTCAAAGAAGATGTTAACAATACATGGGTATTATACTAGACTTAAGTGGGACGACTATTACATAAAGAGAGTAAGCTGGTTTGAGGGACTACTGACGATGAAATAATGAATTTACTATCGGGCTTCACTTATATATTAGTACACAAATGTACATACATCTACATTTTGGCATATTGTTACGACTCAAGGTCTTAAAATAATGTAACAGAAAGAAAGTGAAACCAACAATGTAAGTAAAATCAACAAGCAATTTATTTATAGACAAATAAAGTGAAAATTCAAAGACACTTACAGTAACGCGAATTAAAGTCCAAATAATCAAATAATCCCAAGTGTCCTAATTACAAGTCCTAAATATGGAATGTTCCGAATGAATTCCAATAGCATTGATTTTTCTGATATGCCTGAATGATGTAATACAGAATATCTTTGAATAAATTCACATAATCCCAAAGTCAAGTATTAATCCAATATGAGAATGAGCACTTTCAGTAATTCCAATGAATATTTCTGAATTTGTTCTGATTTTCACAACTGTAACATCTGGTTACTAAAATAAATTCTTTAATAGACTGATCTTAATACTTTGAAGTTTAGTATAGGAATGAAATCTTTTTTATAAAACCTGTATAAATATAAGGATAAGTCACCTGAAAGAATATTCTAGAATATGAGTAACTCTAATGGAAATTTCCTTAGCGTACGTGACGTTTCTCACATCAAGATATGGAGAATTCCAATCTAATTGTTAAATGCTATGTAAACAAGACTCATCTTGAACTCAAATGCAGTAATTATGTTGTTTTCAAAATGACTAAAGTACAACTTACCTCAGGGAGACATATTATAAATTCAATATACATAACAATATGTAATATATCATTTGTTCACTTTTTATGTCGTTTTGAGATTTGCATTTGTATTTTCATGGGACCTAATTCCTGTAAAATAGCACACGTAGCAATGAAGGATAACATCCTTTATAATGAAAAAATAATAATATAATATGTATTGAGAAATCAAAAGTATAATTATTAATGCTAGATAAAATTTCATAAATGTTAAACCAATAGGTAATTATTAAATTTCTTGTAAACGATGCACATTTTCAACGATATTTGATTAACTTAATTCAGTGCATTGATATGTTAACATTTGAATTGAAACAAAACAACAATTTAATACTTATGTTTTGGACAATTTTGGCTCGATAAATTCACAAGTATGCAATTAGCATACACAAAATTTAAAATTATGGGACTTAAAAAGCAGGGTCCACGTCCCAAGTCACGGGTATACATCTGTGCTGCTCCATACAGATAAACGTGTAGCAAATGCTTAACAAACAATACTAAAGAAAAAGAAAATAACCCAGTAAAATACTATCCAAGAACGTTTCTTTATACTCTCTTTCTTTGCGTGTCTTTGCCCGCCTTTGCATGTCTTTGCCCGTCTTTGCATGTCTTTGCCCGTCTTTGTCCTGTCTTTGCCCTGACTTTGCGCGTATTTGAGGTGTACTCTCAAAATCTGCACAAATAAACACGTAGATTACATACATATATCTTATATTTCTTTAGATGAAACATGTACCAATAACAGAAAATTTTCAATTAAGTAAAGTTTTAAAACGTCTTTGCGCGCTTCTCTTTTCCCAATACTTACCATATGTATATTTAAAAAAAATATCCACACAGAATTTACTGCATCATTATTAAATGAGATAAAATGTCACAAATAATGATAAGAAGATTTCATTTTTGTTGACAAAAGACATTTCTGAATATTTACCATAATTCATTACAACTCTGAGTGCAAATATACATTTAAAAAAAAAATTAAAAAAACCCCACGAAAAACCCCAGCAACATATGGATAATAGAAACATTTCTATTTTTATAAAATTTGAATCAACATTCAGTATTTTCCACTATTGTCAGTTTAAAACGTCTATGTGCCGTCTTTGCCATGTCTTTGCGTGTCTTTGTCCGTCTTTGCCCTGTCTTTGCGGGTCTTTGCGATGTTTAGTAGGACCCCTGTTTTTTTTTTTTTTTTATTGCATTTTTCGGCTACTCTTCAATGACAGAGATATGAATAGTTGACGGGCGTCCTTGTTCACACGATTATAAGTTAGCCTCAATCGCCCCAGTATATATGCTTAAAGGATAGACGAAAGTAACTAGCAATGCCGCTGGGAATCGACAGAAGTCATTTTCTGACTGATAAAGTCAAGAAACTTGAAAAAGAAGCCACGGTGAATTCTTCTCTGTTCCTTTTTCTGATATTGTCGAACCTCTTAAAGCAGATCTAAGAATTTTTTCCTAAAATGTCTTTATTATGTATGCAGTAGATTAAAAAGGTTAGACGGTAAAAAAATCCTCAATTCAATATGGTCGTTTGAACTTCAAATTAAATCTCGTTGGAAAGGTGGGTGGGTGTCAAACCAATGGCTAATGCAGTCGTCAGTTACAAGTAAGACCTAGTGATTCCTAGGACTGTGCCAGTCGAGGTACACTTACCTCTTCGCTACCATGGTAGCCGGGTTGGTCTGAGTATGGAGGGACGAAAATGTAGCGTGATAATCTTTCACTTTTTTTCTACCTTTCCTATTATCACTCTTCTATATGTCACATCTATACCATGTTTAGAATTATCTTGTTATCTTGACTGAACTCAACCTGTTGTTTAATAGTCAAGCATGACTTTATCAATGTATGATGTAGATGTAGAAGTATGTTATGGGTTTAATGCATCTTGGCTGCTCACAAAGTTGTCTGGCACCAGCTTATTCATCCATTGCTACAGAGAACGAGGTATAATATACACTGACAATCTGTTTAACACCCTAGAGATGTCGCAGTGTCACACATGAATGTTCTTAGCCTTTGCAATGGAGATGATACTAAATCGGATGGTATAAGTCTTGATTTCTCCATTATTATCCATTTTTGCTCATGAAAAAAATACAGTACTGCTTTGCTAAAGAGTAGGAATAAGAAATCAGTCTACAGTATGCATAAGATGAGCTAATACCAGCAGTTTCTTTTTGCAATTTTTTTTTGCAATTTTTTGTAATAAAAAACCATAACTCATGTTTGAAAACCAATTGTAATATCCTTAAATCTGAGTATTTTTCATTATTATGACTGCTATGAGAAATTGTATCCATAATTAGAATAAGTCCATTCTGTGAAATTTATTAGGGTGTACAAAGATTCACAATGGATTCTGGCACAAAAATTGCAGCCAGTTCAAAGAGGTGCAGGGGTTCTTTCAATAGGTGGTGAGACCAAGAACACATAGCACATGCAGGGTGCAATCAGAACATTCGTTGCAGTCCAACATGGATGCGATCTGTCATCATTGTTTTTCTCATAGACAATAAAAAAAACATGGTGTAGTCCTACCAAGCCTAGCTTTTCCAAGTCATTATTTGTGAATAAATTGAGTATGTATGTTGTGTTTATTATGTATTGCAGAAAAATGGCAGTATTAGCGAATCTTGAACATACAATAATTGGTTGGAGAGCTTGAGTTTTCTGTAATGCTGAGCTCTGTTCCAATTTCACAACAAACTTCCAGTTAACAAAATATTTGAAAAGCATGCACAAATGGAAAGTCTGTATATTGAATTTGTATTATCGTAAGAGCTTGCTTCATGAGTGGCACTTTATACCACAGGTACTTCTTTTTTTAAAATGGCTATTCTTCAGTGGAATTCCCTTCCTGAATATATAGTAAAATCACCAGACCTAGAGTGTTTCAGTCAAGCAGTAGAGAGTATTTGCCACATCAAACCATAATTTTATAGTTTGTTTTTGCATCTTGTCATAAATAATAATGTTTTAACATTTTCATCTGCCTGTCGATTGACCACGTGATAATTGGCTGACACGTGTGAATAAAGGCGGCTTTCATTTTGTGATCTTTTTTTTTTAAAAATTGTAAATAAAGCAGCAACATAGCTGCAACAGCCATTCGCTGTGGGAATAATTTTGATGATTTTCAATTGCTTAATTTAGGTAGGTAAATTAATTAATTTATCAATTTTAGTTGTAAACTTATTTCAACAATGGCATTGCTTGGTGCAGGGGCATGTATGCCAGTGGATTGAGCATGCTTTAGTCATCTTTTATTTGCCCTGGAAAAAAACAACAATTGTATACAATGCACAAAGAAAATTTATTAGCTTTATTGTTGATAGTTCATTGCATATTAGATTAACAATTATCAGCTCCTTTAAGAGTTGGCATCTTTAAAAAAATAACAAGCTAACAACAATGTCCAGTGACATCCTATTGACAGATTTGAAATGAACATTCACAAATAGAAACTTTTAACATCTTTATTCTTCAAAAATATATAACAAATAAAACTATCATTTACTGTGGCAATAAAACTTTGTAGTAATTAAAAAATGAGTTAGGAGAAATTTGTAAAGAGGTTGTAAATTTTGAGTGCTACACCATGACTATGTTTGAATCACATTCGTGTTGTAACAAAGTGCATTATAGCAGGGTTTCCCTGTGTATCAAATTTCCTCAACTCTTTACTAACAAAGCTATGGCATGCAAGTTGCTTGGTATCCCTGCACGGGTTAAGCAAAATATGAAGATAGATATATAGTGCACTTAATTTTAATTCATTGTGGGCAAAATGCATCATGTGTTTCAGAAAATGTAATCTATGTATTGCAGTATGTCTCAGGCATTTAGAAAATTCCAATGTAGATTTTGTTTGTATAGTTTTGATCGGTATCAGACCAACAAAGTCTACCGAGTTTAGATAACAAAAAAAAATAAAAAACCCGTAAGTCTAGACCCTTTGAAATAATAAAAAAAGGTATCACACAAACTTGTTTCAGCAAGATAGGTAGAAGTTGTACATTGGTGGGTCAAGAGATGGTACAGAAGGTTCAGTTGACTACCTCCCCATCTTGACATAGTACACTTAAAAGTAAAAGAACTAAGTGCAGTTAAAGCAACCTGAACTCAGTGCTCCAAAAACAGGATAGCCCTATGCCTGGGATCTATTCTTTAAGTGGCAGTTGCTTAAGCATTTTTACTTATTTGTAATTACAATACTGTAATCTAGATACTCCTGTCAGTTACAATTAATTACAATGTATAGTTTCTGCTATGCTTTTTTGAAGTCATATGGCCAAAATACATTACATCTTTCTCTCCATTTAAAAATACACACTTTCAAGTATGAATACTCTGCATATGAGTTTGATACATTCATACACTTACAAAATGTGTTTATAATGTACATACAACAGAAAATTTTCTGCTTGAAGATAAAGTATTGCTTAAAACCAATGTTAAATGCAAATATGCATAATGAAAAATACAGAACACAGTTCAAGTAAGAGAACCAGAGCACACACACACACACACACACACATATATATATATATTGCATTTCTTGCTATGCTGCATCATCTCCCTGTTCTACTCTCACTTCTCCCTATTCTGTCCAAAAAGAGAAGTCACTTCTTCATAAAATTCAATTCTAGCTTGACCCCTGCTCATGTTGATCAGCAAAAAATATATCTTGTCACAATTTTTTTTTTACATTTAGTATTTATGCATGAAATTAAAGAGAATATAATGGGATATTACTAATGGTTTAAAGAAAGGAAACATAGCAGAAAGGAAAAGGCTGAATCTGAATAAGACAAACAGAAGAATTATTATACTAGTTAATTAGAAACAGTAGAAGGATCAGATGAGCATCTTTTGCAGTATAGACTTTATCTCTGCCTTACACTTAATATGCACCTTTTTTTGTTTCTGAAAGTTTGGAAGGCATGTGTGCACTTATTTTCTGAATACAAATTATTTCTTGATACTCATATTTTTATGAATACAATTATTCTGGATACACCTTTATTCTGGATACTCTTATATTTGGTTCACATATTTCTATTTTCTAATGCTTATTTTCTGGATATACCTACCGGTATTTGGATATTATTTCTGAACACCTATTTGGATCTTATTTTCTGGATACACCTATTTTCTGGATACTCTTTCTGGATACTCTTATTTTCATGTATACTCTTATTATCCAGATTATACAGTACTTTATTTCTGAGTTGAAAGGAATGCTTTAGATCAAATTCAAGATTGTAGAGTGGTGGAGTTAGGCAGAATGTTTTAAAAAGTTGCAGTCAGTTATACCAAAAATGTTTCATATGTCTTACAGACAAAAGATGAACGTATTGCAACACTGGAAACAGAGAATGCGATGCTTTACCTTAAACTGGCCCAGTTACGTAGTATGCTTCAATCTACAAGAGAAGAAGTTTCTGGTTTACAGTCACAATATGAGGCTGAGCTACAATTCAAACAGATTGTCGCTGAAAGTGCCTTCAAATTCAAGCAGGAGCTTGATGTGAGTACATGTTGCTAGTAGAAATTATATTATTTCACCTCTCATTTTATCTGAAATTTGTATAGGTCTTCAAACCAGCAGTCATCTCTTGTTTATGGTATAAACTGTATGCAGTGTGTAAATGGACCTGAAGCAGTGACAATGAGAAAATGTGTTTACAACTTTCCCTGCTACCTTAAATTTGTTGTCCAAAATTAAAATTGTTTTACCGTAAAATATTGCACTTTACCATTCAAGCCCTAGGCATGTCAATTGATATAATTGTAATTGTCAATCATTTGATAAGTAAGATTTCCATTTCCATTTGACTTCCAATACTATGGGCAATTCTACATTTTACAATAACAGAAACAGTGTAAGTGCAGTACAGTTCTCCCTCATTACAACATTGTCCACAGGAGCCATGGAGCATACCACCTTATTGTGAGATGCTCTTATAATGAAGTACATGTTACATATAATTTTACTACCACTTAATAAAATGGGATCCATGACCATTCCTGCCTTATAAAAGGAACTGTGTTATAATGAAGGGCCTTATAGTGAGGGAGTGCTGTATTAACTTTGGAAGATCATATGAAAAATGTTAGTAAAAAAGTTACGCGTATATACTCATATTTAAGTTGAGTCCAACTGCAAACAGCACAGCTTAACCAGATCCTGACCTTCTTGCACATTATCAAAAGGGTCTGTGGTGTTTGCAGTTGAGCTCAACTTATAAGTGAATGTATATGGTAGCCAGAATCACTATCTAGTTTTTTGTCAATAAACCAGATTCTCTACCAAAATTGTGATGTTTTCCACATGATTGGTAATCACCAATTATTAAATAGATAATTGCAACAATAAAACTACCAATAATGTTCCAAAATTATAAAATATATGATTTTCATTCTCATTATAAGATAAGTTTGTGAATTTCATGCATAAATAAAAATTGATATTCTGTAAGGATAAACTACTTGGAAGATTATGGCTTCACAATTAAATCAAAATTGTAGACAGTTCATCATTGATTTTATTACTGCAGATTTTTTCTTTGAACAATCAAATCAAAGATTAGTGTAAAAATCAAAGAAGTAGTTTTTTCAGGTAGAACCTTGTGGGATTAGCTAAGGTTATGAAAATCATGATTTCAATTTTGAGTGATTTAAAAGTAGTTTCTGTCTTTAATTTTTTGACATCACTATATCTTTACTAATTCACCAGTTAAGTATTGGTAAAAAAAAAAAATCCTGACTGTTTTGTGCATCTGAATTTCAAAAGCAGGTAAACTTGTACACCTAGGTAAAATAAAATAAATTGTGATTTTAATGTTAATTTTTCAGCAAATCCGTCGCCAGGCATCATCACTGCAGAAGGTGGCAATAGACCTCCCTCAGCAGTTTCAAAAAGAGTTGACAAATGCAAACTCGGTAATCCAGCGACAAAAGCATGTGTTTCTGTCACAGAGTTCAAGCCTGTCTACTTTGCAGGATCAGCTGAATCATTTACAGGACACACTTCAAGATGTCACAGAGAGACATGTTAAAGAGAAAAAGCGCCGTCAAGAGCTCCATAATATTCTTATGGTAAGATCATGATCTATGTTGTTTTCTTGGGACCAGAGGTAGAATGCATGGCATAGACTCTGATCAGGTGATCCATTATGTAATGAAAGATTTAGAGTGATCAGCTGGCCCATGATGTAGTGACTAATGACAGATCTGCATGTGATCAACTGGTCCATTATGTAATGACAGATCCATGTCTGATCAGTTGGCCCATTATGTGACAACAGATCTTAGTCTGATTAGCTTGCACATGATGTAATGACGAATCTGAGTCTGGTCAGCTATCCATTATGTAATGACAGATCTGATTGATTAACTGGCCCATTATGTAATGACAGATCTAAGTCTGATCAGCTAGTCCATCATGTAACAACAGATCTGAACCTGGTTAGCTAGACTGTTATGTAATGACATCTGAGTCTCATCAGCTGGACCATCATGTAACAACAGATCTAAGCCTGATTAGCTGGCCTATTATGTAATGACATCTGAGTCTGATCATCTGGCCCATAATGTAATGACAGATCTGAGTCTGATCAGCTGGTCAATTATGTAATGACATCTGAGTCAGATCAGCTGGCCAATTATGAAACAACATATCTGAATCTGTTTAGCGGGCCCATAATGTAATGACAGATTTGGGCCAAAGCTGTTTGAACGGATTGTACACTTCAAGCAAATATGGTATTTCATTGAAAAGCGCAAACCCTCTTTAGCTGCCATTTACAGAAAGGAAATAAGTATTTATTCTGATTTAGGCACCCTTTTCAGCCTATTTGAAATTTTGGAGCACCAGCATTAGTTAAATTTGACATGGTTTCAGTTATGAGTGTGCCAGCTTTAGAGGTTTCAGCTTTTGGAGATTGAAGAATTGCTAAAAATGATGATAACTGCATGACTAAATGTACACACATTACTTTGTTCTTCAAAGCTCAAAAAATGAGTTGCTAACCACGATTCTTTGTAGTTTTGATTTATCCATCAGCTTACTCCTCATGTACAATGTACTCAAAACAATACCATCCAAATTTCCTGTCACCGCACTATCATGACAATACCTATTCCACTTGTTGAATAACTCTGGCAAAGGGTTAGCTCATCTTAATTTGAAGGTTAATTAAGATCCATTTGCTCTTCCTTGAAGTGTCACGGGTGATTACTATCAATCATTTTAAGATATTAAGTTTCCATGTACAGTGGACATTTGTAGAAAGCGCATGTTGCCAATTTTCCATTAAGTACAAAAGATGGTTAGGACAAAGGAGCCGATTTTCATAATAAGATACCTGGTACCAAATGAGGTATCCAACAAATCATTTTCATATTCATATTTCATTATTTTTAAATATAAGATAAAATAAAATGAACATGAACTCATTGTGTGTTTCAAGTTTTGTAAATTTTAAAATGAAATATTATCATTCTCATTGAAAAAGTTTCATTTATCCATGACTGGTGTGTAGCTGGGTCAGGGCTGAGCTAATCCCATAGCCCGACATCCTGGACTATTCATATTCGAAGTCGGGCAAGTAAAATTTTCCAAGTCGCTAGTCAGGGACAAGTGCTTTTTTCCTGTTTTAAAATAGTCGGGCAAGTCCTTATTTTCGTGCTTTAATCACTACATCTACCTTTATTTGGCCATTCATGCATGCCCTCTGGGCGTACTGAATATTTGATTCTACCACTCTCCATGTATACATTTACATCCTGTATAACACCTACAGGTGGTCAGTGATAACTATCGCATATGTGCACGTTCTGTTACCGCTTGACTGTATATTGGGCTAAGTGACCAAATTATCAGCAAATCAAAACACCTCAAACAAAACAAAGCCAGTATGACTAATTAGCAGTGTTTTAAGTGGCTTTGTTGCTGTGTTTTCTCAAATCAGATCCTCACGAGTGGCTTACTTTGATTTTAATCCAGCGAATCAGCGTAATTAAATTAATGAAAGGTACTTTACCAATATCAGTGTTGGTTTCCTTTCATTTTTAATTGATTATACAGACGATCAACTTTCACGTGCGATATTGCGTTTGAAGCGAAACAATTACGCTAATTAATGAGCTCTGTTCATTTTTAAAAGAGAAAATGTTTGTAATGATCACTTTAGAAGTAGTTGTCAAGCAAGCTGATATTTACTATGTGGATAAAATGAGTTTTGCTAATTATTTTCACAAGGAAGGTAATAAGGACAATTCGAAAAAGTAAAATTCTTGTGAAAGTGGAGGGATAAAACGTAAGACTGCTACTGAGTGTGAGAATTCCTTAAACCAAGAGAGTTTAAAAATTCTAATGAACATTTCACCAAATGGACCAGAGCTTGAGAACTTTAACCCAGAGACAGCTATCAACTGCTGGCTTAGTGCTGGTGCAGGTGGCAGACATGAAAATGGACATTTTTTTTCCAAATCCAGCAGCTAAAACATATATTATATACATGTACCTGAAGTAGCCAAACGTATATCAACAAATGTTTTAGAAAAATTAAATTCTTTTAAGAAATAATTATGTTGTATATTATTTCATTTGTTCTTTCTATGGATTAAGTACATACATATCATCAAATCTCGGCCAGTGATTACCATTTTGGGACAAGTGAAAAGTAAGGTGGGACAAGTGAATTTTCGGAAACCACTTGTCCTGGACAAGTGGATGAAAAAAATATTTGCCTAGCCCTGTGGGTACATTATTCTTGTAGGATCTAAAATCTGATGTTGCTCATTAAATGTACTGTTAAACATCCTTTTGCAGAGGTATATAAAATAGTTGGTAAATCATCCTGGTGTATTCAACCTGATCTATTGTTAAATTTATGGTACACCCAGTTCTTGTAAATTTTCCTAGCAATGTCACATTTCAGTATGAAAATCATCCATACTTCAAGAAAAGAATTAACAGGAAAAAAGTCTATAAAATTATCCTCTTGAGTAGAGAGTTGGAAATAGATCACTTAGTGCATTTTTTTACACTTGTTTTTCAATTTAGCTAGAAAATGTTTAAATTTGTGAGCACCTGTATTAAAAGAAATTTTAACAAGTTCAAATGGAAAGGCACTAACTTTGGAGAGGTGCCTAAATTGTGATAAATATAGTATCTTGAATACAGGAGGCTGCTGTCGATGGGATATGTAATACCAAACAAATATGCCTGGAGACTAGCTATGGAAAGGAGGTGACTGTTGAAGAAAGGTGTCTATGGGTATTAGTGTATTTTGTAATGCTGTACCAGTAAAACTTCCTTAAATCAGATACTCCACCAAAAGTTTGGCCAATTTATGCAGGTGGTCAGTATATAGAGGTTGAAGTAGCATTAGAACAGATCTGTTGGGACCAGAATACATTGCTAGTCTGCAGAAGGTGGCCCGGTTACATAAGGACTGGTTAACAGAAGTTTCACTGTGTAACATATCATGGTAGGGAGAAATGTGTTGAGACAGGGTATGTTGTGTTGTGTTAAGGTAAGACTTTCCTTAACTGGCAAGTTACAGGTATATATTTAATTTTTGTTACAGATATTATAATATTCTTTACTCCTTTTTTACTGGAATTACTTTACATGTAAATGAGTTTTAACAAAGAAAATTACAATTATGCTATTTATTTGCAAAGCCTTTAATAGTTGTTTGTGTGTTGCTTTTTTATATATGTATGTGGCATCTTACTTAATACCTTCAGATCTAGCTTTTCTTTTCTTGAACATTTTTTTTTTAAGGAGACAGAAAAGTGTTTTATTCAGGTGATCAGAGAGCAAAAAGTTTAGGTACTTATGAAATATTTTCCTGTTAACATGTAAACAAATGTATAAATTTTGATTTTAGTTTCTTAAATATGTTATGTTGATCATTTGTCAGTGACTAGATTATTTGTAAAATGGTTAGAGGATTCAGAGAGATCTGATTTGGTTTTGTAACTATTTAAAGGAATAAGTTCTTAAATTTAAATTACGATGTTTTATTTAATGGTGTTTGAACATTTATTTTTACAATATTAAATGAAATATAGAAATATTCAGGACTTTATGTACATGTAATTGTTAAAATTTGCTTTAAGGAACTTCGAGGTAATATTAGAGTCCACTGTAGAGTACGTCCCTTGATGGAATTTGATTGTGGAAGTGATGACACTGTGACACTTGGACGGTATGTTGCTTTTCTGTAAAGTGTTTCATTGATGAAAAGATTAAAAAAGCATTTTTCTTTAGGTTGTCTCTAGAATTTGACTGGAAATGTATTATTCTATTCATATCAGTTATGATTTGCATGAAACACTCTAGTAAAAATAGAGTTATTTAACACAGAACAATAAGATGCCATAATGACGTCATGAGAAAAATTTCTTTATTTTTTGTACAGCCATTCATACATATTAGTAGGTACATTTAGCACAGAATACTCATTTAAAACTTATTCTTTGTAAGTGTTTAATATTTGTTCAGAAATCTTGTATGCTATGTCTCTTTAATTGTCCCCACATTTTAGCAAGGGAGATAATAGGATACTCCCCATCTGTCCATTATGATAGCTCCTTCTAAACTGTTACAGTTGTGTTCCCTTGGAATAACCATTGACTAGAGAGGTGTCATCCTTGGCTTCCATCCCAGGGGTCCCAGTGAGGTGGTCAGAGGTTAAATGTATAAAAATTTCAATTAAAATAATAGTTTCGAATATTTTCTAACCAGATTTTAATATATGCAAAAATGCAGGAAAATGCATTATATATGTGATGGATTTTTCCATTATGACCCCTGGGTCACTGGGGGTGGGTGGGAATGAATATGGGAGTGTGTGTTTGGAATGTTCAAAGGCTGAATATGCAGTGATAAAGTGTATGGATTTGTGATGGGAAACTATTGCAGTCACTCTTGTTTTAGTTGTGATTAATGGAAAACTCTTTGTCATGTTAGTGATTTAAATTATTTGTCTTATAATCTTTCACTAATTTAGTATTATTTAACATAAATACAGTACAGTTATGTTAATCTAAATAAAAATAAAGCTGATACTTATACCAGGTCATAATGGAAATGATTATAGTCACATAGAGTCATTCCAAATAATAACACTTTATCAGACACTTGCATCTTCCTAATAATTTGAACAATAATAGTTCATCTCAGATTAACAAGATTAGATTATATCATTTTAATTTAAGTTTATAATTTTGTTAGTATTTGTGTTATGTTTAAAATAGACATTATTTTTAATTTGTACATTAGTATGTATGTATCGATACATATTTATTAGAACTAGTTTCTGAATTCATTTGTTTCAGACAGGGTACAAAATCTGAAGTAGTAGTTCATTATGTTGATGAGGTGAGTAAATCTTCATGTAATAATGCACAATATGTAACATAAACAATATAGTTCTATATAGTAATGTGTAGATTCTCTTCCTCTTCATTATGTAAGGCACAGTTAGCTAGTTTTATTTTGATTTAGTTATTGTCATTCTTTTCTCCTGCATCTATAGATAATAATGTCAATCATATATACTGTGTTTAAACATTATTATTAGTTTCACAATTCAGTACATTAGGAAAATTAGCAATAGGAAATATTTCTTATTTGCTTATTGACAATACCTTTTGAATACAGTGAAACCCCACTCAGATGATGGCCAGGGTCTACAAAGTGCCATTGTGTTATGTAATGTATCATGCAATAGCAGGACAAGTCAGTCAACTGAAGACAATAATGCATGTGTAGTTTCTTGGCTGTATGGGGGGGGGGGCAGGCACAAAACTACAGGCTTTAGTAATGCAGTTACCAACTTTAATTGATGCACATTAAATGAGAAATACCTAAAGCAGCGATTACCTATTTAATATCAATTTTCCTTGCAGAAAACTATGAATTGGTAAATACATATACATATCAACAAAATTGGCAACTGAAGTTTAAATAGAGTACGGTCTCATTGAATTCATAACAGGAATTCCATCGAAAATGTGCACAAAGAAGCATAATTTAAAGAATTTCTGTGCTAGATTCCATTAGAATCCAGATACGTCATTTCTTGCTAATACTCACACTGACTTATGAAACACTGTATTTTCAGAAACATTCACATACGCTGGACATGACTGAAGGGTCATTGTTTAAAAGACAGAAGAAAGAATAAATAACATAAGTCTAAGTTAGCCTATATTGATTGAAACATTTGTTGATAACCATGACTTGGTACTACTGCAGAGCAAAAACAGGGAGTAGCATGTTTTATTATAACAGCAAAATTCCCCCACTCCTACAACTTAAAAATGGTTCTGTACCAGTCATTGTTTTACTACAGTACACATAACATTAGCATTGCAATGACAAGTGGCTGTGTATATCTGAGTGATCTGAAGCTGATGTTGCATTTCTGGCTGCACTTTAAGAAAATAACATGGATTGAGTCCGATTTTAAGCATATGGGTATAGCCATATAATGACTTCATAACTTACATGAAAGACCTAATGTGGAGATATATTTATTTGTATGGGGTTAACTTTCAGATGAATTGGGGGAGGGTACATGTATGTGGCAGTGACCAAAACTGATCATGAAAACTTGGGTGATAAACTTATTTCAGCAATGGCATTGGTGGTCTATTGTTTTCCCTTAATTAATTTAGTAAATTAATTGATATATACATTCTTGTGAGAATTTTTTTCTACCACTCCATTGTTTGGTGCTTGGTTGTGTATGCCATTTGAATGAGCAAACACCTCTTGGCTATTGATTACCACAGACTAAATGATTGTACACAGGATGCATCAAAGACAGACACATAGACGACTTATTAGCTTTACTGTTGATGATGGTTCAGTAATAATTAGATTAACAATTATCAACTTTTGAAAGAGCTGACATCTTGCAAAAATAAGACAAATTCAATGTGTCCTGATTGAATATTGACACAAATGAAATATATATTCACAAATAAAAATGTTAACATCTTTATTCATATAAAGAACAAAGCAGTGGTAAGACAGTTTTTCTTCACAAAAACAAGACATCTTGCCAAATAATTAAATCAAACTCCTGTTTATTTTGGAGCTAAAACTTTGTAGTACTTCAAGAAATTGGTGAAATTATTGTAAAATTTCAGGAGCCTTGTCATGATCATGTTATATCTGAATGCATGTTGTAATGAAGCATGTTTTATCAGGGTTTCACTGTAGCTGTTTAATGTTAATATGATCATTGGCATCCTACCAGTTCTTGTCAGCAACCAATTCTCATCATGTTTCTCAAAAGCATATATACTCGCTTATAAGTTGTGTCCAATTGCAAACAACTTAGACCTTGATCTGCCATTGCATAATGTGTTGACAGATCAGGGTCTATGTTGTTTGTTTTACTGATTAGTCCTAACAAACTGCATAGACCCAGATCTGCTGGATGGATGCATTATGCGATGGCAGATTAAGGTCTGTTTTATTTGCAGTTGGACACAACTTATAAGCAGGTATATATGGTAAATTTTGAAATTTGTATTGTCTCAGTCATTAGTCAGTTTCATAAATAGGTTTGAGGAGCAACAATAAACATCGAATTGCAAAAGCATTTTATTTAAAAAGCAGACATGAAGCACAATAAATCCATCGTGTTTACATTACTTTGCAGTTAGAATCATGCTCTGATTTTGCACATGTGCATTAGGAGACTGATAAAAGGAAATAATCATGGACCATTATTTTATTACATCTAAATATCATGGACAGCTACATAAAAATATGCATTTAAGAATTAAATAAGTGATAAATTATGTATAGCAGTTTCATTTATTTGACAGATAATGTTGATTTAACATTATTTTGAGATCCACCTGTTTGGGACAATTTGGAGAGCATTGATGAAAGTTGAGATGTCATTTCTAGATCAATGATGCATCTTGAAGTGATTATCACTATCAAGATTTTAGGCATAAGAATGTAGAAGATAATTGATTTAATGAAATAAAAGAAAATCACTGATGACAGATATATTACTGTGCTGTAAAGGTGGCTGATGTGAACTGTTTCATCCGGGCTAGGATCTAGGGTTTTAGAAATTACTTGTATTGCAAGCTGTTTGCTATAGAACAATGTAGGCAGTAGTTTCTTTCAGAGATAGAAGTAAATTAATTTTAATGCTGAGGTATTGAAAATATAATGACAACTGATTTTGAAAAGTGAAATAATGTTTGTTTCTTGATCAGTATTGGTAGGACACCAGTAAGATTTTATGACTTTTGATAACTTGTAATAATATTCATACAAATTGTGTGCCTGTTAAAAATGTGTGATTTAGAACAATCAACAAATATTCATTTGAAGAAAATTTAGTGAGGGAACTTTGAATGTTAGCATTATTCAAGACATTTCTCTTTGTATTTATATACATTTGAGTAAATAATATTTTCCTCACTCAAGGCACATTACTTTCATAACATAAAATAAAGTGGTTATTACTGGAAAATAAGTAGGTTGAAGTAATTCTTTGTTCGAAAAAATATACCACTGTGTGAGTCATTACCTTTGATAATAACTTTGGTTATGTAAATTACATCAGTCTACTTAGTATTTAGGCTTTATCAAATTTATGCTTAAAGATATTTTTTGTTTTTCAATATTTTTATCATGTACAGGAAAATGTTTGTGTCCGGACAGCCAAGCATAACAAGGTCTTTGAGTTTGAGAGGTAAACTTAGATCTGTACATAAAATATATTATGAATGAACCTGAGTTATAAGTGCACTGTTACAGTTAATGCTTTACATGACCCAATGTCTGTCATCATAAAAACTTCAAAATTCTTATCTTAAGATTTTTTAAAAGGTTAAGTAGACAAATGTATTTCTTGAAATGCTGTGGATGCAGTTTTTTGTAAGGTAACCGATTTATTGGATTTTCCACAGTTTAATTAGGTTCTAAAATTGTAATTAAAAAAACAGCATGAAAATGATTCACACAAAGATTAATGAATCCACAGTTTAATCAAGTTTTAAAATTGTATTGAAAAAAACAGCATAAAAATGATTCACACAAAGATTAATGAATCCACAGTTTAATAAGGTTCTAAAATTGTAATGAAAAAAAAACAGCATGAAAATGATTCACACAAAGATTAATGAATCCACAGTATGCATGCTTATTACTTTTATTAAAATTTTGATAAACCTCTCCCTCAGCATCGCACAAACCCACTTAGAATGTGGGGCCAGGCATGGATCCCATTTTTATTTAGAAAATACCCAAAGAAAATCCCCTATTTGTTGAACGTGAAGAAAATTGCGATCAAAATTAGTAAATGAAACCTTGCTATATCGCTCGTGTTATAGACGAAAGCAGTGATTAGTGCCTGGAAATTTTTGAATCAACATCATGAAATTTGCAACTTTAAAGAGAAAGTTATATATTTTGTTAAATTTTTTATATAAAAAAAGTAATTCTCCATATACTGTAATTAAGAATATACAACAAAATATTGATTGATTAAAATGTTAGTAATGTCTACTGGTGGCAACACTTTAAGAAGTAAATACCAGTTAAATAAGTTTTGTAAAGTGAAATTCATGTTTTATTTTCATCTTTTAATTTGGTTTCATTGTTATTATCATAAATGCAATATGCCCTCTTGTATTCAAACAGGAAAAGTGTCAATCAACCATCACAGTGATTCCGTTAGAACCTAATTAAGTACCAAATGTTTTGATCTTCACTTGTAGAAGTGTTTGGTTGCATTGTTACAGTCAATTAAAAGTATAACCTGCATTGTATTATTGTAATAATTAATCCTTTTTATCAAATCAAGTAATGGGGTAGAATACAAAATGTTTCAAGGCATGCAAATTCCACCTGTGTAAGAGCTAGTGGTCACAGTCGTGTGTTAAGCCAACTCATTTCAGTTGACCAATCAGACACTGAGAACACTAAGTACATGTAATATAATTAAAGGATCTAACATTAATCAGTAGTTTATCATATCCATTCACAAATGTGATCAACGATAGCAAAGGAACCAAGAGAGAAGGCATACTAGGTGCATGAAAAGCTTAGTTCCACAGATAGGATTCATTATGGAGAAGCAAGTTCCAAAGTTTATAGTGAACTTCAAATTCCCAAATTGAAATGAAATTATATCATCAGTATTTTCCTAATATAACAATTAAAAAAAATAGTTTTGACCTTGTTGTTTCTCTAAACAACTGTCATGTTTTTTGAAATAAAGAATCTTGTTTTATTCTGAATCTGCATGTTTTTGCTGGTACACATATGTGATGTGTGTTTAAACCACTGTGAGTAATATTGTAAACAATCTTTCAGAGAATTGATATATTGAAAATAAATTAAAAAAATTCAGAAAAATAATGAACTTCATTAGAAATAACTGTTTATTGACAATTATTCCTAACATGATTATTAAATGAGTATTCAACCACTTAACCCACCCACCTCCCCCTCAACCCCATACTGTTGATGTCAACCCATTTGATAATTATTCAGAGGTCCCTCTGTAACTTGCACCCATACTTACGTCACAATCCATGTGTTTTGACCACGTTGTGCACGAGTTATTGAGGGAGAGGTGTATCTAGAAATAATGAAATAAAATACGAAACCTGGTCTATGAGCAAGTCTTTTATTCTAAATCTGAGTGACATTTGATAATTTTTGTATTCTTGAAATATTAATTTTCATACATACCATTAGATTGGTTATATAAAGTATAAATTTGTTTTGCTTGTACAACAAAATTATTTTTTAAAAATTCATTTAAGGATTGGGAGACAACTCTGACATATAGTATTTTCTGTATTGCTTCTTGGTACTGTTTAATTAAATGTACACCATCGATTAAAAAAAGTTGTAATTATCTTTTTGTACATTAATATTTTGTTTGCAGAGAACTTTTAATTGTACAGATTTTTGCAAAAATTTGTTGACATATAACTAAGAATCAGCTGAATGTTATGATTACTATTTGTTTACCTAAAATTATTCATATACCAAGGCTGATCAAATCCCATAGCCCGATGTCCCAGACTATTCATTTTCAAAGTCAGTCAAGTAAAATTTTCTAAAGCATTAGTCCAGGACAAGTGCTTTTTTCCTATTTTAAAACAACCTCTCTTCATTTATTCATTTGCATCCTGTAATACTACAATAAGTGGTCATTGATAACTGTCACATGTGCACAAGTTCTATTGCTTGACTGCATATTGGGCTAAGTGACCTAATTAGTGGTCAATCAAAACACTTCAAACAAAACAAATCCGGTATGATTAATTAGCAGTGTTTTCAACAACCTTGTGTTTGCTCAACACAGATACTCGTGAGCGGATCACCCTTTGATCTCAATCCACTGCAATGAAATTATTGAAAGGCACTTTACCGACATAAGTGTCCATTTCCTTTATGAACTGATTAAACGACAGTAATGAGTCTTTAATGTTTTTAATTGATTATACAGAGGATCAACTTCAATGTGCAATATTGCATTTGAAGCAAATTGATTACTTTAATTAAGGAGTGGTCGGTGTTTGCATTTAAATAACAAAATGTATATATATTGATCACTTTATTAGAAGTAGTTGTCAAATAAGGTGATCTTTTCTATTTTGGATAAAATGAGTTTACTCAATTATTTTCACAAGGATGGTCATAAGTAAGATTCAGAGAAGGAAAATTCGTGTAAAAGTAGAGGGATAAAATGTAATGCTGCCACTGAGTCTGAGGTAACCATTTCTCCGAACAGACATAAGCCAGACTCTGTGGCAGAAAAAAAATATCAAATATGACACAACTAAGAGACAAAGAAATTTCAGCCACATTGGGTTGATAATTATCCATGGCTTGAATTCATTGACTCTGAAGGAAACATGTTTTGCAGCTATTGCAACAATATCCCAAACTGGAATCGGTTGGATATTCAACCAGTGTACTTGCCAATGGAACTGACAAATTCAGGATTTAATCAATCGCATGTCATAACAGTTTTGGACCTCATAAAGCCTGTGCAGCACAGTATATGCATGACACTAGCCAGCATGTTCAGAAAACCCCTGAAGTTGGAGTTGCTAACACTCTACAAGGAAAGGACATTTTAAAATTAAAATGAGAATGAAATGAAAAATAAAATAAAATGAGAGCCCTCTTTAACACAGCCCACACCCTAGCCCAATATGGAAAACCATTTTCTGTTATAGAAATGCTGTGTGCACTCCAGGAGATGAACAATGCTAAACTTGGTGCTAATTATAATAACAGACTCAGGGCAAGAGACTTTGTTCTATCAATTGATAAAGTCTTGAGAGAAGAAGTTAGGGAAAGTCTGAATTCCAGTAAATTCATTTTGATTCTTGCTGATGGAAGTATGGATGCTACCATATCGGAGCAAGAAATAGTGTATATAAGATTTCATGACAATAAAAAGTTAAGGCTTTTGAAGAAATAATTCTGTTGTACATTATTTCTTTTGTTTTTTCTATGGATTAAAATGCATACATCTCATCAAATCTAGGCAAGAGAGTGAAATTTTGGGACAAGTGAAAATGTAGGTGGGACAAGTTAATTTTCTGAAACCACTTGTCATGGACAAGTGGGTGATAAAAAAATTTGATCAGTACTGAACAAAAAAAAAATAATTAATAAAAAAGTGCACAAAATTGCGGACAATGCAGTAGTTTGAATATGATATGTATCTGATATATCATTTTAAATAAATGTCTTATGCATTCCCATTACAGGGTGTACTCTCCATCAGAGGGGCAGGACCAAGTGTTTGACGAAGTTCAGCCTATGTTGACCTCATTGTTAGATGGGTAAATGTTAATTCTAACACATTTGTACTGTATAATCCTCGTGTATGAGTCAAGTCCAGCTGACAACAACATATACCCTGATCTGCAGTCGCATATTGCCACAGCAGATTGTGGTCTATGTTGTTTATTTTACTGATTATTCCTAACAAACTGCATAGACCCAGATCTGCCAGCACATTATGTGATGACAGATCTGGGTCTGTGCAGTTTACAGTTGGATTTGACTTATAAGCAAGTATATACGGTAATGTAGTGCAACATTGTTGTCTGGGAGACCTTTTTTGGACCTTTTCCCCATCTATAATGATTGAGTTATGGGGAATTGGCAAATTTCAAGAGACAACAGTAAAAAGTGGACAGATATCCCCAGGGCTTGATCAAGGTACAATTATTATGCATTTTCAGTTTAGATGAGTATCAAAATTAGTGGCAGATTTAATGATAAATTGTCAGAAACATTGAAGCAGTTGTGACCACACATTGCTTTATGTGATAAAGTGTTACAGAGAATTATTTAGAACAAAATCTTGACATAACCTACTGACACTAAGATAATAGTCTTCAATGAAATATGTAATGACCATGATATTTTTTTTTTCTGTCAAACTGTCTGTTTTAAAGACAGCATTTCATATTTTCCATATTCCTCAAAAGAAGCCTCTATGCCAATAAGTTTATATTTGTCAACTCATTTTAAAGGTTAAGTATGTGACTCAGTTTAAAAAAATCTTTTCCTAGACTCAAACAAAAAAATTAAAATCAAACATAGCCCAACCAACAAGGTGATTCAGACTGGCACAGACTTCATATATACCTTTCCTCAAGAGCAAGATTTGGGTAAATTTGTTTTTTTCTAGCATACAATCTTGCTGAAAAGATGAATTTAATATATGACCTTTTAGTGTAGCATTCAGTTTTATAGGTAAAAAATATGTTAAATGTAAATGTTTATTGTTTGTCAAGCCTGTATTATTGAGAAACAAGACACTTTTCTGGTGTTGGCATAAACAGTTTTTGGTTCAAGTTTTTCATTTGTCTGTATTTCCTAAACCTCTTGATAGATTCTTATATTCTTGACTCGAATCATTATGAAGCTAAAATGATTCATTCTGTGACATGCTCACTCCCCTAAGTGACCTTGGAGTCAACATCACAGTCATAGAAAATGAAGGTTGCTTATATTTCCTAAACTGCTTGATGGATTTTATTCATACTTGGGGATGAATCATTGTAAAGTTAAGACAGTTCTGTGACATGCACACTTGCCTTCTTGGTATCAAGGTCAATGTCATACAAAGCTGCGTTATAAGTTTTGGTTATTTTTTTTTTGTTTGTTTATGTTTCTTAAATCCCTTGATAGATTTTCCTAATACTTGGGATAAATCATTGTGAATCTAAGACAGTTAATTCTGAAACATGTTCGCTCACCCCTTTGATCTTGGGATTGAAGTCACAGTTATAGAAATGTTGTGTTAAGGCTTTGGTTAAAAAATGTTGCATTTGCTTATATTTCCATAGTCCCCTGATGAATTTGTTTCATACATGGGATGAATCTTTATGAAGTTAACATTGATTGTGTAACATTCTTTCTCACCCCTTTGACCTTGGGATTGAGGTCACAGTTATAGAGAATTTGTGTTAAGGTTTTGGTTGAAGTTTTATCATTGGCTTATATTTCCTAAACCCCGTTGATGGATTTTCTGCACACTTGGGATGATTAAAGACAATACATTCTGAAACGGTTTCTCACCCCTTTTACCATGGGGTCTAGGGCACAGTTATAGAAAATTTGCACTAAGGTTTTAGGTAAAGTTTTTTATTTGCTTTTACTTCCTAAACCCATGAGTGATTTTCTTTATACTTGGGATAAATCATGAATCATTAAGTAGCTTAGACAGATCATTCTGGGACATGCTTGCTCAACCTTTTAACCTTGGGATCAAGGTCACACATTGTACAGCAGTATTTTGATTGTGGGTGCAACATGCAGGCCCAGGTCTTTTGTTTATTATACCACAATCAGGGACCTAGTGTCTGACCCAGGATGTGTAACTAAATGGGGTTGAGTAATGTTACATAATGACTGTAACCCTCCCAATCATTCTAGTCATAGATAGCCATTCACTCTTTGATGAGAAGAGCAAGAAGTTAAACCTGTGCAATCCAAAACAATGGCTTTTTTTCATGTCACTGAGATACAAAAAGATACGATGTACATGGAATGAAGTTTAGTTTCCAACATTCCACATCATTTACAATCCTTTACAAAAGTTATGGGACCTTGATTGCCCAACCTCTCTCATTAAGTATGCTGATTGTTTGTGCACTAAATTGACACAGCTCTGTTGGAACATACTTAAGTATAAAATGGCCTCACTTATAACATGCCAGTCATTTTTAAAGCTCCTTGACCAGCACATAAAAAGGGAGCATTTTATTGTAATTAATCTCATCCACTGTTTGAGGTGCAGACTTTAAAATTTTGGGAGTGGTTGAAATATAGTTGTAGATATACAGCAGTTTTTAAATTTGATCCTTCCTCAAGGGGTGCACATGTGCCATGACAGCTAGAGGAAAGAAAAAGTTAGGGAAATACAGGGCTAGAGCTGCTTTAAACTACTGGAAGTTTTGTCATAAAACACAAAAGAATACAGAATGCTCAGAAATAGAACAATATGTATAAAACTAGAACACAGAAAACTCAGAACGAGACACAAATAGGTAGGCAGTCTTTAACTTTGCATCACATTTTGCTTTTTGTCCACATAGTACATTTATCTGCTTTCTTCCATCCATCAGTCCAGCCATCACAGGTTCCCTCCACTTTTTAACTTTAAAGCTGTTTGAGATTAAGGGATGAAACTTGGTATTCTTATACACCATCATTAGAAGGTGTGTTGTGTACCAGATAGGGGTTGCCATCTTCAAGGGCAATGTCACAGCTCAATATTTTGTTTTTCATTGAACTTTCCCTTCTGCTCTATAACTTTAAAGTCATTTGCAATTAAGGATGAAACTCAGTATACTTATACATCATCAACATTAGGGTTCCTATCTTCAAGGTCAAGGTCATGACTCAACATTTTGTTTTTATTGCACTTTCCCTTCAGCCCAATAATTTTTAAGCCATTTGAAATTAAGGGATGAAACTTGGTATACTTGTACTTCATCACTAGAAGGTGTGTTGTATACCACATTGGGGGTGCTATCTTAAAGATCAAGGTCATAGGAAGGCATTTTATTTTTCCATCACAATTTCCCCTCTGCTCTATAACTTTAATGCCATTTGAGATTGAGGGGTGAGATTTGTTATACAGGTAAGTTATCACTAGAAGGTGTGTCACATACCATTGGGAGTCCTATCTTCAAAGTCAAGGTCATATCTTTATAGCTGTTTGAGATTAAGCAATGCAACTTGGTATACATATATGTCATCATTAGCAGGTGTGTCATGTACAACATTGGGGGTCTTCAAGGTCAATGTCATGGTGTTATACACTGAATTTTTCAATTACAGTTTCCCATTTTCCTTTCCACTCTCTAATTTTAGAACCATTTGAGATGAAGGGATGAAACTTGGTATAACTATATATTATCACAAAAAAGTATATTGTACACCATATTAGGGGTCCTATCTTCAAGGTTAGGGTCACTGGTCAATAGATTAGGTTTCAGTCACATTTGCCCTTCTGCTTTCAAACTTAACAGTTGTTTAAGATCAATGGATGATGTTTGGTATACTGATGTATTGTATCTGGAAGATCTGTTGCATTGCACATTTGAGGTCTTATCCTCAACTTCAATCTTACAGCTCAATATTTTAAGTTTCTTTTGATACAGGAATGAATCATGGTACACTTATGCTTTTCATTCTGATGGCATCTCATGTATCACAGTCATGGTTTTATCTCTAAGATTAAAGTAACTGATATTGCTTTTTCTCCTATTCTGCACTTTACTTTCAATGCTTTGTAAGACAGTGCAATGAAATCTGGTTTCTTTCAATGTCTACCCAGTAAAATACAGTTCTGGGAAGCCACAGTAGCTCTGTTGGTAGAGCTTTAGACTCATAATCTAATGGTAATGGATTCCATACCCACTCAGGCCAACTTGGGTTAGCTGCCTTGGTATGTTCTTGGGAAAGACACTTAGCTCCCATTTCCTTGGCATAATATAGCCAACAATAATGTGTCTAAAGTGCCATTAAAACCAACAACAAAAAACTGTCTTAAAGGTCATAGTAAGATTTCATGATTGTGAACTTTTTTAACCTCACCATGGTAAATGGAGAACAAAAATTCACTGTATTTGCTTTTTTTAACAAGACTTCTATGTACAGGTTTTGTCTTTTTACAGAGAAGCTTCACACATCTGATGATCACAAAAAATGTCTTGTCCAGTAGTCTTGGGCAGGTTGAAAATATTCCTGGTCCACTAAAACTGTATACTATGAGTAATTTTCCAGAACTGACAAAGAAAATGACAAAAATATGAAGGAAAATTAAATAATTTTGTGCAGTCTGATAAATTCCAGGCAAGGACAGAATTTTCAGAATTTTCCAGCCTTGACTATAGTTGTAACAACATGCTTCTTGTTGCCTCATACTTTGTGTTCTTTTCCTTGTTATAGCTACAATATATGCATCATGGCATATGGTCAGACAGGGAGTGGAAAGACCCACACAATGCTGGGGAGCCACAAAAATGAGGATTATAACCTGACCACAGATCCACACCCTGAAGAGGGAGTCATACCAAGGGCCACCAGGGAACTCTTCAGGTGACTGACATCATACAGTTAAACCTGTCTATAATGAACTTTTAAGGGACACAAAGCTCTTGTATGGACAGGTATTGCTTCTACTCCCAATGGAGGAAGACATTGGTTTTGTGCTGTCCATACATCCATCCATCTGTCCATAATACTTTCTAAAAAACTATGAAGCCAAACTGGACCAAATTCAATATTTGAATACCTTGGGTGGATCCCAAGAGATGATTATATTTTCTGGTGACTGTGACCTCATTTTTCAATGTTTTCCGTATTTTTCAACTTTTTACTGGTTTAGACTTTTTGTCAATAACCTTTTAAGTATTGTTATGCAAAATTTACTTGAGGATAGACACATTAGATTTGGTAGGCTTATTTTTTATTATTATGTAAATAAGCTGATTCATGCCATTACAGCAATTTCTCAAGGTGGTTTTTAATACACATTTTTGAACTTTTTGGACTTTTTTGACAAAAACCTCATTATTATAATTCAGCAAAAAGCACTTGAGGTAGACAAATGAAGTTTGGTAAACATATTTGTATTTATATGTATATATCCTGTTTAGATTTTCAGGCCCTTACAGCAGTTAATCCATTTGTCACACATTTTGAACTTTTTGGACATTTTGAGAAAACCTTTTAAACACAGTTATTTAGCAGAAACCATTTAAAGTAGACAGATAAAATTTGGTGTGCATGTTTGTATGCACATGCAAATGACTTTATTACATTTTATTAAACTTTTATTTGGCTATAATTGGTCTGTAGTGTTGTTTTCAAACACAAAATTAACCTTACAAAATTAATCTATATGGGGGGGGGATGGTAAGGTAGAGGTTCATCAGTGTTGTCCCATATGAATAGGTGTTCTTTATAAGCAGGTGTCCACTAAGACAAGTTTAACTGTTCCATAAATCAAGAAAATATTTTGTGTTATTTTACTTCTACAAATCCAAACCATAAAAATGGTTGTTTTTATGTTATCCTACAATTTGCTGTTAAAGAGTTGTTGAGTTTTGCTCTAACTCAGATTTGCAAATTCTTGATAGAAAACTCTAATGCAAAAAATTCCAGCTTGTAAACTGTTTAGTTAGGAAATAATAATTAAGATCTAATTTTAGAGGTTTTGATGGCTTTTGTGATTTGTACACTTGCTTTTACTTCTTTTTAGAAAGATAAGACCTTCCTTTTAGTGTCCATTGTCCAATGGCATAATAGAAATCACTTTATGCTGAATCTCAAGTATGAACAGTAGAGAACACTATGTTATTTATTAATGAAGGTTGTATTTTTACAGGTGAGTCACATCAGCTTCCATTCTGTTAAAGTTTTGGCAAATTACATTGATAAAGTTATAAAGTCATACGATCAGCTGAATTAATTTGCTTTCAGTTGATCACTTTTTGTCCATTTCAGAATTATATGAAGTGAAATGTATTTCATATTAACAGGTATAGAGGAGTGGTAATTGTAACTGGTATTTTTTTTATGGGAACATTTACTTTTGCTCCTCTATAGATAGAACAAAAGTGACTTGTCATCATGATATTTTATTACAGTATATATGGGTTTGGTAGTCAGATCCACCTTTGGGAGTAATGAATTCAAAGTAAAATATGTAAAAGTAGCTGACCTACATTATGTGAGTTTATTATTGACAAAATAACTCTGACATACCAAAATACAAAATGCATACTTGCTGCATTACCAAACTGCAAAATGACATACCAACATACAAAATGCATACTTACTACATTGCCAAACTGCAGAATGACATAAAAACATACAAAATGCATTCTTACTACATTGCCAAACTGCAAAATGACATACCAACATACAAAGAATAATCATAAAGAATAAAGGGAAGGTAAATAAAGGTAAGTCAATGATAGTTTGACAAATTCTATGTGTCTGTTTCAGATTGATCTCAGAGAAGCCTCCTGACAGTTATACGCTGGAGGTGTCAGTTGTGGAGATTTACAATAATGATATTCGAGATCTTCTTAGTAATGATTCAAATGCTAAACATGATGTCATCACCGGGGCAGATGGATCCCTTAACTTGCCAACTCTTACCTCCAAGTAAGTCAGCTTCTGCAAGATGAAGACTCTGGACTTTGAGGAATCAGAACCCTATAGTAATGTCTTTACCCTGCATTTTTAGACAGCAAAGAAATAATTATCATTTTTAATGTCCCAGAACTTAGGAACAAAGTATAATTTCCAACAAAACTGTCCAAAAACTTATCATTGGGGTGGATGTTGCACAAAAACAACCTCAGTTTTTGTTTTTGGTGTTGACTTAGTAGTGATTGTATTTGCAATGTATATTCGACAAAATGAAAATCTTTGTGGTTGACACATACATTTATCTTGATGCCTTTGATATAAATGCTGTTGTTTCCAAATGATAAAATACTGACGTTGAAACAGCATTTCGTCAGTGTCACTGAAGTCTAGGTTCAGCGGTCGAAACTTATGTGAATGATCATCTCACTGTTTCATCCTAATCAGTAGACTGAAAAATGACTGCTGAAGCATTCAGGCAAAAACAATTCCAAGAAATATTGCATCCTTTATTCAAATTTTCTCAGTACTGGCCCTGAGTATGATAAGCTGTGAAGTGTGTCATCATTCCCAATCAGTGCTTGGGTTGTAATGAACTGTTAATAAAGTAACAGGGTGAACATTAATCATGCTTGAGCTTCATGGTCTGCAGTTCTTTTTATCTTGATTGCTAAAATATAAAAGAAGTAATGTCTTTCAATGATAGATACATAAGGCTAATGTCATTTACTTAAACAGAGCAGCAGTAACTTGACCAGTTAGAATGAGATTTAACAAATTCTAAATGTGAAGCATATGTAAAGTAAATGTTATGTGAATTTAGTAATCTACTAAGGACTGTTCTATTTCAAACATACATGGTAACCTTGGAAGGCAGTTTTTAAAAAAAATATATGTCCGAGTGCACTAATTATTCACAGAGCTCATATTAAAATGATAAAAAATTATAAACTGCGTCTGTAGGTGAGTACTCCACACTAAAAGTGATGGGTCCCAGGTATGTTTTACTGGAACAGCCCTAAACTGAGATTTATTTTTCTTGGAATGATTTAATGACATCTATTAGATAATGGAGCTAATGCATTCAATGTATACCATCATTAAAGCTTTTTATGATTAAGATCATGGTTGAACAATGTGACTTACAATGGACAGACACTATTAAACTGAAGAGTCATGCCATGGCTTGCATACAATGGATCCAGATGATTTTTCACATCTAATTAAATGATATTAGAAATTAAAATTTATGCTTACCAGCTTTATCAATTTATTCTTTCATTTTAGCAGATGTTGTGCTTTATCTATAGGAAAATTATTAATTTCAAAAAGTAACTTCTTATTGCAAATGATACACATTTCTCTTTTATTATATCCATTGATCAATGTTATCTTGAAAATAATAACTATATATGATAAACATTTTAAGACATTGTAATTTTCAGAAATTTGTTTCAAAAGATATGGTTGATAATCATACAGTGGCAACTCTTGACAGTCCTTCATAGGCAGCATATGTCATCATGGTTTTCGTTTTTCAAATACTGGGTGCTGTAGTAAATCAGATTTCCTATCTGTTTCTTTATACAAACTATAAGTGGTATAATTTAGTGTGTTCAAAAGTTAGGAGCAAGGCCTCGTGTCTGATTCAAAATTTTGACCCTTGGGTGGAATTTTACTACCCTACACAGATGCATATGAAGGATTGTATTGGAATGATGTCACAACAAGTACACTGGGCATCAATCAATTATTAATTCATGGTTCATTTATATGTTTTAGTACATATGGTTGGTGCAGTGTATTCATTTACTCAACATGGAAAAGATCTACACAGGCATTTAATTTCTTGGCTTTGATACAAAAAAGAGGTGATAAATGTTTTTTTTCAATGTAATAATATATATTATTTAGAATTAAACATGTTATCGTTGTAGTTATGAATCACTGGTATATAAGATTAGGGAACTTACTCATTCATTCCACTCACCCTTGAGTGCAGTGATCTTAGGCACTCCTGTATTATTAAAAATAATTGCTATGCAAAAGTATATTATCCTCTATATGTTAAACATCTATAAATTTGGAATAATTATGGTCCATTTAAACTTTTAGGCCCGTGGAAACTGTTCACGATGTCATGAGGATGGTCCAGTATGGCCTTCGTACCAGGCGTGAGACAGCCACCCTTGTACATGAACACTCAAGTAGATCTCACCTTGTTGTAACTCTGACCTTGACCTCTCAGGCCCCAGATTTCTTTTCACTCAATAAACCCCCTACACCCACCCAGGAAATTTCCACAGGTATGTATTTGATCCATATCTTCTTAATATTCTGATCAGACCAATTTATCACCTTTAGAAGCAACAGTATATATATATATATATATATTTATTACAAACTGATTTAATCTTACATGAATAATCTGGCACTGAATACATGTTCAAGTCATATTACCACATCACATACACATTGAATACATGTTCAAGTCATATTACCATATCACATACACATTGAATAGATGTTCAAGTCATATTGCCATATCACATACATATTGAATAGATGTTCAAGTCATATTACCATATAACATACACATTGAATACATGTTCAAGTCATATTACCACATCACATACACATTGAATACATGTTCAAGTCATATTACCACATCACATTGAATACATGTTCAAGTCATATTACCACATCACATTGAATATATGTTCAAGTCATATTACCACATCACATTGAATACATGTTCAAGTCATATTACCATATCACATACACAGAGACTGGAGTTATTAAGGTGTTTCTTCTTCAGATACATTACCTGATTATAATATATTAGGAATACATCCACTACCTTGTAAACTCCACCCCATACATCCACTACCTTGTAAAATCCACCCCATACATCCACTACCTTGTAATATCCACCCCATACATCCACTACCTTCTAAATCCACCCCATACATCCACTACCTTGTAAACTCCACCCCATACATCCACTACCTTGTACTATCCACCCCATACATCCACTACCTTGTAAAATCCACCCCATACATCCACTACCTTGTAAACTCCACCCCATACATCCACTACCTTGTACTATCCACCCCATACATCCACTACCTTGTAAAATCCACCCCATACATCCACTACCTTGTAAAATCCACCCCATACATCCACTACCTTGTAAAATCCACCCCATACATCCACTACCTTGTAAACTCCACCCCATACATCCACTACCTTGTAAAATCCACTCATACATCCACTACCTTGTAAAATCCACCCCATACATCCACAACCTTGTGAACTCCACCCCATACATCCACTACCTTGTAAAATCCACTCATACATCCACTACCTTGTAAAATCCACCCCATACATCCACTACCTTGTAAACTCCACCCCATACATCCACTACCTTGTAAAATCCACCCCATACATCCACTACCTTGTAAAATCCACCTCATACATCCACTACCTTGTAAACTCCACCCCATACATCCACTACCTTGTAAAATCCACCCCATACATCCACTACCTTGTAAACTCCACCCCATACATCCACCACCTTGTAAAATCCACCCCATACATCCACTACCTTGCAAATCCATCCCCTACATCCACCACCTTTTAAAATCCACCCCCTATATCTGCCACCTTGCAAATTAGCCCTCCTAAGCTAAAAAAGATGTTCACCATGTTTTTTGGCTTGTTTTAGCAACAAAAGTGCTAAAAATGTAATCTGCTTGCCAAGGTGGAAGTAAGACAAAAGTGATCTCTCCTTGGGTAGAAGACTTGGTGCCAAATCCCATCAGTCTTCTGTTATTGCTTCCACTCATGCCTGGTCAGCATGCTTTGACAAGAAGCCATGCAAATTCCGTGCACTTTATGCCTATTCACCAGTTTTAGTGATCTTTCAGAGCTTTCTCACTGCAGGGAAGTATACACCATCTGTTTTCTTACTCAGTTTCACTCTTTACCATCATAGACAGTTATTTTGCACTTTAATTTTCCAGCTTCATTGTATAATAAGCTAATTTGCATCATCTTAATTGCCTGTTGTTTTGTCTATAGTACTTTCTTTATTGTTAGCCATATCTTGTAAATGGTCATATATTACTTGTTATAAGATCATTTTCTGTAATTTTCTCTGGTATATATCTTAATTTATAGTGTCCACTTTACAGTAAGCTCATTGTAATGCTTGATTGATTTCACATGTATATGCTATTATTTTGCTCTCTCTAATTACAGGTATCAACAATGTTGGGCAGGATTAAATATGGGGTGTATAAGAGATTTAATCTGATGGAAGATAAGTATCCATCCTGTTCAAGCTTTATGGCGTTTAATTGAAACCATACTTGCAGTGTTTGCTCTTACTGGTCAGAAGAATGATGAGTGACTATCACAGCCAAGCAACTGGCACAGGTGAATGATAGAACCAAGAAACACAAGGATACAGATGCCATCAGTATTGCTGCTGATGCTACCTCAGTCACTATCTTCTTCATGACTGAGTCACTCAAGGCAAAAAGATCACCAATTCAGAAAAAGATCCAGTAATCTGCATCTTCGTGGGCTTCCCACACTGTTACAGTCCCACAGTTGTCCACAGAGTCACAACTAGAGCATGCCATCACAGCACAGATCATCAGACCAGCGCTGACATGGTACTGTGGCTCACCTGGACCAGTCCTGGACAACCCATCACCACATACAGTCCCTGGTACTGATTATGGTGATCATTTCCTTGAGAGACAGTAACAGACTTCAACACCAGATGTCAGCTGGCATGCACAACTGGAAAAAATTCTTTATAATTGTAAGTTTCAAACTTATACCAGTATAGCAACTAGGCAGGTTGTTTCAATGACAGTTTATATCTGGACATGAAGTAAATTGTGAACAAGACAACGTGTGAAGACCTAATCCTCAGCATGTGTTTAAATTATGTCTATTTTGAATTATTCTGATTTAATCATTCATTTTTTGCTTCAATAATAGTTCTATCACTCCTGTTAGTATCATCAGGGAGGAGTACTGATTGTAGAGAGAAAGGATTAAAGAAAGAGATGGATAGAGAGATTTGAGGTTGGTAAGACCAACTTTGAAAGTCTATGAAGGGAAATGGATAGTTTTCTCCCAGTGGCACAAGTGGAGACACACCTCTCCCTTAAAAGCACCCATGCCATAAATATCTAACTTCCTCCTATGGCCTCTCAAGTAGAAGTAGTTAGTTCCAGTCACAGTCAAGAGCCACCATTCCATAATTTCATACACATTTCACCATCATGGAAGGGTGGACACATACCAAAACAAAGACCCCACTGTGGGTTTTGACTTGATTAAACAAGGCACCCTTCCAACCACTGTATGGATCCTTACTCTGATTCTTTTATTGTACAAGACCTGCATTCTAGTCATACTAGCTATGGCAGGCATAATCGGTGAGATCCATGTCTTGACAGTTAACCTGAATTTTCTGCAGTTCTTCCACGATGGTTTTGTCTTCCTCGTGACGACCTTTGCTTTTATTTGCTAAGAACAGGCTCTCAGCCTTTGTCTTGTAACCACTGCCAACTTTGGATTCTTTGTAACATGGGCATCTACAGGACTCCATCAGGGTACAAAAGTGGTACCTGAAGCAGAGTGAACCAAGCAGAAGAGGGAGATCTTGCTTGTTTTTACCACTCAAAGGAGCAAGGGATAATATTTCTGCTCATGCCCTTTTGTCCTGGATCTGTAGGATTATCTGCTTAACCTACAAGGAACTAACCCAAGACCATATGAATTTCTTATGCATTGTGGCTCAAGAGGTTAGGGCAGTTGCCATTAGCATAGAATTCAAGCACAATTGTTCCCTGACTGACATCATTCAGGCCATGGGAATGAGGTCAGGGATGACATTCTCACCTCAGAAACCTTTCATACAAAAGGGTTCACTTCAACCTGGTGGGATCTTTATCAGCAGCACAAGAGGCTACCCTCAGCAGCTTCATAATAACATGGATTACTCAACTTCCTATGTATTATGATTGGGTAATGTATCTGACGAAGAAACCAAGTTTTAGTGTTTTTAATAATACATACCCAATCATAATATGGACATGCACTCTCAACCCCGCCCCCCTGCAGTTACTTCCCTGGAAACCTGGAAGAGCATGCACACTTGCTCAAGTAGTAACTGATGATTTATGGGATTTGGCGCCATTTCCTCTATGCAATGGGAAATAACTCATATCTGATTTTGTCTCAGCAAACATACAACTTTTGATCACTTTTGTTGCTAAAAAAAATCAAATGATGTGTTGAATGTCTTTTTTAACTTGGAAGGGCTCGATTTGTGAGGCAGTGGATGTACTTCTAACATATTATGATCAATTAAGTATTATTGATGAAACATTAACTCCAAATATTTGTTTACCCTGATGTCAGCACATCAATATTCTTTGAAGTACCAAACTAAACTTTTTTAAGTTTAGATTTAAGTTGTTTTAGATTCTATTCATCCAGTATATTTAAAAATATTTGGAAAGCATAAAAGAGAGGGATGTAATAGATGCAAAAGTACTTTCATGCTTTGTTTGTGGGACAAATGTAAAAGTACATTCATGCTTTGTTTATAGTCATGGGAAAGAACTTGTTTGATATGGCATATGAATACATCTTGGTCTGATGGCCTTAACACATCCCTACACCATATCGGACTCATTATTCCCATCGACTTGGAACTATACATGTATATTGTTTTGTGTATATACCTAGCTACATATCTTTACAAAATGCTTTTTGCTTATTTTCATATTTGAGTGTGCTTTATGTAACATATATACACACTTGTGAGTCAAGTCCAACTGCAAACAAGATAGGACCTAACATAATGTGCCGGCAGATCAGGGTCTATGTTGTTTGTTCTACTGATTGCTCCTAAAAAACTGCATAGACCCAGATTTTCTGGCACATTATGCAACAGCACATCTAGGTCTGTGCAGTTTGCAGTTGGACTTGGAAGAAAGTATACATGGTATATGAACATAAAGTCCTTGATCCTCTTCCTTCAGTGTACTTTGTGTACTTTTATTCCTATAAACATTATCAATCCGTATAGGTATTTATCTACCTCTTTTGTACTGTTCTTGGTAATTTTCTGATTTCATTATGGAGAAATTACACAATTAACATGGAGGAATAGTCAAACACAATTAGAATTCATAGTTTCCGATAAATATATTTCTTACATCTTAAATGAAAACATATTTTATATATTAAAGATATAACATCAGTAAAACGATATTGTTTTTAGTAAAAATATTTTTGTAAACACTACTTGTCAAAGACTAGAAGAGATTATGCAATGGCCTGTTATCCATCCATCCATTTGTCCATCCATTAGCATAAGTTGGTTATTGCTACTCCTCCGAAACTACTGGGATGATTGCCATGCAGCTTTACACAAATGGTCAACCTAAGGTATTGTTTGTCTTAAATGAAAATGGTGACCATCATACATCCAATATGTCCACTATGGCAGCCTCTTAAAAAATCTTGATGTCACTACTCCTCCTGAACAGAGGGTTGTCTTGACATGGGAATTTCACTAAAAGACTTCTTATGATGTCTAGTTGGTCCTAAACAAAAATGGTACCAATCTGTTATCAATGTGGCCACCACAGTGGGCATCTTTAAAATCTTTTTATTGCTTCTCCTGCTGAACGGATGTTCATATCAACATGGAATTTTCAATAAAAGACTTCATATGCTGTCTAGTAGGTCATAAATACTTCTCTGAAATAGATGGTTATAGTGACATGGGTTTTCACTGAACAACTTCTTATGTCTAGTTGGTTCTTTAGAAAAATGTTGCTGATCTGATATTCAATATGGCCACCATCTCTAAAACCTTGTTATCACTACCTCTTCTGAATGGAAGGTCATATCAACATGGGGATTTCACTTAAACACTTTTTATGATATGCAGTGATCCTAAATTAAAATGATGCTGATCAGAACTCCAACATAGCTGTCATGGTGGCCATCTTGGAAATCTTACTATCACTACTTCAGCTCAACAGATGGTCATATGGACATGGTTTTGTTTACTAAAAGTCTTCGGATATCTAGTTGGTCTTCAATGAAAATGGTGCCAAGTAGACTTCAGATGTGGCTGTCATAGTGTCCATTTTGAAAATCTTGCTATCACTTCTTCTGAATGGATAGTTGTAGCTTCTCCTGAATGGATAGTTGTAGCAAAATGGGGTTTTCACTCAGGACTTCTTATGGCATGTTCTTGATCCTAAATGAAAATGGTGCAGATATTGCTTCCCAATATGGCCACCATTGTAGCCATCTTAAAAATCTTGTTATTGCTACTTCTCCTGAACATTTTGTCAGTTTATAGACATGGAGTTATTTCTTGAATATATATAGCTGTTCCTAAATTAAAAATATGAACTAACCTCCAAAATGGCTGCCTTGACAGCCATCCTGAAAATCTTAATATAAACTGATGACATGGAGTTTTCACTAAAACACTATTATAAACAATATGTAGCTGGTTCTGGATGAAAATGGTGCTCATCTGAATTCCAACAAGGCATCTTAGTGGCCATCTAAAATAATCTTGTTATCACTACTCTTCCTGCACAAATGGTGACATTGACATGAGTTTTTCACTGAAACACTTCTTGCAATATGTAATTAGTTCTGAATGGGAATCATGCGGATCTGACCACTGACACATCTGCATTTTTGTGAAGGAGTTTAAAAACCAGACTTAATTTACCCCAGGGTCAGGTCAAAGGTCACAGCTTGCATTTTATTGAGCTCATGAACACAGTTACTTTGTTCATATGCAAATAAATTTTTAACCAGATTTTGTATTTTAGTTGTAATTTAATAAACAAGTTGATAGTCAGCAATATGACAGGTTTAAGGTGTAGAGTCCATTATGAGCTGCTCTGGCTTATGAGCATGATTACTCAAACAAGTATGCATGGATTTTTATCAAACCCAGTGTGTGGATATATCTAAAGAATACCTTGAATGTTGCTAGTTTAGAAACTTTTTTTTTTTTTCACCAAAAAAATATTTATTATAGATTTAATCAAACTTAGCATGTGGGTACATCTTGACGTTCACAAAGACAGGTTCAATGATCATCTATCCATAACATCATGATCCATGTCAAAGGCCATGACAAAGAATTTTACACTGCACTTCCATGGTTTCTGTTTGGCCAGTTCAGTGTTGGGTCCTTCAAGGGACTCTTGTTTGATGTCTCCCCATGTAAACAGCAATTTAAAAGATCTCAGTTACATAATAATAGCACTTCACAGATAGCAACTGTTCAGTTTTAGAAAACAGTTTTAGTTCATGCAATTACTAGTCTTGTTAACCAGAACTCTCATATAACTACGCAATCTCTGTCAAAAGAGAGTCTTGTAAATGGCAGTTTCCTTGCAATGCCAGAATGAGGCTTTCCCAATATTTTGAAATATGATTTGATTGGCTGGTGAGATGAGATGATGTAAGTACATCAGAATGATGATATGATTCCATGTTTCATGTAAACCTATAATTGGCTGATTGAGACACACTTCCGGCATCAGCTGCAGTTTTAAAAATGAGGTCTAATGATATCCATTTAGGCTTACAGTATAATTTTGTCTCAAATGATCATAAACAGTATGTCCGGATAAGTTTTGAGATAACGAGGAATATATTTGTAGTTTTGCTTGTACAAAGTTTGACTGTATTACCTTCTATCTGTAATGGTGATCAATGAAACATTTTACCTGAGACTTGTATGGTGGATATCTCAAGGAGCCATGCAAGAGTATGTTTGAATGAGACTGTGGAGGTTCTAGAGGGTAGGGCAGAAGAAGGTCTGTCATAGCACACATTCTTGTAAATAGAACTACAATTGACAGCAAAGTTTCTAATACTGGCCAATTTCAATATAAACAATATAAACCCTTGCTAGTGTTCCAACTCAGTCAAAAAATCCCAATTTTTAACTTATCAGATTTTACTAAGTGAGACTCGAGATGACTCTGTTCTAATTGGCTGTGCATACTAACATGGAGAACAAATAGGTCTACACTGTCAAAAAATAAATTCTATGTAACCATGTTGCAAGTTTGATTAAAAGCTAACTGGAGTCTATAATTTTGTATAAACTGAAGTTTATCATTTATAAACTCAACCAGCTCCAGTTTGTTACTTAATAACTAACAGGACAACTCACATGTCAGACCAGACCATGAGTGCAAAGGAAGTCAGAAGTTCACAACCAGCATGTGCTTTAAATACAAAAATCTTATGCACTGCATAGAAATAAATACCATGATGACATTGGTCAATGATCAAAACAGGAAATTTGACAGTGGGTAGCAAATAGAATAAACACAAAGTCTGAACCAGAAAAGGTTCTGTTCTTTTTTTTTTTTTAAAGGTTTAATCTCATTCCAACTAAAGTTCTGAAATTTTCAACCCTGAACTTGCTTGCCAGCCACAGATCAAGTTTGGAAATCATGTTGGCAAGTTCCTGCTGGAACACTAACCCTTGCCTTATCTTACATGTCACCAAGGGATCATATGAAGGGAGAAAACTTTTCATGACCAATCACATCAATTGGAGAAAACAAAATTGTTGTGCTAAAAGTTTTCAGAATTTACCCTCTGTGACAAAGTAACTGTTTTCTAGTTTGTGGATTGTAAGTGTACTGCATTAAATAAATTTTTTTGTTGCAATACTGTCAAATCTTCACAGCCTTTAATCTAAATTAAATGTTTACAGAACTCAAGCCCTTTTCATGTAAGTCTTTGATATATTGTCCTAACTATAGCATTTATATGACTTCATTTGTAGTAAATGTAGACATTCATATTTCAATATGTCATAGGAAATTCAAGAATTCCCATAAGGGAAGAACCAAATGGAAGAAGCCCAAACAGTAAATGTTTCATTTTTTATGGTTTATGACTTTGCATGGTCAATTCCAGAATTATAATTTGGATTTTGTTTTTCTTTTCATGTTCTGGAAAGTACAAACTCAGTGTTGTTACATGATTGCTTTTCTAGCTACATGTATTTTTCCATATACAACTTGTGTGCATTATTTCAGTTATTCTACAATGCAATGGCAAGGCAACAAATACACAAAGTCAACTACTTGTATATATTCACACTAGATTATCTAAGCCATGTTTATCCAATTTGTCTTTGGGATATACAGATAATTTATCTGAACAAGATGCATGTCCTTGGGATGAACAGATGGTTCATGTTAACAAGATGCATGTCCTAGGGATGAACAGATGGTTCATGTGAACAAGATGTATGTCCTAGGGATGAACATATGGTTCATGTGAACAAGATGCATGTCCTTGGGATGTATAGATGGTTCATGTGAACAAGGTGTATGTCCTTGGGATGTACAGATGGTTCATGTGAACAAGGTGTATGTCCTTGGGATGAACAGATGGTTCATGTGAACAAGGTGTATGTCCTTGGGATGAACAGATGGTTCATGTCCATGGGATGTATGGATGGTTTAGTGGTTTATTTTAACAAGATGTATGTCCTCAGGATATACAAATGGTTTATCTGAACAAGATGTATGTTCTAGGGATGTGCAGATGGTTTATCTGAACAGGATGTATGCCTATGGAATGTACAGATGGTTAGGGGTTTATGTGAACAAGACCTCAGAATGTACAGATGATTTATCTGAACAAGCTGTATGTCCTCGAAATATACAGAACTGGTATGCTGTTAATTCATTTATTATTATATGTATACATTTTTGTGGTTACGCAAAATTGATCTTTTGTGTATACTTAAATTTGTGGATTGGGGAAGGGGGCAACTAATGTCATCACTGATATATACATTTATTTTATTTATTGTTCTTTGGAAACTTTAAATGTATGGCATATAGGAACCATGCATTCCAAATACATGTAATTGGTAGTCCATAAATAATAGTTAATTCGCAGTAACCTAAGCTCATGCATTTTAACTCCTGTTTATTTGAACATCTTTTTGTCCCCTTGCTCACCACCTCCAAGTCCAGATAAATGAGGTTCTGCCATGCATTCATCATCATCACTCTTTAGTGACCAGAATATTGTGATATCCTCTGTCTGTTCATATGTCCATCACTCTTATCTTCTAAACTGCTGGGTGGGTATCCACCAAACTTGGTACATAAGTTGCCAATATGATAACCATTTGCCAGAGTGATATAGTTTTTGGACCCCCTATCCCCTAGGGTGTCCATGGGAGGAGGTTAAATATATTTTTAAAAAAAAAAAAATTTCAATTGTGCTACAATGACATTTTAAAATATTTTTGACCTGTCTTTACACATACAGTCATAGCATGGGGACACATACTATATGTAGTGGATTTTGTGTTATGACCCTTAGGTAACCATCCAGAAGAGGTGGATCAGGATTGGGGGAAGGGGAAATATGTAATAAAAAAGTGTGGAGATTTGCCATGGCAAGCCATGGAAGTATCTATTAGACAAGTCTTAGACTGGCCTCTATAATACTAGTCTATATTTGATACTCAATTTTCCCTAGAATTTCTTTTAATTTATTTAACATGTGACTCTTGTCTTAGCCATGCAGTGGTATGTGTTTACCAGAAGTTTGGTATATGAGTTGGTACTTATGTTGTACCCAAACAGTTACACTGATAAATGTCCCCATAATGATTGTTTTATTCTGACTGTCAGAATTAAAAAAATTGTTATGGGGACAGATTTATTGGTCTACCAAACAGTCATTTGCAGTGCATTATTGAATACATATAAGAAAAACTTGAAGTTACAAAATTAAAAGGCCCTTCCCTTCATCTATACATTGATAGCAATTCATTTTGAAAATGGTTGACACAGCTCAACATCAGAATTATTTAAAAATAACAAAGTTTCCTCTTCTTCTTTCGTTAATATAGTCCATGCTGTAATGAAGCATGCAGCTGACAAATAATTGTTTTCATGATATCAGGAAAAACTTGGACAGTACACTATAATAATGAGCTGATTAATTTAGAAGACAAGCTAAAGTTTTCAGTGGCCTTTCTCCTTTTTCCACATATGTTGCTTCATAAAAGTTGCAGCTTTTATTTTCTAAATTTGATGCTGTAAATATTCACTTCTGTGCAGTAATTAAAAAAAAAAGATGGTTGTAAAATGGCAACAAAACATATAAGAAAATAAATGTTTAGATTGTCAGATTACTATCATGCAGATTACTGCTTGTAATGAACTGCAGTATATATGTATATATATATATATATATATATATATATATATATATATATATATATTTATATATATATATATATATATATATATATATATATATATATATATATATATATATATTTATATATATATAATTTTTACTCCTTCTAGCCAACAGACTTTGTTATGGCATGTCAGGTATTTCAGCCTTTCCCTCCAAGTGTGATTAAAGATTCAGACATTAATACAATGTTTGAAACACTTGTTTTTTCTTTGACGCACATTTTTCAGTGTGGGGAAAATGTTCTGAATGAAAATATATAGTTTTTAAAAGATTCAAGTGCACTCAATTAAGCTTGCAGTTTGAATGAAGTAAATTTTTATCAAGGTTGCAAAATGAAAAAAAATACAAGTTCTACAAATAAGTACTGGTAGGTTTAATATTTACAAATTCTCAGGGTTTCTACCTTTTTCTCTGAAAGTTATTATTCTGAGTCTTTTGTTTCTTGTGGTAAGAGTGACTAACACATGATTTAACGAAGAGGGTAATATTTGTATCTTCTGGGGAAAAAAAGCAAGCAGTCCTGCATCAGGAATGACATCTTCAAAGAATCCAACAGTGAGTTTTTAACTATAAGATTTGTTTAATCTGTAAGTATTTTCTTAAAATGCCTTTTCTAAGATAACATTTTGTTTTACAATCAATCAACAGATGAAATTAGTGCTAATCTAAAATATGAAAGCCTGTTTATCTGCCTATAATTGCAATTGCATCATTTGATACATGTAATGAGCATTTTCATTGGTCAGAATGTAACCATGTGATCAGGTTGAGCTGCATTTATTTCTGTATAAACTGTGTGGAGAACTACTTTTTTAAAAATACCTAAGGAAAAAAAAAACTAAAATAGTATAAAAATGATACTAAATATAAACAAAAGCATTATTTATTGTATGATTTGGCAACTGATGCCTATATGATAATAAATGCAGAAAAAACAACATTAAACTCTTGATTAATTTACATTTATATGCCACTGTAAAATCTGCTTTGAGGAAACACCAGTAAACATTTGAAAAAAATTAGTTTGATAACGTTGATTATTAAAACTTAAGATCTGAAAATTGTAGATAAACTTGTTCAGACATATCTGTATTGTACATGTATATTCAAAATGTGTTGGTGACTTTTTACTTTTTTGTCTGCTGGAGATAAGAGTATTACCCTAAAAAAATTAATGTATTCTCTTTGACTTGTATCTTATTTTAGCATATTTTCTATGCAGTATTGTGAAACAAGAATATTACACATTAATATGAAATATTAATAATAGCTTGCAGACCTTGAATACACGAGAGAGAGAGAGAGAGAGAGAGAGAGAGAGAGAGAGAGAGTTCAATGATTTTTAGAAACTGCCATATACATGTAGTGGGATATATTCACTGATAAAAAAAAAAATTGATTTTTTTTCCCAAATGAAGGTTTTAAATTATGGTTAATTGTATTTTAGCAATGACAGATTTGGGGAGGTTATTATATATTAAAGGATACAGTTTGATGGAATTTATTTCATGATCTCACTCTTGGACTGCTATTTTGCTAAAATTTCTCTACCTCTCAAGATACCTGCTATTCAGTATGTAGTTATGACCCAGAGTATTCCAACTGGACTTCACCTTAAGGTTTGGTGGAGTCTTGACAACTAGATTGTTTGGTTTGGTGGAGTCTTGACAACTAGATTGTTTGGTTTGGTGGAGTCTTGACAACTAGATTGTTTGGTTTGGTGGAGTCTTGACAACTAGATTGTTTGGTTTGGTGGAGTCTTGACAACTAGATTGTTTGGTTTGGTGTATTGGCACAGCAACACAGGTCAGTTATGTAAGGCCAAGGCAATTGGAGTTAAGTGCGTTGCCCAAAGATGCACCATGATAGCTGACCCAGGCTGGTCCATTGGTAGGATTTAAACCCTCGCCTTTTCTGTAATAAGTCTGGCATGCTAACCACTGAGCAACAGGGGCTAATAATATATTTCACTACACAACATATACAGTAGTATTAAGTAAGTTTCAGCCGAAAGAGTTTTTTTAAAACTACAAATATAAATATGGAAAACAGGATAAAATCACTAATAAGAACCATATATAAAAATGTTTGAAACTTTATGTCACATTGGTTAGTGAAACAGGTCTTTTCTAATTTCCATTTATGAGTGATTTTAAGGTTATCATCAATATCAGTGTTTTTTATTTACATCAGATTGATATCAATATGTTGGTTGAATTATAGAATACATATATTTACTGTATCGTTTGTTTAGCACTCTTACAAAGTCATTATATTGAAAGTAGGTCACTGTTGCCTGGTATTCCTATTTGACTTCAGATTTGAAATTTTTAATACAAACTTGGAACATTTATGAGAAATAAACTTTTTTTTCCCCAAATTCAACAATTTCTAAAATCAGCAGACTTAAGTACATGTAATTCTACAGAGCTTCACAGACATTTGACTTTTAGCTCAGCTGGTTGAAGACCAGAAGAGCTTATGTGATGGGCCAGCATCCACTGTCCATTAGGTCTAGCTGGTCCCAAATGAAAATGGTTCCCCCTCAAACTTCCAGAATGGCCCCCATGGTGGCCATCTTGAAAATCTTATTATCCTGAACAGATGGTCATATCAACATGTGGTTTTCACTACAAGACTTCGCAAAACCTGTGGATGGTCCTAAATGAAAATGGTGCCAATCTGACATCCAACATGACTGTCATGATGGCCATCTGGATAATTTAGTTATTTCTTAACTTCTGCTGAACAGATGATCATCTTAAGATAGAGTTTTCACAAGAAGACTTCTTATGACTTGTACATGTAGATGGTCTTAAATGAAAATTGTTTATCTGACATCCAACATAGTGGCCATCTTGAAAATCTTGTTATTGCTACTTCTAATTGGACGGTCATATCAACATGGGATTTTCATTTAGAAGAATTCTTATGGCTTGTAGGTAATCGTAAACAAAAATCTTGCTGATCTGACATCTACATGTAGCATAGCCAACCATGGCATCCATCTTGAAAATCTTGTTATGACATCTCCAGAACTGATGGTCATATTGACCTGGGATTTTCACTAAAGGACATCATATGACATGTAGATGGTTGGAAATGAAAATGGTGCCAATCTGATGTTAACATGGCTGTCATAGTGGCCATCTTAAAATCTTTTTATTGCTCCTTTTCTGGAGTGGATGGTCATATTGACATGGGGATTTCAGTAAAATAATTTCTTATGGTATATAGTTGGTCCACACCATTTGTCATAAAACTCTTGTTATGACTGCTCGTCCTGAACACATGGTCATATCAACTTGGAGTTTTCACTGAAACACTTCATGCCATATGCAGTTAGTCCTATATTAAATTGATGTTGATCTAACCTTCAAAATGGCTACTTTGGTGGCCATCTTGAAAATGTCATCATTGCTTCCCTGAATGCATGGTTGTATTGCTATAGTTTTTTCACTAAACACCACTATAACAGTATGTAGTAGGTCCTGAATGAAAATGTTGCTGATCTTACGTCTAACATAACAACCATAGTCACTATCTCAAATTGTTTTCTCAATACTCCTCTTGAAAGAATGGTGGCATTACTTGGAATTTTTGCTAAAACACTGCTTGCAGCATGTAATTGGTATGAATGAAAATGGTGCAGATAACATAGATTTTTGTCCTGTACCAATCTTGTAAACATGTTAACTCAAACATATCAAAAAATAGTTTTGATAACAAATCTGGTATGTTGAAGTTTCTCAGGAATATCTGAGATTGTTTTAGTACTCCTCGATTAATAAGGCAAAAGGAGAGAAGAAATGGACTTCTTGTGAATTTCTACAAATTCTTTTCTTCCAGTAGAGCATTAGTCCCTTCAAGAGACTCTTGTTTGTCAGTGAAGTTTATAGTATTGTTATATTTCTCACCAGCAAAGCAAGCAAGACAAATAAGGTTGCCACGTATGTATGCATTAATAATGTTGGTCTGCATTGACAAAGTGTCTTCAAAGCATCAAGTGTATTTGACAGTTATAAACTGTATGTTCTTTGATCTTACAATATGATCTTTCTTACAATTTACTTTAGCATGACAATTTTTCACTTTTCATAATATTTGCTATCTAATGTTGTGATTGAAACAAGAAATGCTATTGAATGTGATCATCTGCTTTAGTAATAATTTTGTTTGTTTAGCTTAAAAAAAGAAATTGATTTTGAAATAATATTAACATGATCATTTGTTATGTGAAGCTCTGGAATAATTCACTTTGATCTCTTTTGACCACACTTTTTTTTCCAGAGAAATATTAATTTAATTGTATAGAAAAAGTGGCTACTGATAAATAGGAATTTGTTTCATATTACATTAAACTGCAAATATTGTACATAAATTTAAAATCAAAATTTCCTCACATCTCTGGATGATTTCATCTTTGCTTGCATCAAAATGATACATGTATGCTTCATGTCTTTGAAAAAAATATAAAATAAAGTGTCTGTTATATAAAATAGGATTGTAAATTTACTATTATGGTACTCACATTTAAATATCAAATTTGGATAAATTTTATATAGTACCTGCATTGCATTTTGTGCATGTTATATATTTCCCTACATTAGGTTAGAAAACCAGTGTGCATGCTAAGGATGCAAATTACAGTACTTTGACTACAATCATATTGTTTACACCCAGATTCATCATTAAAGTACTGTATGTACTCACTTATAAGTCAAGTCCAATTGCAAACAACATAGATCCTGATCTGCCATTGCATAATGCACCAGCAGATTAGAGTCTTTGTTGTTTGTTCTACTGATAACTTCTGACAAACTGTATAGACCCAGATCTGCTCACACATTATGCAACAGCAGAGCTGGATCTATGCAGTTTTTCAGTTGGACTTGATTTATAAGTGAGTATATATGATAAAAAAAATTTTTTACTGTAATATCCCAAGAATATCAGATTCTTAATGTGATAGAATATTATTTTGTTAAGATCATAGATGTACTTTTTATTGCTATAAAATAAAAAAACAACATATTTTTACAACTAATTCAGAATTTATGTGAAATTATTTGCTCACATGTAAAAATGAGTAACTTAAATGGCTTATAATTAACTACTGTATATAATCGGTTATAAGTTGGCTTCAGCTGCAAACAACATAGACCCTGATTGGCCATTGCATAATGCACCAGCAGATCAGGGTCTATGTTGTTTGTTCTATTGATTACTCCTAACAAACTGCATAGATTTAGATCTGCTGGCACATTATGCAATGGCAGATCTGGGTCTATGCAGTTTTGCAGTTGGACCCAACTGATTACAAACTGTTCAGCATAAAATAAATGTTCACAGAATAATATTATGTTCATTTTGAAATCAACATTCATAATTTATTTTTTATCTCTCTCTCTCTCTCTCACTCTCTCTCTCTCTCTCTCTCTCTCTCTCTCTCTCTCTCTCTCTCTCTCTCTCTCTCTCTCTCTCTATATATATATATATATATGTGTGTGTGTACATAAATGTTAATTTCAATCTTCCATATCTGAAACCCCATATTCATTGTTCATACAAATTTCTATTGCATTGTTTAATCATGATGTACTTGCTGGTTTTATTTTTCTCTTTCAAAGCAAAGGTATATTGAAGATATGTGTTAGCTGTTCAAATTTCCGTACCAATGTAAAAAGGACTACTTACTTTTCTTCTCTCTCTCTCTCTCTCTTGCTCACTTGTTCATTTTCCCCTGATGATTACCTAAATTATATGTCTAAATCCTTTTTTCAATGTTTAGAAGGATATATTCTTGGAGAAACATTAGAATGAGCATTGGGGCCTATGCAGAAGGTTCTTCATAATACTTTCAGGTTTGACACAGTCTGATCGGTAGTTCTACTGTGTCGTTCTTCATTGATATATATATATATATTTTTTTTTAATGGCCTTTTTCCTGCTTTTTTTGTCACAATTTCTAACTCAGTATTTCACAAAATTCATAATTTTGTCATGAAATAAGCATGCAATCAATACACTAGTACAATTAGTGACTGGTTGGCTCATTCTGGAATGACGTCATCCATAACAGCAAACTGAGCCTTGGTCAAGGGAGGTAATGCAAGTGGTAATTTTTGGTCTTGCCTTGGTCAAGGGAGGTAATGCAATTGATAATTTTAGATAATCTAACTCTTAATTAATTTTAAGGTTAAATTTTGGGAAGTTGGTTAGAGTAAATTAACTTGATAAACATATTTTAATCTACATATAATATTCTACAAAAAACATGAAAAATCAACATTTGGAAGATTTTTTTATTTTTGTATTTTATTTCTCTATAATTTACCTTTAAGGTTCACAACAGATATCTCTGTACCATATATTAATCTTTGTTTCCCTCAAGTGCATATGAATAATATATGAATATATTTATATGCAAATGTAAATGTAAATGATACGAATGGATTTTATGCCATGCTGTTCCTATGCTCATAATACAGTGATTGATATATATATATATAGATCATTCGGAAGCATTGGAACCATAGAATTCTCCGAACATCTGAAGGGCATATTTCAAGAAGTTCCTATGGTTGCATAGTGTAGACCTAAAAATCTGAAGCACCATCTGGTATGTGCCAATGTAACTTCAAACAAAACCACAGATTCAGGCACATATTGCTGCAAAGATAAGCGATGCCTAATTTGCAAACATATGCCCGAGACCAAATTGTTCATAGGTTTAATGACAAGAGTTAGCTACACTATCAATCAGACATTAGGATGCCAAACCAAAAATGTAATCTATCTTCTAACATGCAAGATCTGTGACACTCAATATGTTGGCGAAACCATTGATTTCAGAAAATGAATGAATAACCACAAGAGCCACATTTGCAATAAAATCAATGTGAAACTCGCCAACCACTACAACTCAACTGGGCATTCAGTTGAGTCACTGGAGATGCTACCAATTGATTCTAACATGGGGTGGACTAATATAGAATCGGCATGTAAGGAATGATGCAGGATACTTCAGTTGAAATCTCATTGGGAGTTTTGGCCTAAATGAAAAGGTCTAACCTTCCTAATGTAATATTATCAACACTACAGCCAGGCATCAGTTTATCAGACATGTGCAATTTTTGCAATAATATTTACCCAAGTACATATTCTGTAACTCTTTACATGTATTATTATTATTGTTTTTATTATTATTATTATTATTATTATTGTTGTTGTTGTTATTATTATTTGAACTCTTGTCCATTATTCTGCTATACCATGCTCTTGACATGCTTCCTTAGTACCTCCATGCATAACTTTACCGAGATATAATTTATTTAGCACATTTTGATGATGGCATTGATTTTTCACCACGCATGGTGTCAGTCCTTTGTTCCCAACCTGGAATTAGGTCAAAATACTTTGGTCCTCAGCATAATAGGCACAATACACACTTCTTTGAATTTTTTTACACAACTTTGTTGGGCTGTTGGCAGCATAACATACATATGCAGTTTGCCAGTTTTAGACCATTTTTTAATTTTGTCTTCTTTCTTTCTTGTATTGTTTATCCATTGTTTGTTTATTTTCTCATCATTGAAACATGTAGGAATCAAGAATTTCTCTTGGCTTTTGTATTTGGTGTTTGTTTGTTTTGTGAATGTAAATTATTTCTTCCCCTGACGAAGGGTTTGTTTAGCTCAAAACGTTCGGAAACTGTTTTGTATTTGCGCCATTATCAATTTTCGTGTCATAATATATATACACGGTGAAACTCCTCAAAACTGAAACCTCAGTCCCAAATTATTCCTTTTTTATATCATTATTTTTTTCCCAGTAAACAGAAACCCCTCAACTCCAAATACCGAAACAAATTTAGATCCCAAATTTCAATTTTAGACTTTAAAAAAACCCCATAAAACCGAAACTCATTTCAAACTTGGAGATATATTTTTGCTGCTAAATTCCTGATACATGCTGGAACAGATTAAATTACAGTTAGCAAATACTGTAGTGGGCTGATCTGTGACGCAAAGATCCCGAAAATGTCCCAAGGGCGCGCAAGGTTAAAACAATACTTGACACGTGCTGATACAGATTAGGGCTGACAATAGGCTAATCTGAAGTCTTTGCACCATGCAAAAGAGCCATCTTTTAATGCGAATTATTAATAACTAAATGCCTGTAGGCAAGCCATTTAAGAAAGACTATGATTATCTGCTTATTATCTAATTGTGATTGATGCTATTCATTTTTATACATGATCAATAGAACATTGTTTGCTTTTGTTTAATTAAATATCAGGACTTTGTTAACCAGGCATGTATTGTCGTTTTTATGCTTTGCTGACAGAGACCGACAAAGCAGCATTCTAAAAGTCAGATTCACTCAGTGACATACACTGAAGTTTTAGATCTTTTACAGAGATTAAAAAACTTCGCGATTGCTATGGATGAGCGTTATTTGGCTACAGCACAAGAAATTGAGTCATTAACACAAGCCTCATTAGTTAAAGAAAGATGTAAGAAAAAACAGACAATGCTCCATGCCTTCCTCAAGCCAGGCTCTTAAACTGTGAACGTTATGAATTATACGGAGTATTTAAACATTGTAGAGTATCATTCATAATTCTAATGGACTTAACAGTAAAGTTTTAAAAAGTATCTCATTCCTCAGATCTTTCTTGTGACAGGGAGTGTATTTCAATGTGGTACAACTGTATTTATTTATGTGACAGGATGTGATTTTCAGAAGGAAGGTATATTGTTCAGCTAATTCCTCTTTAAATACATGTATTTAAAAAAACACAAAATATAACCGGTTTCTTAATTTTGTGCACTCCTACACACACAGACACTGATGCTCTCATAATTACATTCTCTCACTCTCTCTCTCTTGTCACATAAGCACTTAGAAAAAGACTTTTCACATCTGCAAAAACCTCAATAAACCGAAAACTTCTCAAAACCGGAAGTTTTTTTGGGTCCCAAAGGTTCTTGGTTTTGAGGGGATTGACTAGATATAGATATATATATATATATATATATAGAGAGAGAGAGAGAGAGAGAGAGAGAGAGAGAGAGAGAGAGAGAGAGAGAAACACAAATGATATTTGTTATTATGTGTTGCATATAAATAACCATATATTTTTATACTTTCATTCACTTGTATTGGCATAAACTTCATTTTCAGAGGCGAGAATAGGGAGTTAGCTGAAACTTATAGATAGAAGAAAATTTATTTAAGATATGTTTCATTTGAAATCATCTTTATATTGTCTTTTTCAATAAAAAGATTTTGTATGATTAGTTAGTCCTAACATAAAATGATGCCTATCAAGCATATCCTTGGATATCAAATATGGCCACCATGGTGGCCATCTTGAAAATCTTATCACTACTGATCCTGAACAGATGTTTGTACGAATATGGGGTTTTCACTGAAAGACTTCATATGATGTCTAGTTGCTCCTAAATGAAAAATGGTACCAATCTCACATTTAATATGGCCACCATGGTGGCTATCTTGAAAATCTTATCACTAATAATCCTCCTGAATGGACAGTCGTATCTGCATGGGTTTCACTAAACGAATTATGATGTCTGTTTAGTACTAAATGAAAATGGTACTGATCAGATCTCTATCATGACTGCCACATTTTTTTATCGCTACTTCTCCTAAACAGATGGCCATAGTTCCATGCAGTTTTCATCCAAAGACTTCTTATCATGTCTAGTTGGTATTAAATGATAATGATGCTGATCTGATATTCCATATGGCTAGCATGGTTGCCACCTTGAAATTCTTGTTATGCCGACTTCTTCTAAATGGATGGCTGTAGCAACAGGGGGTTGTCACTAAAAGTCTTCTTATGATGTCTAGTTGGTCCAATTGAAAAGTTGCTGATCTGATACCCCTCTGATATCCAATATGGCCAATGTGGTGGCCATCTTCAAAATCTTGTTATAGCTGCTTCTCCGGAATAGTTACTTGTAGTCACACAGTGTTTTCACTAATAAAAACTTCTTATGCTATCTAGTTGGTCATATATGAAAATGGTGCTCATCAGACCTCCAATGCAACTTCCACGGTAGCCATCTTGGAGCTCTTGTTATACATGTAGTTGCTTTTTCAGAACAGATGGTCATACAGGAATAGGTTTTCACCAAAAGCCTTCTTATGGTATCTAGTTGCTCCTAAACAAAAATGGTGCTGATCAGACCTCTGACATGATGACCATGGTGGCCAGCTTGAAAATCTTATTGCCACTAATCCTCTTTATATGCCTAATTGGTCAAATTGACATGTGGTTTTCACTAAGACTCTTATCACTGTATGTAGTTGGTCATAAATGAAAATGATGCCAATGTGACTTCCCAAAATTTGACACATTTTATAAAGGCTGCTTCTCCAAAATGGATTTGCTTTTAAACTACTACTTTCTTGCAATATATAGTTGTTCCTATATTAAAATGATGCTGATCCAACCTCCAAAATGGCTGCCCTGACATTATCTTGAAAATCTTTATATGCCTACTTTTCCAGCATGGACGGTCATATTGACATCAGGTTTTCACTAAAACATATAGCATCATGTAGCTCGTTCTAATGAAAATGGTGCTCATCTGACCTCCAACATGGTACCATGGCCATCTTCAAAATCTTGTTATCAATATTCCTTTACCATGAATAGTGGCATTGACATGGAGTTTTAAATGAAACACTTCTTACAATGTTTCACTGGTTCTGAATGAAATAGGTGCATATCTGACCACCAATATATCTTCACTTTTGTGGAAGAGTTTTGAAAATGAAATGTAATTGACCTTAGGGTCAAATCAATTGTCATTGCTTGCATTTTTGTACTTGATTAAACTTATGAACCCAGTGGCTTGTACATATACAAGTCAGTTTTGACCAGATATTGTATTTAGTTGTATTCCAATGAACATGTTGTTAGTCAGCACTCTAACATTAATTTGAAGGTCAACGGTCTTGACTTAGTTTTTGGTTATATTGGCTTGTGAGCATGATAACTCAAACAAGTATGAATGGATTTTTGTTATTTAACCCAGTTTGTGGATATATCTGAAGAATATCTTGAATGATACAACTTAAGTAACTTCTTTTTTTCACAAAATATTACTTATTGATTTGTCCAAACTTAGCATGTGGTTATATGTTGACATTATCCAAGACAAGTTCAGTGATCTTCTTTCCATGATATCAGGTTCAAGGTCAAAGGACATGATAAAGAATTTTGTACTGCACTTACATGTATCTTTGTGAACATGTTAAATCAAACATAAGAAAATACTTTTGTTACCAAATTTGATATGTTTGCGTTTCTCAAGAATATCAGAGATGGTTTCAATACTCAGCAGTTAAAAAGAAGAAACAGTCTTATCTTTGATTCTTGGGAATTCCTTTCAGCCAGTAAAAGATCAGTCCCTTGAAGGTTCTCTTATTTTAAAATATATGCCAGGGCACTCTAATTACTAAGAGTTAATATGAAAAAAATACAAAAATCTAAATTGCATCTGTATGTAACTACTCCACATTGAAAGTACCTTCCCTCATTCCCAAGTGTATTTTACTGGAGCAGTACCAAATAAATTCACAGTAACTTAGTCCATTACTAATTTGTGAATTTCATTGCCACACATATGCCAATTTTACTAAATTAACAAAAATTTTATGGTGATAAGATATTATGATTTGCAGTTTAGATTGATCTAATATCTAATATTCACTTCTAAAAAAAATGTTTTTCTCTAAATATCTAACATGGCAATGAAATATTGCTCTTCAGATTAACTGTTGGCTTTAAAAAAAAAAGTCCTGATTGTTTTGGTCTTTGAAATGGTTCACAGGATCAATAGGTGGTAGAGACAGGAAAGCGAGATCACAGTCTATTGCTGTCACGATGAGTTCTCCAAGTTTCAGTTCTCTAGTGGACCAGTCTAACAATTCCCGTGATAGTCCAGGTCCTGGCTCAAGTCCTGCAGTCATCAGAACCAAGCTGCAATTGGTGGATCTGGCAGGCAGTGAATGTGTTGGTGAGTATGTGTGTCTTTCAATATAATTAATACATTAGTTCCTCTTTAATAACACTCATGAGGGGAGCCACAAATGTGTACCATGTTATAATGGAAGTGACTGTATATTGAGGTAGGTTCAGTATTAAAACTATATTCATTCCACAAATGGGATCCATGGCCATAGCCATGTTATATAAGGGACTGTTTTATACTGAGGTGCTTTACAGTGAGGGACCACTAATAATGAATCTATTAGACCACATGGAGACATATAGGTACATTGTTATCTGTGCATGATGTATGCAATGAAACCTGGGCAGTAAAGGAACAAACTGGTTTGTTCTTTTAAGACATGTGCCTTTATAGAAAGAAGTTAAATTTGCTTTATCCCTGTGATAATTCAGCACTCACATAAAGGCCCATCATTATAACACCATTCCTGTTATAAGTTGGGTATTGCCATGGATCCCATTTCTTATGTAGTAGTGAAATTACATGTATATGTATAGTGTACTTCATTATAAGGAGTTTCACTATAAGGCAGTATACTCTATGTCATCCATGGACAGCATTATAATGAGGGAGTACTGTATTTGATATTATTTGCCATTTAGCAATAACTAAAATTTCTCATATTAAAATACTTTTGATGACCTAATTCTGAAATTTTAAAAAAATGTTTAAAACGAAAGAATTAAATATGCTTCAACCTGTTTTAGCAAACACCTCAATAACAAGGACATCTGCTCATAATAGACAGCATTTATAAACCTCTTATTACAAGTTTATCAATATATTTCTCCTGAATAAAACATGGTTCATAAAGCTAGGTTGGTGTTGGAATTTCCCTTTGAAGTAATTGCCAAAGTTTCCATGAAAAATACTGACTTATTTTTTGATTGTCTAGTGTACCAGAAAAGGGCTGCACTGTGGAATTTTCCATTCCTGATCTGGCATCAGTTCTGCTTTAGTCATGCCCATTACCCATTATCAACAAGTATGTTCTATAAATAATTTTCTTTTTTTCTCTGAAATTTGTAATTGTCAGTCTGTCAATAAACCCATTCATATGCCTGTCTATGCACTCTTCAGTCTGTCAGTTGGCTCATCCATCTACCAGTCTCTGCACTCTTCAGTCCATCAGTAATCTCATCCATCTACCTGTCTATATACTCGTCAACATATTCTGATAGAATGTGTTGAGAACATTGTCTCTTACACCAAGATGGGCCTTTTATGGGTTTTGTTTCATCTGCACCATTTTGGACAGAGTTTGGGCTGGTGTCAGTCAACTTCATATCGTTACATGGGATGTTGCTTATAATCAGCAGAACCCAAGAACCATTCAATGTATTATGATGCAGTTTAATGTGAGCATTGTTTCATTAACACAGAAGTGTCTTTTATGGGCTTTGTCTCATCTACTCCATTTTGGACAGAGTTATGGTCTTTGTCAGTCAATTTATCAACTTTTACATGGAGTGTTGCTTGTATTGATGAGTTTGTGAAGGAGTTGAATTTCAAGTATTCCATTTCATCATTTAAAGAAGTCATTGCCCCTGAATGCCCATCTTCTCTTAACTTTGGTTTCCCCACACAAGTTTCTATATTTAAGGTCCTATAGAGCAAATTGTAGAGTTGGGCCCTTTATGATGTACCGATCACTAATAGCTCTAGTTTGTGATCTGGCATTCACATTGTTTTTCATTTTAAGACCCTTGATTAGCTTAGAATAGACATCCTATGGTTTGTAAACACTTTAGCATTGCTATTTCATTTTATAACTTTAACCAAAATTTGCTATGAAGCATCACCTTATCAATCTCTAATACAGGTTTGATGATGAACTGATTTGGGCCATAATTTTGGGAGTTATAGCCCTTGACTTATCAAGAATAGACATTCAAATGGCTTGTGAACACTCTAGTATCATGATTGTTTGTTAGATTTCAGTCAGATTTGTTGTGAAGTTTCATCTCAACGAGGTTTCAAATGGGGATGATGATTAGTAGACTCAATTATATTTTACAGAGTTACAGTCCTTGATTAGGGTGCTGTTTCCATGGTTATAAAATTGATTCCTGTGCCTTCTGTGTGTTCATGCAAGGACATCTTTAGAAAATCAACATAGTTAAATTTGACTGTTTCTTTATCATTTTCTAGGAATGTCTGGTGTAACTGGGGCAGCTCTAAGAGAAGCATCTCACATCAACAAGAGCTTGTCAGCTCTAGCTGATGTTTTAGGAGCTCTGGCTGAACACAGGTCACATGTTCCATACAGAAACAGCAGGCTAACACACCTGCTACAGGACTCTATTGGTAATGTTCTAAACTATATACCCCAACACCTTCTGAAGGATATTGTAGATAATACTGTAAATTCATATATTTTCATAGGGCACATTTTGGCCAATAGAGTATCAGCCCCTTCAAAAGACTCTTGTTGTTGGGCACATTTTGGGTTTGTTACAAGCAAGAAAAATCCCAGTGAGCAATTACATATCTCTGCAGACAAAAGGACCCTTACCCCTTCTAAGACATGTACAGATAATGTCTTTTTTTTTTTATAAACTACAAACAGTTGTTTGCTTGGGTAAGTTTAATATATTTAGTAGTAATGGGTACTCATATTCATTGGTGTAAATTCCATCTTGTTCAGCCCACATATCACATTGAATATCTTATGTATAGGTTTTCAAATTTGTGGAATATATTTGGGAAACAATTTTCTTAGTAGCAGTGGTTGCAAATTATGAATTACATAAAACTAGAATAATAATAATAATAATAATAGCTTTGTTTATAGAGGGCAACACAATTGGTTTTGTGGAACTAATCTACCTTGTGGTCCTCTATTATTTACATATTGACTTGATTTACATATTTACATGAATGCTTATAGACTCAATCAACACCTCTCTTTCACATGTATTTTTTCTGGCTAAAGTGAAAATATATTTCCTAGCTAAATACACCGCATTCATTTTTTTTTTTTTTTTTTTTTTTTTACATGGTAATAAGTCAAATAAACTCATTACATTTGTAAGCAACCACAATATGTTAAGATTTGTATCGGACCATGCTAAAATGTGATTTTTCACAACACTATATATACAATATAATTAGGCAACAGCAATCAAAGTGAAGGTGTTCATATGTAACAAGGGTGCAAGTCACTACTAACCAGAAAGTGTAACTTTTCTTCCAATTTTCAGATAATAGCAAAATGAATTTATTGTCGAACTTTCCATTATTTCCTTTGGAATGCTGTTCCAGAAGAGTGAACCTGAGTAGTGACCTATTTTTTTGAACAGCTCTTTGTTCAGTTGAGAAGCAGAAAAATGGTTGACAGAAAAAGACCTTAAGTTAGGTGTGTTGCTTTGCTCTCTCACATGAAATAACCTCTGCAAATACATTAGTGCAGTGTTATTTGAAATTTTGTACATAAGTTAAGCTTTTTTCAGGAAGATGCTTTCATTTTGTTTCATATTGTTAATTTCATACTAAATGTCCACAATGTTACCAATGACAAGTTTACATGCTTTTTTTTTGTAGATGGAATAATTTGTGTATTATCCTATAAGACATGTTCCCAAGACAACATTGCAGTATTCTAGACATGGTTGATTAAAGCTTTTGTAGTACATCATCCTATAAGACATGTTCCCAAGACAACATTGCAGTATTCTAGACATGGTTGATTATAGCTTTTGTAGAACATCATCCTATAAGACATGTTCCCAAGACAACATTGCAGTATTCTAGACATGGTTGACTATAGCTTTTGTAGTACATCATAGTATAAGACATGTTCACAAGACAACATTGCAGTATTCTAGACATGGTTGATTATAGCTTTTGTAGTACATCATCCTATAAGACATGTTCCCAAGACAACATTGCAGTATTCTAGACATGGTTGATTATAGCTTTTGTAGGACATCATCCTATAAGACATGTTCCCAAGACAACATTGCAGTATTCTAGACATGGTTGATTATAGCTTTTGTAGTACATCATCCTATAAGACATGTTCCCAAGACAACATTGCAGTATTCTAGACATGGTTGATTATAGCTTTTGTAGTACATCATCCTATAAGACATGTTCCCAAGACAACATTGCAGTATTCTAGACATGGTTGATTATAGCTTTTGTTATACATCATCCTATAAGACATGTTCCCAAGACAACATTGCAGTATTCTAGACATGGTTGATTATAGCTTTTGTCGTACATCATCCTATAAGACATGTTCCCAAGACAACATTGCAGTATTCTAGACATGGTTGATTATAGCTTTTGTAGTGCATCATCCTATAAGACATGTTCCCAAGACAACATTGCAGTATTCTAGACATGGTTGATTATAGCTTTTGTAGTACATCATCCTATGTTTCATTGACAAATGTGATTTAATTTTGTTTAATAACCACAACAGAGAATTAATTATTTTTTACACAGAGCCTTGATATGTTCACTCCATTGCAAATTGTTGTCAACAATTACTCTAAAAAATGTCCATAATTGATATCAACCATAGTCGTATGACAGAGTAGATGCTGTGCATTCCCTGAGATTTTGTTTTCATTTGTGCACCATTAAATACAGATGCCAATTTATGTACATAGGTATAACATAAATTCTATCTTTTTAATGACTTTTCATATTATCTTTAATTAATATCTACTTGTCCTTTGATTGACAGGTGGGGATGCCAAGCTGCTGGTGCTGTTGTGTGTGGCACCAGCTCAGCGTTACATCACGGAGACTTCCCAGTGTCTTGGATTTGGACAGCGAGCCCGACAAGTCCAGCGTGGACCAACCAAGAGGCGGCTTCCATCATCAGCTGAGAAAGTGGGAGCTGAATCAGTCCACCAACGACCCCGATCAGGCTCTGCTCTAGTACAGTCCCCACGATGAGCAAAATATGTATAGCAGGACAGTGTGACTTTAAATTTTACCAATAAAATCTGTGATATTTGTGTATCGTGAAGTACAGCTTCATCTTATTTATTATGTGTCTGTTGTTTACTAGACTATAGACATCATACATCATTTTCTTCATGCAGATGTTTGATCAGTCACTAAGTATACATATTGCATACCAAAATTACACAGAAAGAAGTAAACACACCAAAAAACTCCTGTACACAGCAGCCATGTATGATCAGTCACAAAGTACACGTATTATATACCAAAATTACACAAAAGTAAACATACCACAAAATCCTGTATAGAGCAACCATGTATGATCAGTCGGTGAGTACACATATTGCATACCAAAATTACACAGAAAGAAGTAAACATACCAAAAAATTCCAGTACACAGCATCCATGTATGATATGTCACTGAGTACACATATTGCATTCCAAATTACACAGAAGGAAGTAAACACACCAAAAACCTCCTGTACTCACAAGCCGTGTATGATCAATCACTGAGTACACATACTGCATACAATAAAAATTACACTGAAAGAAGCAAACTCACGAAAAAAATTCTGTATACAGCAGGCATGTATGATCAGTCACTAAGTACATATATTGCATACCAAAATTACACAGAAAGAAGTAAATGCACCAAAAAGACCTGTACACAGCAGCCATATATGATCAGTCACTGAGTACACATATTGCATAAAATAATTACACAGAAAGAAGTAAACACACCAAAATAATCTTTTACTCAAGCAGCACGAGTTATTCCAAATATCTGTGCATAGCTCAAAGCAGTTGCAACTGACCTGTGTTTATGTATGAATTTTGTTTCCATTTAATAAGGGGAAAGTTTGATATGAATGAAAACCATGCCTGCTTATTCAACAGGTTTTATCTGTTTTTGTTGAGCCCACATTAGGGGAAGCGAGACACAGCAGTCACTTTTTCGATGATACGAACCGATGGTTCAGGTTTTCATTGGCATATATTTTCTAAACCCCTTCATAGATTCTGATCATACTTGGTATGAATCATTATGAAGCTAAGACAATTCATTCTGTGACATGCTCACTTGCCCTTATCCTAGGGGTCAAAGTTCCAGTCATATAAAATTTGTGTGAAGGTTTTTTTCATTTGCTAATATTTCTTAAATCCCTGGGTGCATTCTTATCATGCTTGGCATTAATCATTATGAAGATATGACTATTCATTATTTGACATGTTTGCTTGCTCCTATGACCTTGGGGTCAAGGTCAGAGTCATAACAAATTTGCATGAAGATTTTGGTTAAAGATTTTGAGTCTGCCTATATTTAATAAACCCCGAGATGGATTTTCTTCATACTTTGGATGAATCATTATGAAGCTAAAATAGTTCATTTGGTGTATGCACACTTGCCTCTGTAACCTTAGGGTCAAGATCAGATTCACAGAAAATGTGCATGGGAATGAATCATTATGATGCTAAGACAAATCATTTGGTGATATGCATGCTTGCCTCATTGACCTTTGGATTAAGGTCACAGAAAATATGCATTAAGATTTTGGTTAAAGTTTCTTCATTTCCTTATTGTTCCTAAACTCATTCATGGATTTTGTTCATATATTGGATGAAACATCATGAATCCAAGACAATTCATTTTGCGATACACTCACTCAATCGTGGGCTCAACAAGCAGGCCATGGACCTCTTGTTTAATAAGCTTTATTTGAGTCAGATAAAAAAAGATTACCATATAGATGTAATTCTATTCTCCATGTTAAAATTCTATTTTTGTAGACTGTAACTCTATATGTGAAATTTTTATTTTTCCATAGACAATATTGCTTTTACCTATAGTATTACCACAGGATAAATACCAATTGCTTTTACCTATAGTATTACCACAGGATAAATACCAATTGCATTTACCTAGAGTATTACCACGGGATAAAGAGGATAAATACCAATTGCTTTTACCTATAGTATTACCAGAGGATAAATACCAATTGCTTTTACCTAGAGTATTACCAGAGGATAAATACCAATTGCTTTTACCTATAGTATTACCAGAGGATAAATACCAATTGCTTTTACCTAGAGTATTACCACAGGATAAATACCAATTGCTTTTACCTAGAGTATTACCACAGGATAAATACCAATTGCTTTTACCTAGAGTATTACCACAGGATAAATACCAATTGCTTTTACCTTGAGTATTACCACAGGATAAATACCAATTTGCCACTTTCAGTTCAGCTGAGATGGTAATTATTATCTAATTTATTGAGATGGTATGCTGCATAGTTCATTCAGCCAATCAATTGTACATGCTATGCCACATTCAGCTAAGTGGTATGCAGCAATTTATCAAATACATTACCTCTTGGTTAAATACTGCAATGCTCATACTGTTGATTCATTCAGTGCAATATACAGTGCATACCGTCTCATTCAAAGATGATTTAGCTGTTGCTGTCTCAGTTAATTTAAAAATTGTAAATTGGTTTTTGCCCCATGATTACATCTATTTAAAAACAAAGTGAAATGCAAATGTAATTACCATCTTTACTTGCTTATAAGTCGAATCCAACTGCAAACTGCACAGATCCAGATCTGCCATCACATAATGTGCTGGCAGATCTGGGTCTATGCAGTTTGTTAGAAGTAATCAGTAGAACAAACAACATAGACCTTGATCTGCTGGTGCATTATGCAACAGCAGATCTTGGTCTATGTTTTTTGCATTTGGACTTGACTTATAAGTGAGTACAAATGGTACAGCCAAATAAAGAGCACAATATGAATACTTTACTCAGAATAGAAACTGAGTAAACATGAGAGTGTGGTTGACTGTTTTAATGTTTTCATACCATTTAACCATTACGATGTACTAATTGCATTTTTATGTCATGTACCGGTATGAATCAATGAGATATTGTGTTCTTGGGAGATTTGCATAGCAGGTGACAGACTATTGAAGGATGTGAAATTGTTTTGCCATGTTCTGTAAAATTTATATAATACACATATAAGCTTATTTTTCAGATTAGTGGCAGTTGTATAGGTTTATTTTTTATATGCACTTATCAGTAGTGAAATGTATCATGAAATACCTATTTGCATGGTATCGTTATTATGCAAATCAACTAGATTGAACAGCATACTGTTAATGATTGGCTAAAGAAAGGAAAGATAGCAAGAAAGAAATGGCAGAATTAAAACAAAGTAAAAAAAAGACAAATTATTGATTTATTCATCCAATAACAAATTTGCTGTCTTAGGCTTTCTTTCCAATGTACACACATGCATGCAGTTATTGTTGCTATAAAATGAACTGAAGGCCCATATGTGCTTATTTTGTGTTCATGCTTATTATCCAGGTTTTACAGTATTTTAGATCTTAACTGTCAAACATTCCTTTTCACCAAAAAGCCACACATAGATTAAGAATTACAGTAAACTATTGATTACTAGCTCACATGGCCATAAGGCTTTGTGAGTTTACAGTATGGCCCTACATCTGTCATGCATTTTCTGTCTGTCGACACTTACTTAGTGGCCATATTTTTTAATCTGATTTTGATCAGACTTAGAATGTGGGCTTATATCATCAAGATCTTGGATGTGTAGTATTAAGCAAGATCCATGCATACTAATGATTTGATCTTGCACACGATTTGCAGAACTTGTTACCACTCTGGAGGTCATACTTCTAATTGGATTTAATCAAACTTGTAATATAGGTATATATCAAGATCTCAGTTGATTTCCATAAAGAACAAGAGCCACACATATTAATGAGGTAATCATGCATCTGATTGACTGAGCATGTTACAACTCTGGAAACCATATTTCTGATCCAGTTTTGATAATATTTGGAGTATGGGCTTATATCATTAAGATCTTGAATGAGCTTGATAATGAGTAAGATTTATGCATATAGATGAGATGATCTCTCTGGAGGCCATATTTCTTGTTGGATTTTCAGAGATTCACACATTTTAATGAGGTAATCTTGCATCAGATTGGCTGAGCTTGTTACCACTCTGGAGGCCATATTTCTAATCCATGTATTAATCAACTTGGAGTATGGGGTTAAATCATCAAGATCTTAGATAAGTTTGATAATAAGTTAGATATATACATAATAAAATGAGGTGATCTTGCATCTCTTTGACTGAGCTTGTTACCACTCTGGAGGTCATTTTTTTTTATCTGATTTTGATCAAACTTGGAATATTGGCTTATATCGTCTTGATCTCAGACAAATTTGATAATGAGTGCATATATTAATAAGATCATATTGCATCTGATTGGCTGAGCTTATCAATACTTTAGCGAGTCTATTTATGATAGATTTTGATTGAAGTTGATAAACAGTTTGATATCATCAAGATGTTGGATGGGTTTGACTATGGGGAAGATCTACACATATTTATAAAGTAATCTTTTTTTCTGATTTGCTGCATGAGGTTGTTACCACCTTGGAGACTGAATTTGTATTGGATTTTGCACAGACTTAGGCATATATCATCATTGTCTTAGATAGGTTCTATAACAAGTAAGATCCTCCCATACTACCGTTTATACTCACGTATAATTTGGGTCCAAATGCAAACAACATAGACCCTGATCTGCCGTCACATAATGCACCAGCAGATCAGGGTCTATGTTGTTTGTTCTACTGATTAGTCCTTACAAACTGCATAGACCCAGATCTGCCGGCGCATTATGCGATGGCAGATATGGGTCTATGCAGTTTGCAGTTGGTATCGGATTATATACGAGTATATACGGTAATGAGGAGATCTTGCATCTCATTAGCTGATCTTATTACTTCTCTAGTGACAATATTTCTCATCTGATTTTGATAAAACTTGTAAATTGGTTTATATCATTAAGATCTTAGATGAGTTCACTTGTGACCTAGAGCTTTGGTTTAATTATGCCAGCATCTTTGGAAAGAAGTTTTCAGACTGTAGTAAAATATGTAAAATTTACATGATATAAAGGTTGGGAAATAGTTTACATATGGTTACATTCTCACAACACAAGTACCGCAAAATTCTGCTTATTGAAACTGTTAAAGTTATGTGAGCCAGGTGAGCGATATCATGTCCACTCAGGCCACTTGTTCAGGTGCCAGTCATCATGCAAGACTTATTGGTAATACAACAAATGGAGTGCCATCTGAATACACAGTTTTTGTGTGAGACATTTTCAGTTTAAAGACTGTGAATTGTCTGGAAAGAATCTGCATTCACAGAAGGGGTCAGGATAATTGACGCTATACTCTATTCTTAATTTAATATTCTTTGTGATCCCTAAATGATCGTTTGATTTAGAGGTTGAAGAGGTTACATGTTGAGGTTAGTGGTTGCCGTCCAAGGTAGGTAGTTTCCGTTAGCTTCCTTGGTTCTTTCCATCTAGTCAGTAACCACCTTACACAAAACTTTGAGCCATTCATTAACAAATTATCAAATTTCATTTATATTATGTGGATCGGACAAGTTTGATAAATTAATATACAAACTCGATTTTAAGTTGAGTCCAACTGCAAACTGCACAGACCCAGGTCTGCCATTGCATAATGTGCCAGCAAATCTGGGTCTGTGCAGTTTGTTAGGAGTAGTCAGTAGAACAAACAGCATACACCTGATCTGCTAGGACTTGACTTATAAACAAGTATATACAGTACTCTTGACAGCTCTGGCAGTGGCTAAAGGTGGTACTTAAAATCCAAGACTGTCCTTTTTAAGGTAGAAGGTCTCACTTAGGCTCAGCCTAAATTTAAAGTTGCTTCTTCCCAGACCTGATTAATCAGTAAACCTAGATTACTACCTGACACAGTGATTAACAGTAAAGCCTAGCAGTGTTGATCACCTGTTAAAGGAGGACTTATTGACCAACATGCACAACTTCGTGCACCATGAGATCAGCCAATAGGTATCAAGTTTTTATATCTTGTTTGATATCGGTAGAAAGCTCCTCCAGTTAGATCACAGCGCAAGTGTAAGATATAGTACATATCCTACCCTTCCTATGTCTACTCAACATATATTACTTAAAGAGTATTGCTTCCAAGGTAAGAATACATCTTTTGTTTTTTCATGAGTCAGTTCATTTTTTGTTTTGACTTGAAATTCTAATTGTTACAGAGTGTGCATTAAGAGGAGATAAGGCATACATTTTTAGGTAGTTTCAATTTTGACTATTGGCAGAAAAAATCAGTGCCAAAATTACACAGTGCCCCTGAAAAATAGGAATGTCATTCACTGCATAGAATATATAATATTTTTAAAAATCCAATATGTGCCAAATTTATTCTCTGGAAATATTCCATTTAAAAAATATTTAAAAAAACCCACTGAAATTTGGCAAATAAGATACAGTATGAAACACCATTCAGTATGTCAGTAGGAAATACTTAGAAAAGCACGGTTATTTTCTGTAGTTTACGTAAATTTTGTCAGTTTGACTAAAATCAGTATTTAGTCATCAGTAAGTGGATCTGAAGGACACCATTATGAGGTCATGTTCTGTTGACCTTTTGATTCACCCATCAAATTAAAACTTTCATACTACTGAAGTGAAAAATGTAATTCAGAACCTATCATTGCTAATGGTAGTTCTTCATAACATGAAATGCAATGCTTTATCTAATAGGCTACTAAAAATACATGGACAGAGAATTCCAAAGGTCACCAGAACATGCACTTTTATCAATGCCTATCAGATCTACTTGTTGAAAATTAGATCTTGATTTGTAAATAGATCTATAAATACCAAAGTAGGAATTGCAACATTTTCCATAGTACAGCAAGTGACCATACATAAATTCCCACTTCCAAAATTACCATGGACTTCTATAGTAATTGGCAATTTTTTAAATGACTAGTTTTTCTCCTGTGGGCAGCCTTGATAAAATATGAATGTGTATCAACTTTTATAGTACAGATGACATTTGTGCAGAGCTTCTTATGGCAATTTAGCTTTCAAACTTTTAAGGTTCATATTTTGAGTGTGTGCTAAAAATTACCTACTTAATATCCAAGAAATATTCATTTTTTTTAAAAACACTTGTGCTTTTACACAAATTACGACAAATTTCATGGGGATTTCATCAAAATATTTCTGATTATGACAAGATATAAAAAATGTCAATTACTGCAGTAAAGAAGTCAAAAAGATTTGTGAAACTGGGAACTTATTTATGGCCACATAGTACCTATTTTCAAGATAATTTAGCCTGATGATATAGACAATTGCAAAATTTTGATGTGTTTGTAAAAATCAACACAGACAAATTAAATTTGACTAACATATTTTTTTTGCATCTGTAGATGCTCTGAGTCGATTTTCGTGTCATTACAGGAATTTTTCAGTTTTTTGAAGCATTTTTGAACCTTTTAGACTAAACTTGTTTGAAAAAATTCTTGTTAGCATAATCACATAAAAACAATTTGAGTTAGACAAATGAAATTTAATAGGCGTATTAGTGTTCATATATACATGATTATAGGCCATTACATCAGATTTTGAAATTTTTCTAAATCAGATTTTCAAATTTTTCTAAATTCCCTTAACATTTTGGACATATTATTATTTGTTCTGTACAAACACAATTCTAGCTCTGATTATTACATTCATATCTTGGTAATTTAATGGTGTTAAAAGTGATAATTTTGAGATCTTTAAACAAAATCCTTATAGTAATTTCTTTCACCAAAGAAATGATTAGTGGCAGTGCCAATAGAATCAAATATAATGTCTTAAATCTAGCAACCATGCACATTGAAAAAAGGACAGTTATTCAAATTAAGCACAAAGAAGTCCAATGCATGATATTTCAATCCAGCAAACCATCAGTATGATTTTGTTACAAATACAATTTTTAAGCAGATACAGGTAAGTAAGAAACATCCTATGGATGCTGGCACGATTTGCATTTGAAGCATCCTTGGCCCATTCTATGAACTGTCACGAGACCTAGGACACCAATTGTGTACTATTTTGGGAACTACTTTACAGTGCCTTCAATTGCTGTTATCGCTACTACTCCTGAAAGGATTTTCATATCAAAATGGGTTTTTGACAAAAAGACTTGTGATGTCTGGTTGGTCCTAAATGAAAATTGTGCCAATATAACATCCAAGATGGCCACCATGGTGACCCTCTTTAAAAAAAGTTATTTTTACTCTTCCTAAGCAGATGCTTTTATTGACATAGGGTTATCACTAAAAGGCTTGTGTCTACTTTGTACTAAATGAAAATACTAGTGATCTGACCTCCAACATGGCTGCCAAAATGGATGGTCATAGCTACATGGCATTTGTCCTCAAAAGACTTCTTATAATATCTGGTTTGTCCAGAGTGAAAATGGTGCTGATCTGACATCCACTATGGAAGGTATGGTAGCTATCTTAAAAACAAATTTGCATCACTATTTCTAAACAGATGGCTGTAGTGACATGTTGTTTTCGCTAAGTAAAGACCAATGATGTTTAGTTGGTCCTAAATGAAAATGCTGCTGATCTGACATCCAATATTGCAGCAGTGGTGGCCATTTTGAAAATCTTTTTCTTGCTACTTTTGAACAGATGGTCATATATAGACATGGGTTTTTTTCACATAAAGACATCTTACATGTAGTTGATCATGAATGAAAATGGTGCCAGTCAGACCTCCAAAATGGCTTCCATGGTGGCCATCTTGAAAATCTTGTTATTGATAGTTCTCCTGAACAGATAGTTGTATCAACAAGGGGTTTTCACTAAAAGACTTCTTATGATATGTATTTGGACCTAAATGAAAAGATTTCCTCAGTGTGTCTTTGGGAAAGGCACTTAGCTTCCATTTCCTTGTCATGATATAGTCAATTATGTGCTAAAAAGTTCATTAAATGCTAACCAACCAACCAACCAACCTAAATGAATATGGTGATGATTAGACCTTCAGTGCCACCATTGCGGCCATCTTGAAAATCTTGTTATCGCTTTTCCTGAACAGATAGTTGTAGTGATTTGGGATTTTCACCAAGAGACTTTTTATGACATCTAGTTGACCCTAAATGCAAATACTGCTGATCAGCCCTCGAATTTGAAGGTCAAAATCTTGTTAGAGCTACTTCTCTGAATAGAAAGTTACAGTGGCATCAGGTTTTCACTAAAAGAATTCTTATGATATGTAGTTGGTCCTAAATGAAAATGGTGCCATTGTGACCTCCAAAAAGGCTGTCATGGTAGCCATCTTGAAAATATTGTTACAGTTGCTTCTTCTGAACAAATGGTCAAATAGAAATCAGGTTTTCACTAAAAGACTTCCTATGATATCTAGATGGTCCTAAATGAAAATGATGTTTATCAGACCTCCAACATGATGGCAGTGGTGACCATCTTTAAAATCTTGTTATCTCTTCTGTTTTTGCAGGGGTGGTCTTATTGACATGTGGTTTTCCACTAAAGACCTTCTCACTATATATAGTTGATCCAAAATGAACATCATGTTGATGTGGCTTCTCAAAATTTGAAAAATGTTGTACAGCTGCTTCTCCTAAATGGATTGCCTGATTGGCATTGTTATAAATAAAAACCACTTCTTTCTTGCAATATATAGTTCTTTCTACTGATCCAACCTCCATATTGGCTGCCTTGATGTCCATAATGAAAATCTTTACATGGCTTCTCCTGAACAGATGGTCATATTAACATGAAACTATAACACTATAACAACATGTAACTGGTTTTGAATCAAAGTGGTGCTCATCAGACCTCCAACATGGCCATTTCAAAAAAATCTTATCCTACTCCTCTTGTATGAATTATGGGATGGACATGGGGTTTCCACTACAACACTTCTTGCAATATTTAATTCTGAATAAAAATGGTGCAGATCTGACCACTAAACATATCCACACTTTTCTGAAGTTTTGATGACTGACCTTATTGACCTTCAAATTGCTTGCATATTTGTTCTTCATTGAGCTTATGGACATTATGACTTGTACATATACATGTGAATTTTGACCAGCATTTGTATTTAGTTGCATTCCAATGAACAAGCTGATAGTTAGCACTCTGGAATTTATTTTAAGGTTAAGGGTCTTGACTCAGGATTTTAGCTGTACTGGCTTGTAAGCATGATAACAAAAACAAGTATGAATGGATTTTTATCCTTTAGTCTAGTTCATGGATATATCTGAAGAATATTTTGAATGATACTGCTTCAATAAGTTCCTTTCTTCCCCCCAAAAATATTACTTATTGATTTAACCAAACTTAGCATATGGTTATTGAGTTAACCAAACTTAGCATACAGTTATTGATTTAACCAAACTTAGCATATGGTTATTGAATTAACCAAACATGGCACTTATTGAGTTAACCAAATGTAGCATATGGTTATTGATTTTACCAAACTTGGCACTTATTGAGTTAACCAAACTTAGCATATGGTTATTGAATTAACCAAACTTGGCACTTATTGAGTTAACCAAACCTAGCATATGGTTATTGATTTAACCAAACTTAGCATATGGTTATTGAATTAACCAAACTTGGCACTTATTGGGTTAACCAAACATAGCATATGGTTATTTATTTAACCAAACTTAGCATATGGATTATTGAGTTAACCAAACTTGGCACTTATTGAGTTAACCAAACTTAGCATATGGTTATTGATTTAACCATACTTAGCATATGGATTAATGAGTTAACCAAACTTAGCATATAGTTATATCTTGGCATTATCTGAAACAAATTCAATGATCTTCTATCCATAATATCAGGTTCAAGGTCAAAGGTCATGATAAAGAATTTTGTACTGCACCTACAGGTATTTTGTGAACACAACTCAAACACAAGAAAATATGTTTGCTACCAAATTTTGTATATTGGAGTTTCTCAGGAATGTCAAGACAGCAATTATAAAGAAGAACAGACTTACCATGGATTCCTTGATTCTCGTTCATATTGTCCATATCAACGAATTATGATGATGTAACAGATATCCTCTTCTTTATCAAATAGACAATATCAACATCATCATGTAGAAGCAGCTCTAATGTTATCATGTTAAAGTAAGTTAAAGCTTCCATAATCCCCAAAACAGTTTGTAAAAAGAAATATGGTGTATTTAATCCAAACACGTGCTAAATTCACATCTAAATGGGAACAAACTGTATGTGATAAACCAGTTTTATTGAATGTAAAATGTATTCAAAATTGGTATTTACCCAAAATTCGCTTTTTAGCACTCTTGTAATGGAGATTTTTTACACTTTCATTTCCATAATTGAGGACTTTCCAGAAGCATAGGATGTTGCTATATTTGTTGGCTCTTGACCTGTGAAAGCAGTTAATCATCTGTACCAATGACATTGCTTAGATTGATCCAGTTGTGCAATGAGTTGACAGTTGGCTGAAAGTGATTCGATGTTTTGTTGAATGTTATTAAGTTTAGATTTAATTTGGATATAATTTTATGTCATATTAAAAAGTACATGTACATATTTTAGCAGTATCTCAGAGTACCTTGATAATGTTCAATGTATGTAATGACTCGGTGATAGTTATCCTGCCGTAGTGAAAAGTTTACACAGACCTGACAGCCATACAGTAACTGGCTCCTCACAACCCTGCATGCTCAGGTATGTAGAATAGGGCCGATGCACAATCCTGCATGTCATAATGGGAGATTAAGGGAGCAAGAAGCTGCAATGGTTCAGTGATTAACATGCCTGGAGTCTCACCATCCATCGGATCAGTCTGGGTCTGCTACCCTGGTGTGTCGTTAGGCATTGCACTTTTGCTGCCAAGAACATATTTGTGTTGCTGTGCTGTAAAGACCAAACCAAACTAAACCATAATCTCAATGCCTGTTCATAGTTTACTACTTAAACATTGTTGCTCTGTGTGACTTTTGTGTTTAACAATTCCAAAGTAAAACTAGTACAATAGCAGATTAGACCCATGTGGCAGCAAAAGACTGGATGTGACCTAGTGATGTCAAAACTATACCCAACATGCCCACTCTCCATGCCCAGAAATGTCAATGCAAATGTTTGAAGTTATTTGGCCATACTTTTAGAGCTGCTCAGTGGATTTGGGTCAAATTTTGGAATATTTTTTCATCACTTAGTATATTCATTCAAGGTGCACACAAAAATTCCTTCAGCAATGAATTATAAATCAATATATCTATATGTGTACCCTCAATCTTGTATGACTGCTAATAAAAGTCATTTTTTTACTATGTATCAATAGATCTACATGTAAGTGCAAAATTAATTGTTTGTTGTCAACAATATTTCTCCCTTGATAGGACCAGGGGCCAGCCTTATAAATCTGTCAAAAAAATATGGGGTGGACAAATATATCTTTTTGAAAATATTCAGTTTTTTTTAAATGAGGGTGCAGGCTTGTTATCAAACATCATTGGATAAATGTATATAATCATACACCAGTATAATGTAATTGGTTTGTTTTGTTTTGTTTGTTTTTGTTTTTGTGGATTTAATGCCATTTGTCAGCACATGACGGGCTATATATGGCCAGTAAATTTGGTGGAGGAAAAACTTGGGGAAAATCCTGGAAAAAATGGGAAGCTACTGGAAAGCTTTCTCACATACCCAGGTTGGCCAAGCCTGAGCCTTGAAGCCATGCAAACAGAGGTGAGATGTGTGAGTGATCTGTGAATGCGAGTGCCTGAGACCACATGGCCACCCGGGGCCCCACAATGTGATTGAATAAATGTGTATAATCATACATCAGTACAGTGTGATTGAATAAAAGTGTATAATCATACACCAGTACAGTGTGATTGGATAAATGTGTATAATCATACACCAGTAAAGTGTGATTGGATAAATGTGTATAATCATACACCAGTACAGTGTGATTGGATAAATGTGTATAATCATATACCAGTACAGTGTGATTGGATACATGTATATAATCGTACACCAGTACAGTGTGATTGGATAAATGTGCATAATCATACACCAGTGCAGTGTGATTGGATAAATGTGTATAATCATACACCAGTACAGTGTGATTGGATAAATGTGTATAATCATACACCAGTAAAGTGTGATTGGATAAATGTGTATAATCATGCACCAGTACAGTGTGATTGGATAAATATGTATAATCATGCACCAGTACAGTGTGATTGGATAAATGTGTATAATCATACACCAGTTCAGTGTGATTGGATAAATGTGTATAATCATACACCAGTACAATGTGATTGGATAGATGTATATAATCATACACCAGTACAGTGTGATTGGATAAATGTGTATAATCATACACCAGTACAGTGTGATTGGATAAATGTGTATAATCATACACCAGTACAGTGTGATTGGATAAATGTGTATAATCATACACCAGTACAGTGTGATTGGATAAATGTATAATCATACACCAGTACAGTGTGATTGGATAAATGTGTATAATCATACACAGTATAATGTAATTGTTTGTATGAGTAGCAGGTACATGTGTCTTTCCAAAGTTAATGGACTAATTTTGGATCTTGATTTTCTCTGCTGAGATGTGTTCTCCAAGTAGTCATCCACATGAAGTTTCTTTAAATTCTTTCCAAATTACTACAATGTTCAATACTTGTTCACTATAATGTGATTCATGTGAGACTTTATAATAGGTGTATCAACTCATAGCTGAATGCATTGTCTGCTGAGGTTTGGTACAACCAAACCTGTGTTAAGATGGGATATTATAAACTGTCAAAATGGGATATTTTGTACACAAAAGCAAACATTCCTTTTTTTCCATGTGAGATCACAATATTAGTTTTTCTTATCCTGAAGTAGAGTTGAATAAATTCAGTAGGAAATTGAGAACTAAATTGTGCAAATGTGAATTATATCCACGACAATAACAGTCTTATAATGAATGGATGCATTATACTGAGCAGTATTATAGAGATGTACCATAGTAAGGAGGTGGAGAACTACTTGCCATTATTTACATCAAATAAATTCAGCAAGAAATCTTTTATATTTAAAAAACACTGGATCATGATCAAAATGTAAAGTGATTAAAAGTAGTGGAGGGGGGGGGGTACAATCATACTTGTTTTGTCACTATTTGTATGGCCTTCACTAGAAAATTGTTTGATCATCAGCTTGCTTAAAGTAGTGGCACAGCATTTCAACATTTTAATTGACAGTTTGAACAAATGTCTTTTACTACTTGTGGTTCCTGAGGTTTCAGATACATATTTTTCTAATGATCTAAAGGGGTTCATGTTTATGTATGATGATAATTTTACTCTGAAAATAAATTTTTTATCAATTTGCCTCAATTTTATTAAATGGTAATTTGTAATGATAACATTGTATCCATTATTTATAATAGCTGTTATGTATAAACTAGGATGTCAGTTGTATTTTTTTCACTACAAATCTTATTTGAATATTTAATAATGGTTTAATTTATTTTTTGGTCATTTTATCTTCTTTTGTTCTTTCATGAAAAATAAAAACATTATTTTTCATCCAGTTCACTCAGGTTTATTCTCAAGTTGTGATCTACTTCAGTAGAATGGATCAGTAATCACTGATTTTTCATCTGCAGTCAAACCTGTCCCAATCGTCACCTTGATATAGCAGTCACCTGGTCACAATGGCCATTCTAATTTCCCCCCACAAATTTCCTATATAAAAGTTATGTATATAACAGTCATCTGCTTTCCACAATCAGTGGCCAGATGTTTTCTAACCAAATAATGGTTTCTCCCTGCTTTAAGTGGTCACTGGACCATATCAACAGTAATCCCTCTGTGCATGCAAATGAAACTCTTGTTTGATGAGGAAGGCATTGTTTAGATAAAAGAATATCTTATGGATTGATGTGTAAACATTTCTTATCTTGCTTGTACTCACCTTACGCCAGCCACATTGTCAGTGTAAATCAAAGGTGTCAATAGGTCAAATTTGAAAGCAAAGTGGTTTTTATTAGAGATTGACCATTTAACTGAAGGGGGGGGGGGACGGACACTCATTTTATTTAAAAAATCCTGGCCCCTATAAAGCATGAAACAAAATACTTTAGATCTGAATTGTAGAAAAAAAAGAACTATCCATCATATTAGTTGAAGAAAAAAAAATATCTTGAGATAAAATGAAAATAGAGACCCTGGTTGGGAGTAGCCTTTTGTGCCAGTGTGAGAGTCATAGTTCGATATCTTCGTCTATTTTATTTGCCCATGATTTAAAGCTGTCTGTTATGAAAATAAAAATTTAATCTTTGAGATGAGATATGAATTGCATCCCTTTTCATTACGGTCAGGGATCATTCAGTATTTACAAAACTTGCCTCTAAAGGCAATCAAAGTTTCAGTTCATGTTTTACTAACAATAGCCACATTGAGCTTCTTTTCATTCCATCACAAGCCTCTCACATAAGCCATCTTTTGATCTCAATGAGTTGTGCAACTGGTAAATCCAGATACTGTTTGAAGTGTAAACAGCTGTTCCTAAGTCTATTCAAACTGACTGAACAAAGAGTCATTCCTCTGTTTCACAGACATATGTATGCTGTCATTTAGTGAAATTTTTGCTTTGTTATGGTGCACAAATAAAGTAAGATCACTGATTATTTTTTTGTAAGAGTCAAAGATGATTTCATTTATAAGATGGATTTAAGTGAGCAGGATACAGTAATCTTGTGAGGAACATAACTTTGAGAGAGGACAATAACATACATTTATTTTATGATTTTGTTGATTAGTTTTGTGGCTATACATGGTGGCCAGTATATATGGTGGAGGAAGATTTGATTTATTTGATTTCGTGGGGTGTAATACCATTTTTCAGCACATGATAGGTTATACATAGTGGCCAGTATATATGGTGGTGGAAGAAACCGGGAGACCCTGGAAAGAACCATCGACCCACATGAAGCTACTGGCAAGTTTTCTTGCATACCCACGTTGGTCAAGCTGAGAATCGTACTCGCACAGACAGATGTGAGATGTGTGAGTGATCTGTAAAGGCGAGCACCTTAGACCACTTGGCCACCCGGGGCCCCTGGTGGAGGAAGAACCTGGGAAGAACCACTTACCCATGGGAAGCTACTGGCAAGCTTTCTCATATACCAACGTTGGTCAAGCCGAGACTCGAACTCATGGACCGAGGTGAGATGTGTGAGTGATCTGTAAAGGTGAACACTTAGACCACTTGGCCACTCAGGGCCCCTGATTTTGTTGAACAGTGCTCTAAACTAAATCTGTTGATAGCATAATAATAATAATAATGATGATTCATATTCGGTGCATGGTATTTTTTCAAGAACCAAGTTTGAAAGGTGAACCTTCCTACAGAAATCACTCGTGTTCAAAGACCAGCTTGGTTTTTTCCCCATGGGTGGCCGCTATTTACAGGTTTCACTGTATTATTTAGATAACATCTTCCATAAGCTGGCATTTGTCTTTTAACTGCAATTCATAATCAGTTGTTATTAGAAAGATATTGGTACTTTTGAAAAGATGACCAAATAACAGTTCATCATAAGTGAAGCTTTCCAACATACAAGGGAGACAACTGAGATTTATTTCTAGGTCGATAATTTACAACTACTTATGCATAAGCAATTGTTTTATAATGCTAATGTTGTACCTCTTTCATTCTTTAAATAATCTTTGCAAGAAGATATTGCAAAACTAATGCAAATGCAGGGTTGCATCCAGGATGCACAATTACTGCAAAATTTGTAAATATGCTGCAAAACTGTAGTCTCCTTGCATTTGAAATGGTGTACAAATTATACATTGTTCACAAATTTGTATAAATCCCATGCACATTTTCTTTGTTATGCACTGAAGTCTAGTCCGACTCAATTTGGAAAAATACACCAGTCAGTGACATAATTGTCCGATGCAAAGCTCCGATTGGTTGTCTTACCTATGCGTGCCTCATCCCCCAGGCCTGTGACAGAATCGAGAAAGAGCACAAATCATACTTTTATGAGAGAGATATTTTCAAAGAAAGGAATTAAAGTGTTGAGAATGAATAGATGAACAACATAAAATTGGGAAAGTGACGATATTTTTCATTACTTTATACCAGCCAATATCTAGTTCGCGGAACCAGTTTCCTGACAATTGAACCAATTTACTTTCCCCTTTTTATATATACATGTTATGATAATTTAATTCATTTTTATGATCTGTATATGCAAACAACGCATTTGAAATCAAATAGTGTCGATTCTGATTGATTGTTTGAATCATTCTGCTGCTGTGATAAACTGTAAGCATTTCAGTTACCAGGCAGATGCTCATGATAGTTACAACTGAAATCAGTACAGAAAGTGATGAATTCGATGCTTGCCAAGTATAAAGTGTTACTTAAGTTTAACTTCTGAACTAAACCTACAACAATGTTTCAAAGACACTGAAATATTACTCGTGAAGATTGAAACTGTTCCTATTAATACAAGACTGTGCATTTGATGTTGACATTCACTGCAAGTATTCATGTTGATGTGGACATTCACTGCAAGTATTGATGTTGATGTGGGACATTCACTAAGTATTCATGTTAATGTGGACATTCACTGCAAGTATTCATGTGTGCACATGAAAATAATGTTAATCTTATCATCCAAATGTGCTTTTTTAAAAAAAAAAATTTTTTTTTGTATTTTGTGACAAAGGACAGATTGATACAGTTACTGTAAGTTCATATTATGAGTAAAAGTCACATTAAGGTTTTCAGTTCAGTTTCTTAACAATGCTTTTATGTACTGTATATACTCGCTTACAAGTCAAGACCAACTTCAAACTGCATAGACCCAGACCTGTTGTTGCATAATGCGCTGGGAGATTGGGCTATATGCAGTTTGTTAGGAGTAATCAGTAGAACAAACAACATAGATCCTGATCTGCCAGTGCATTATGCAATGGAAGATCCGGGTCTATGTTGTTTGCAGTTGGACTAAACTTATAAGTGAGTATATATGGTAGTTAGGATGATAAACATAGATAATATTATATGCACAAGCAATGTCTGCATGTTACATATAGATGGCAGCCTAAAGATTTATCTTTCTCGATCCAGTCTTCATTTCTAATAAGTTTTTCATAATGAACACTGAACTCCATACCTTGCTTGTTTCCCCTCCCCACTGAGCTCCCTACCTTGCTTGTTTCCCCTTCCCCTGCCACCTACCTTTTTAAAAACCTAGATGCAACCCTTCAAAGTTGAAGCTTTAGATTGCACTTAAAAAGAGACGAAACAAGATATTTATCATTGTAAAATCTAAGTTCAGTTTTGTTTTGAAGTATCTTCCTTGTGAGGAATTTTAACGGAATTATTACTTTGACATATAATTATTTCCTCTCATAAATACAGTGTTGCCGATATTTATTTTAAGATGGATGAATCAAAGTTGATGAACTAGAGTCCTGAAGAGTTGTTTAACCTTTAATGGGTACTGAATAGTACTGACCCCCCCCAAAAAAAAAAAACATATGATACCAACAAAGTTATATGATGGAAAATTGTATTGTTATCAATAGGAGAACAGAACAGTTATTACTATTATGCAGATGATTGAAGCCTGAAGAAGTGATTTTTTGGGGTGAAAACTGGAAAGTAATCTTAGAAAAAAAAACAATAACTGATTTTAGATAAAATAGTGGTGTATAAACTTGCTTATAAGTAGGGTTCAATTACAAACAAGACAGATCCTGATCTGAAATCGTACTATGTAATGGCAAATCAGGGTCTATGTTGTTTGTTCTACTGAATACTCCTAACAAACTTCAGAGACCCAGATCTGGTGCATCATGTAACAGCAGATCTGGGTTTGTGCAGTTTGTGGTTGGACTCGACTTAAGTGAGTATACACGGGTAACTTATTGGTCCTCAGAAATGACCCCAAAAAACCATACACAAGCAGTGTTCTTTAGACTTGCCTGTTAGGCTTATAGCTGACACATAATATATGTCAGTCAATAACAAGTGACCAAGGCCTTCATTTGTAAAAGAAAAAGATTGTGTATGTTTGACATGTGACAAAGATATCAGGATCTTGGAGAGAGAGAGAGAGAGAGAGAGAGAGAGAGAGAGAGAGAGAGAGAGAGAGAGAAAACAAGGATTCTGTAAAAAAAAAAAAACTTGGGTCTCAGCTCCAAACAGCGCTATAATGTATGCTTTATGACTTTCCAAAAGTGTAACACATAATCGTTGTATTTTTAACAATAATGTTGTCACCATGCAGGCAAGACAAAAAAGAGAACTCTTATCTAGACAGTTACATGAGTTTATTTTGGTCCTACTGTCAGAAGCGATTACAAGTAGTAAAATTCCACCTTCCTGGTTGTCAGATGCATCACCCTTTGACAGCATACTTTATCATTATTAAGGCCATCACATAAATCACAGGTAACAAAGTTAAAAACTAACTTTTAAAACAAAGAAAAACACACTAAATTGAACAGCACCTTCCTCGGTAAAACGTTTAATAACTGATGTAATGCTGACACGCAACGATGTAAAGATAAAAAATAAAAAATAAAAAATAATAGCACTATTTTCCTGAAATCTAAAACTCTTAGCTCAAACTTGGCCAATCTGAGTACTCAGCAAAATTAGAACAAGATGAACAAAAATGAAACTCAATGCAGTTACTGTTCCTATATGTTTTTCATACCAACTATACTGAGAGTAAATTAAAATGTGTCTTGTGATTGTTCCACTTCCAACGGGTTAACTATAAAGATTTCCTTACTAAATACATGGTAAATAACAAAATATTAGCAAGCATAATATTGTAGTGAACTATTTGTTTTGCTGCTGCTAAAATTGCACCCACATTAAACTTGTATGCTGAAAAGATGTCAAAACTATCTCGATGGACATTAGCTTTTAAGTAGCCTCAAGTTCATCAGTACCACATTCTTCTAAGGATGTTAATCTAACCAGTCAGTAAATGGAACTGTGGATTTGTTTTAAAGAAATATTGTAATTTTTTTGTTGATATTTTTATTGAAACATACCTCAATACCCACAGTGATTAAATTTATTTGAGGTTTCAAAATTAAGTGACTACATTTAGTTTCATCGGTGTTCACCGTGGTGACTTAGATTAGTTTTATATGGCAAGCATACACATCAATTTGTTTCAATGGCATAAAACCATTATTATCCAGTGGCAAGTCCTTTTAATTTTACAAAGCTAATACACAGAAATTAAAGGTTTCCTAAAACTTCATGGTGCTAAAATATTGTCATTTACAGTACTCAGGAATGTGTGTCCACATGTACCCTACTGTCTATGAATTTTCTAATATCCGATGTATTTTCTGGTGATTTACTGCTTTCCATTGCCATTAACTGGCAGCTTCTTCCAGGCATCGGTGTCTCTGTATTTCTTGATGTTTGATCGGTTGGCCATCTCCTTATGGAAGGCTTTCAAGGTTGGGAAAGTATCCAGACATGATGGTGCCAGCAAAAGATGAATGTCAAGAAGATCAAAAAGGTTGTAGTCTGCATAGGTTTTCTGAAATTAAAATTTTGGATATACACTGATCTTTTCATATTGAGAAGACAAAACCTTAATTTATGCAGAACTAGTTTTATGAATACAGTTTTAAAAGGACATCACTGTTTTCTGTATTAGGTTGCGAATAATACTAAACAAGTATGATTAAAGGATTCAAAAGAAATGGTGTTTTACCAACACATCTTGCTTTTAATACCTCCGCTAAACAAACAACTTTAATGCAAGACCTTAATGTTGTCGACACTGTTGCCACTGCTGTCAGAAAAGTGGTACACATCTTGCCATTTGCATTGCTGGCAAGGCAACAAAATGCTTCATTTTTTGGAATAATTTTTAACATATTAAAAAGTGTTGCAAATATTGGTTTAAATTTAAAGACTGATAATCACTTAATCAGTTCATCACAACCATTTAACCATCGATTTTAATCAGCTGGAGATATTTTGTAATTTTTCATGTAAAATATAATTTTTGCATACTTGTAAACATTTCTGTGTGTTCCAGAACTCACAGAATTATCGCTGCCACCAGGTTGTCTTACAAATGTCTGGTACTTACGATCAATAACCAATATGAGTACATGTCTGAAATGGTCTATTACTGTGCTTATAAACATGTTGAGATCCTGTGAAAATACTAAAATTACATGTGTATAAAAAATATTCCAGAGAAGAAAACTTTAATAGTTTATAACTGATTACTGAAAATCAAATTAAATGATTGTTCACATGGCTTTTCTGACCAATGTGATTTTATCACACCACATATTAAAATCCTAAGAAATAAAAATTACAGAAATAATGCAACATAAATTTGGTGCCCTGGATAGTGCAGGAAAACATGCTTGCTTTGCAACTCTGCATTGATGGGTTCAATCCAAGTTCAAGCACATGCAAGCATTAACGACTTCCAGTGGTTTCCTCTTCCTTCATTTTTAAGGAGTATCTCGTGTCTTCATCAGGGTTCGTACAGGTTTATGTGAAAAAAATTCAAGGACAATTTAAGGACAGAACCTAGATTCTCTAGGAATAACACAGAATAAAGATATAAGCTAAAATGCCTCTAAAATGGGTAAAGTAACAAAAATAAAACAAAATAACTGTACTTGAAAGCAAGCTGTATTTGCCATTAATTCAGTGAAACTTCAAGTTTTAAAAATTTTGTAACTGCTGCAATCCAAACTGACATAGTATATAACTAACAGTGGCACCACAGAAAAAAAAAAAAAAAACAGCCATAAAATCCAGAGAAATCAAAGAAAAGAAAAAAGTTGGAGGGAAGAAGCATCTTAGCAGTCCCTCTGCCTTCTGCTGAATTTCTTTTCTTTCTTTTCCTAAGAAAGCTGAGTTCCTTGTTTCTCATCTGCTTTTCTCCTCAAAACATTTATTTGACATAATAAGGTCAATTGACCTTGCTGTTCAGCTTCATCAGCTAACTTGTTTGATTTGAGACCACTGATGTCTTCTATCAATCTTGCTTAAGGTTTTCAACTGGTCCATCTCTTCTAGTACACCTTTTCTTTTCTGTCCCCTCTTTGCTGTATCAGCTTTCCATTTTTGTTTCTATAGGTACTCATGATACTATGACCTGGCTGAGGAAGCTGACAATAAAAGTTCCTTGATGATAGGCACATTAGCAATCCCTCCAACCTTTTGTACATGAATGTCTGAAATGTTTTCACAAGAATGAAAAACTGAAATGGCTTGTGACAACTTTTAGAGTACAAAAAATTTATGCTTTCAGAACCTCCGAGGCATTTACAGCTAAACAACTAAAACTGGTAAAATTTGGGCCAATGTGAACTGGGGTGTAAACAAAGCCTGTAATTGGAACAGCAGGCCGACTTGACTTTACTACAGGTAATGCTGAATGTTTGTTTCCACTTCCATGGCTGGTCAATGCAGACTCCCCCATTGCTGAAATATCAATGTACTTTTTACATAGATAGCAGTATGCTTTTTTAATGCTTTTGTCACTTTTTCGAAGCCAATTTCTCTATTCCTACTTTTCGAGCCATGTTTCGTGAAAGCAACAAGAACCCCATTTGTAGTGACAGCTCATGATTGATCAGTCACTTTGTTTTACTTGTAAACCCTTCTAAAAACAGCATTGTCTGCCAGTGAATGAACATGTGGTACACCAGGATGTTTGTATAAGGAAGACCACTTGCACACAATTAGCAAATGACACGCTCACTCGCTGTCCATTACAAACTTTGGATGCAGATATTTTCAAAATAAGAATAACAAAGTAAAACAAATGCATACACATATGGTTCAGTTATTTTATTTTGTTCTCATTTTCACAAAATTCAAGTATATTCAAGGACACGGTCAATGTTTGGTCACAATTCAAGAATATTCAAAGACATGAAAAGGGATTTAAAAACCCAAGGACATTCAAGGATATTCATGGTGCGTATGAACCCTGACTTCATGAGCCATTGGCTTGGTCTGGTTTGGTGTTTTATGGCACAGCAACACCTGTAGGTTAGTTAGTGCTGCAGAAAATGGAGTAAAGTGCCTTGCCAAGGACACACCTATCAGTTGCAAATCCAGCAAACTAACCACTGCAGCTCCTGTCTCAAGTAGTTTTCTCTTACGATATGCAGAAGGGTGCATCGGGTCTATTCTTGATCCCCAGGGGGTATATATGCTGTTGGAATTGATGGTTAAAGTACTGAGATCAATTGCATTGAAACCAGTCTATGTAAGACACTTAAGTGACCACATAATTTCGTCCTGTATGGACAGGTGTTAACCCCATATAAATACTGAAATATTTATGACAGTAAACTCATGAGAAGGGGATTTATAAATGCTGTCCTTTATGTGCAGGTCTCCTTTATATACAGGACTATAAATACCATATATACTCACTTTTAAGTCAGGTCCAACTGCAAACAAGATATACCCTGATCTGCTATCGCATAATGCACAGGCAGATCAGGGTCTATGTTGTCTGGTCTACTGATTATTCATGGCAAACTGCATAGACCCAGATTTGCCAATGCATTATGTGACAGCAGATCTTGGTCTATGCAGTTTGCAGTTAGATCCCACTTATGCATGAATATATATGGCAAATGTTTAAACACTTCAAGAAAAGTTTGCGAAAGGAGGACTCAATAGGCACCCAAAACTTTCCAAGTAACATGGGTACATGAGAAACATGAAATCTTTTGTTCAAATAGTAGAACAGGCTGCTGTCATATTAAACTATACAAATCATTGTCCAATACATTAATGAGCATTCAGAAAATTCATACTGAATACCATATTTGCTCATGTTGTATGCATGCCCAATTGCAAACAGTTGAGACCAGCATTCAAACTTAGTGCCTCCCCCTTGGTCTGACACCAATAATTTTTTAGGGGGATCAACAAAAAATTGAAGTAGCTGGTCCTTGTAGCCAGCTCAAAATTTTACAAGCTTATGGAAAGCAAATCTGGAGGACCAGTAAATGTTCTTGAGGACCAAATTTTTTTTAAAGTTGCTGGTCCTTCACACCCGGGAACATTTTATGGAAAGCGAGAACACTGCTGCAGACCCTGATCCTCCACTGCATACTGAGGCTGCAGATCAGAGTTTGCACTGGATGCAGCAGTTTGTTAGACATAAATAAACATACCAAAAAAGAAAAATATTAGGGTTTCGTACAAGATGGGATCTCTTACCTTCCCCTTAATAATTGCTCCAGATGAAGCCTTCAACAAATTCTGAAATGAAAATACCACAAAGTGTTTCTGAAAAATGCAAAACAATCTAATACTGTTGTCCCCCACCTTTTTTGTAAAAAAAAAGCAGGAGACGTAGTATTCACGTTTTTGTCCATCCATCCATCCATCACACTTTCATTTCTGTTCTAACTGTGAAGCCATTTGTGAATATGGAATGAAACTCGGTATTTCATACATCATCATTAAAAGGTGTGTCACATACCACATTCACTGTACTATTTTCAAGGTCAAGGTCATTAACAATATTTTAAGTTTTCCAACATACTTTCCCTTCTGCTTTGAAACTTTAAAGTCATTCAAGATTATGGGATGAAACTTGGCATACTTGTACATCATCATTAGAAGGTGAATCACTTTCCACATTGGGGGTCTAATTTTTAAGGCCAAGGTAATAGCTCAATATTTTATGTTTTTTAATCACACATTCCCTTCTGTCCTGTAACTTTGAACATTTGCAATTAAGGGATGAAACTTGGTATACATCTTCAAGCAAAGGTGTGTCACATACCACATTGGGGATCTAATCATTAAAGGTCAAGGTCACTGTTCACAATTCAAATTTTCGCTAACACTTTCCATTCCGCTCAATAACTTTAGAGCCATCTGAGATTAAGGCTTGAAACTTTGAATAATAATACAATATCACTAGAAGGTGTGTCCAATGCCATTTGGGGTTCTTATCTTCAAGGTAAAGGTCACTGCTCATTATTTTAATTTTCCATCACATTTTCCTTTCTGTTCAGTAACTTTAGAGCATCTAAGATTAAGGGATGTAACTTGATAGACTACTTATACATTACCATTAGACAGTATGTCAAGTACCACATCAGGGTTCTATATTGAGGATCAAGGTCGCAGTTCATTATTTTAAGTTTTCTGTCTTACTTTCCCTTCTGCTCTTTAACTTTTGAGCTTTGAGACATTTTGGGACAAAATTTGGTATACCTGAATATAATCATTAGAAGATGTGCTGTAAACCACATTGGGGCTCCCCTCTTCAAGGTCAAGGTCATGACTCAATATTTTAAGTTTTGCATCACACCTTCCTCTCACTCAATAACTTTGGAGTGGTTTGAGATTAAGGGATGCAACTCGGTATACATACATATCATTAGCAGGTGTCTTGCATACCACATCAGAGGACCTATCTTCAAGGTCAATGTCTATGTACAATATGATGATTTTTCAATTACTCTATCAAGTTAATTTATTTTACCCCAATTTTATTTGTCTTCCAAATAGCAGATATACTGTAAATTTAGAGTCATTAAATATTCACAGATTTAGTAAATACAGTATATTCGCTGCCTAAAATTGTCTTAGATTACATAATATTTATTCTGTCTTGCACCATCATCTTTACTGTGAAAAATATTTTCAGAAATTATGTGTCCTTATTTCATTTTGAAAATTTTCTGTATGCATAAATTGTGCAAGTTACAGTAAATGCACTTATTTTGTTTCTTCAAAGCCAATTTCAAGGCATTTCTGTGCACTGACATTGAAACATGAATAACACTTTCACAATAGTCTTTTGCCCCTACCTCTAGGTACTGGAATTTGGCAGGCAAGCCGGCAATGAACTCCTCTTTTCCAGCATCCTGTGAGAAGAACAAATATGTACATGTACCACCTAATCTTGTAACAAGTTATTACAATATAAGTGGGATATCTTCTTGGATAAGATAAAGAGAATTTCCAATTTTCTGAGGATCTGCATGTATAATTTTTAGGACTGAACAATTGTAGCAGGTGGCATGATTAATGAAAACCATACAATTTTAACATTAGATTTCTATAAAGCTAAATTTGGGCAATCCATTTGTGGGTTAAGACAGTGATGAAAAGTAAAACAAAATAAAAAAAAATTGTAGGGTGTTGAATCTTGTATAGCAGTACAAATTTTCCACAGTGTTAACCTTTAGAACATTAATGTATTCTCCGTAATTTTGTATTCTATAAGAAAATTGTAATGTTATAAAGCCATAAAACTAAAGTTATATTATTTGCACTTATTATTTTCTTTTTTACAAAATTTATTTATTACTTAAAATGTGTGAATGTTTTTCTAAGGAATTAATTGAAAATGATAATTAAAATTCTTATTTACCATAATTTACACACTTTGAAAAATAAAAACAATTAAGAAGCTGGCCATGGCCATGGTTTGCATGTAGAGCCCACCCTAAGTTTTTTGGTAAATTTGTGTTGTACACATCAAGATGCATTTACATACTAAGTAAAATGACTCTGGCGTTCTGTACTTGAGAAACGGACCACATAAACAATTCTAACAATGAGGTTAATCTCAAGTGTAGACAGATGTATGGACAGACAGACCAACGGACATGCACACGGACACCAAAGTGATTACTATGATCTTCTGCCAAGGTGAGCTTGACAAAAGATATGAAAATGTACAGGCAATACACAAGTTTTGCATGAAGTTCACGATAAGTAGATGCAATTACCATTTTTAGCCATTAGAGATGTTTATCCAATAGGACTAACAAGGTGAAAAAAAATCAAACCTTTGGTTGCACCTGAACAATTATGCAATTTTCTGAATGTAGTTTAAAGAAAAATACAAGCTACCTATGTTCATCTAAATTGTTTTGCACAACTAATCTGTTTGTATAATGTGACGATATTAATAATTTATTGTTGGTCATTTTAAACGTCTTTTTATTCAACAGCAAAGTTAATCAAACATAAGATGTGAATGATTTGGGTCCTCCTAAAAGATAAAAGACTGAGAAGAAATGTGGCCATGAATTTCTATATTTTTAAAATCCTACATTGATAAATAGATAAACAAACTTAATAAATAAAAATGGATATCAAGGAAAAATGTACCAGGGTTTTATTGATGAATTAGATCATCAGCAGCATTAATGCAAAGTTCCCGAAAAACTTAAAATCACAATGATTTGCACTCACATAGTTTTCATAGATCAGTTTGACGTAATTTAGTCGGTAGTCCTCAACTCCATCATTAATCATGTCAATACGAGCACCTTCCTTGATGTCAGCACCATAGAGATCTGAATTAAAATGAGAAAATATATTATGCGCAAAAAGATAACATTTCTGAAAATTATACAAATTGTAGGAATAAAAGGTGCATTAAGATATAATTAGACACTTTATTTTTATTTCAATACTAGATATAGGTAGAGAATTTAACTGTTGGCCTTTGACAAATTCACCATGTAAAGGACCAGATGTGATGAAGGCTCACCCCCATCCCAACCCTTTGTTTTAATTAAAAAATAAATATTATTAAATTTCATAACTGAGTTAAAGTGTCATTCAATATATAAGTCAACCATTTTACAGTCCTTTTTTTTTTTTTTATTTCTATTTCATGCAAAGAATGAGCCCTGAACATGGGTTGGTATTTTGGGAATATATGCTCATATGCTCAGCCTGGCAACTTCAAACTCTGAATTAGATAAGAGTGCAGGTTTGATCCATGAGGAAATGTTGACAGATTGTGTATCATGGATAAACTTATGTTTAAAACATTGTGAAGCAAGGTTGTGCAGGTGTCTTAAAACAAAAATATTTTAAAGTCTTAGTACACAGCATCGTCATTTTGTTGTGTAGTATTCACCTTATTGTCAGAGAAACGCCGAGTGTTAAAAATGTAAACTGCAGTTGCTCACAAAGTTTTTATTTTATTTCTAGCAGTATTATACTTTAAAAAATATTGAGAAACAAATTTGGATTGTTTTGAAATTATATTTTTTTATCTTTTTCTTTCCTATTTTTTATTTATGTTACATGCATGATTAAATTTTTGGTGCTAATGTTGTTCAACAAACCTTAATATTGTTGTCTTGTCACAGAAAGTATGCTTTAAATTAACTAACTATAAGATGATTAGTTTAAATATAAAATTTAAAAAGAAATGTTTTTTTCTCAATTCAGTATGGGAGATATTCACTGTTCCTGAAATAAAACTAGTTACTGTATATACTCACGTATAAGCCAGTACCAACTGCAAACTGTATAGACCCAGATCTGCCGTCGCATAATGTGCCGACAGACCTGGGTCTATGCAGTTTGTAAGGACTAATCAGTAGAACAAACAAAATAGGCCCTGATCTGCTAGAGCATTATGTGAGTATATACGGTAGTAACTAAAGAATAACAATAAATTTGAGGTATATGTTTGTTTGTTTGTTTGGTGCTTTACGGCACAGCAACACAAGTAGGTTATTTAGTGCCGAGGCAATTGGAGTAAAGTGCCTTGCCCAAGGACACACCATGGTAGCTGACCCAGGCTGGTCCGATGGTAGGATTCGAACCCGCACCCTTTCGGTCGTGAGTCCGGCACGCTAACCACTGAGCCACCGCGGCTCCCCTGAGGAATATGTACAAAGATGTCATCCAATCTTTCTTCTTATCATCACAATATTAATTTTTAAGAATAAAAGTAAGATACAGTGCACCCCGAGTTATTATTAACATCAAGTTACATTGTATTGAGATTATATGCAGCTGTGAATCACATTCGGGACAATGGGGAACATCTTTTTATATTAAATTTTCATCTGTTTTCTTTTAATGCAAAATTAATGACAGCTTTAGTTTTGTAACGAAACTTCAACCATTTTTAAACTGATTTGTTAGTTGGGACATGTACTGATGATTCCTGGGGGCCAGTTTGTATCCTTTTTGAAAATGAAATCTTAATATGGAACCTTGTGTCATAAAAATAGGATAGAAATAAATTTATATCATCATTTTAAACTTTGTGAATAATGTGAACAAACACCGTCAATTAGAAAAACGTGGAAAAGTTTAAAAATTTCCACGACATTTGTTTTACTTTTTTCAATGCATTTCTATTACAACTGTGACATGAACACAGAAACTGTGTCAGAAAAAAGTGGTTTTCTGAAGAAATATGATGGAAATGAATTCAAACAAGAGTCGCTTGAAGAGTCTGATGGTCTACTGGGCAAAAAGATATTCCAGGAATTCAAGATAAGGCCATTTCTTCCTTTTTACTTCTGAGTGTTGAAACCACCTCTGATATTCTCAGCGATAACAAGATTTTCCAAATAGCTGCTGTGTTGGACATGTATTGTAGTTTAGATTGGAAACAATTTCATTAAGGACCAACAACACATTGTAAGAAGTCTTCTGGTGAAAACCTCATTTTGATATGACTTTCCATTTTGGTGGAGTAATGACATAATTTTCAAAATGGATGCCATGGTGGCCATATTGGATATCAGATTGGCACCATTTCCGTTTAGGACCAACTAGACATCGTTAGAAGACTTTGTGAAAGCACAATGCCCATACAAGTGGCCGTCCAGAAGTAGCAATAACAAGATTTTCAAGATGGCCATTGTGGTAGACATACTGGAAATCAGATCGGCACCATTTTCATTTACAATGAACTAGACATCATAAAAAGTCTTTCAGTGAAAACACCATGCTGATATGACCATTCATTCAGCAAAAGTAGTGATTACAAGATTGCCACTGTGGTGTTATATTTGATGTCTTAGTGGAACCATTTTCATTCAGGACCAACTAGACATCACAAGAAATCTTTTAGTAAAAAAAAAATTAGTGTTGATATGACCATCCATTCAGGAGACTAGCATGAACAACATTTTCAAAATGGCAACTGTGGTGGTCATATTGGACATCAGATCAGCACCAATTTCATTTAGGACCAACTAGACATCATAAGAAATCTTATGGTGAAAACCCAATGTCAATTTGACTTTCCCTTATGGAGAAGTGGTGATAACAACATTTTTAAGATGGCTGTTGTGGTGGTCATAATGGACATCAGATTCGCACCATTTTCATTTAGAACCAACTAGACATCATAAGAATGTTTGTTGTTGTGAAAACCCAATGTTGATATGACCATCCATTCAGGAGCAGTAGTGATAACAAGATTTTCAAGATGTCTGAGTGGCACCTTTTTCCTTTAGGACCAACTAGACCATGGATTAACGTGTGTGTAAAGTTTTATGGCAATCCTCCAAGTAGTTTAGGAGGAGTAGCAGTAACAAACTTGTGCTAATGGATGGAAGGACGACAGACAACAGACCATCCAATAAGCTCTCCTGGTGTATGACCAGTAGAACTAAAAATCTTACCATGCTTTCTTCCCAAGTACCTCAGCATGGTGTTAGACTGCACTAGTTCAATGTCACCATCAATCAGCTGTGGCACCTGTCCGAAAGCCTGAAAATAATGACATGAGAATAAAATATCAATATTGTTATGTGGAATATCATGGCATTTCAAACCTTGCATCTTGCTACATGTGCACATCTCTGTCAAACCTGAAATGAGAATGCAATTATCTTCGATCTTCTTTATGTCTGGCTAACAACACTTAATTTTTTTCTGTGAATTGCAATATTTATTTTTGCTTTTGCTGTCAGAAAATAGATCTGGGCTAATTTTCAAGCAAAACATAAGTATGGCACCAATAAATAATTATGTTTTACAGCTATTCTAGTTTGAAAATATGTCCCATGCCATAGAAGTCAATAATTTTAATGTAAATTATTTTCTATATGAACACATTTCATGTAGAGTAAAAGCAGTAGGTATATTTGTAAAGATCTATTTGTCACTAACTAAATGAAAATATCTTAAAAGAATCTCCCTTGCATCCTTTACAAGACAGTTGCTTGCCCATGCAATTCAGACTTGTGTACATTTTCTCAAACTTTATGTGGCTACTCTCATCAAGTTGACTGGTTTGGTTTGGTTTGGTGTTTTATGGCACAGCAACACAAATAAGTTATTTAGTGCTGAGGCAATTGGAGTAAAGTTCCTTGCAGAAGGAAACACTATGGTAGTTGACGCAGGCTGATCGAATAGTAGGATTCAAACCTGCATCCTTTCAGTTACAAGTCCAACATGCTAACCACTAAGCCATTGTGGCTCTTCCATCAGGATGAAGAAAACCTAGTGTATGATTTAGTAACTGCATGGAGAGAGCATCAGTACAATAAATGTGTAAATTAGGAGTTTAACAACTTTAATACTGTGAAAATTTAGTATTTTTCATGAGGTACAAATTTGCATAGATTTAGTGGTAGCTACAAACCAAAAATTTAAATATTCAACAAACAATAACCTAGAGTGGAAATAATAGGACCCATTCCCCAATTCACGAATTTAGGTACCATATATACTCGCTTATAAGTCAAGTCCAACTGCAAACAACATAGACCCTGATCTGCCATCACATAATGCACCTGCAGATCAGGGTCTATGTTGTTTGTTCTACTTACTGCTGCTCCCAATCCCCGTATTTAGGTACCAATGAAAATATCATGTTTTGCAAAACCACGAAAATTGATACCCACAAAAATAAATGAATTCACAATAAATGCTGTCATATTACAATGGTTTGGTGTATTATGGCACAGCAACACATTAGGGTCCTTTAGTGCAGGGGAACAGTAGTAAAGTGCCTTGACCAGGGACACACCAAGATAGCCACCGTGGGTTGATCTGATGGAAAAATTCAAACCTGCACCCTTCTGATTTTGAGTCCAGCATGATACCTGCTAAGCCACTGTGGCACCATACAAGAACAGCACTAGGAACACTGTTCCCATTATACCTTCAATGATGTTGCCACTACATTGTCCTTGGATCATCAAGCCCTTTAGTATTTCCACCACACCACAAGACTTACATATTAACATTAATATAAATTTAAAACCAGAGTCCCTCGAAGGGACTGATACTTTACTGGGCGAAAAGATTTCCAGGAATTCAAAATTATACCATTTTTCTTCCTTTTAACTGCTGAGTGTTGAAACCATCAGTGATAACAAAATTTTCAAATTAGTTGCTGTGGTGGACATATTGGATGTCAGATTGGCATCATTTTCATTTATGACCAAGTAGACATCATTAGCAGACTTTTGCTGAAAACCCCCCATGTCAATATGAAAATTCATTCAGGGGAAGTAATGACAGCAAGATTTTCAAGACAAAGATCATGGCAGCTATATTGTATGTATGACTGGCACCATTTTCATTTAGGACCAACTAGGTATCATAAGACTATTGGTGAAAACCCCATGTTGATATAGCCATCCATTTGGGAGGAGTGGAGATCACAGTATTTTCAAGATGGCCATATTGAGTGTCAGTTGGCATCATTTTCATTTAGGACCAACTAGACACCATTTAGAATTCTTCCGATGAAAACCCCCATGTCAAAATGACTTTTTATTTAAGATGAGTAGCGATAACACGTTTTTCAAGATGACCACCATGGTGGCCATACTGGATGTCAGATCAGCACCATTTTAATTTATGACCAAAAAGACATTATAAGTCCTCCTCTGGTGAAACCCTGTGTTAATATGACTTTATGTTTTGGAGGAGTAACAATAACAAGATGCTCAAGTTGGCTGCCATGGTGGCCATATCAAATATCAGATTTGCACCATTTCCATTTAAGACCAACTAGACATCATAAGAAGTATTCTGGTGAAGCACAATGTCAGTATGACCAGCAATATAGGAGAAGTGATGACAAGATCTTCAAGATGACCATTGTGGCGGCCACATTAATGTCAGATTGGCACCATTTTCTTTTTCAAACAACTAGACATAATAAGAAGTCTTTCAGTGAAAACCCCATGCTGATTATGACCTCATTCAGGGGAAGTGATAACAAGATTTTCTAGATGTCCACTGTTGTGGCCACATTAAATGTCCGAGTGGCATAATTTTCATTTATGACCAACTAGACTGCATAAGATGTCTTTTAGTAAAAATACCATGCTGATATGCCCATCCAATCAGAAGGAGTATCAATAACAAGATTTTCAAGATGGCCACTGTGGCAACCATATTGGATGTGTGAGCAGCGCCATTTTCATTTTTGACCAACTAGACATCTTAAGAAGTCTTCTCATGACAACACCATGTTAATATGACCTTTTTGTTCATGATTAGTTGCAATAACAATATTTTCAAGATGGCTGCTGTGGTGACCATATTGGACACCAGATCGGCACCATTGTCATTTAGGACCAATAGACATCATAAGTCTTTTAGTGATAACCCTATTCTCATATGACCATCCATTCAGGTGGAGTTGCGATAACAAGACTTTTAAGATGGCCACTGTGACAGCCATATTAGACATCAGACTGGCATCACTTTCATTTAAGACCAACTAGACATCATAAGAAGTCTATTTGTGAAAACCCCATGTTGATTTGACCATACATTCAGAAGGCGGCATGGTAAGATTTTTAAGATGGCCACTGTGGCAGCCATATTAGATATCTGAGCAACACCATTTTGTGTAAAGTTTCATGGCAATTCTCCAAGTAGTTTAGGAGTAGCAATAACGAACTTGTGCTATAATGGACAGATGGACAACAGAATATCCCATAAGCGCTTGTGGTCAATGACCAGTAGAATTAAAACTCCACATTTATATGATTTTAATACTTTTTTTTTCAAATATATCAGTGAAAGACCTGAATGGATCTAAGTGGACTTGTGAAGTAAGAAAAGCACACTCCTTATGTATTTCTTGTTACAATTCAAACATTTCCAGGGAGAACTTGAGAGTCTTTTTTGGGGTTTATTTTGAATTTTTACAAATTAATTTCAAATGGGAAATTATGAAATATGATTTGCTGCTGAACTGGAAAAAATTTCACTTCAAATCAATGTGATCGTGGGAGATAATGCTTTTTATGAAAGAATATTTTCTGGCCTAAATATTCACTATCTAATCCATGATTGCTAGGCAATGGATTTATCCCACTATTTTTGTGAGTTATCCTTAAATTACAGAGAGAGAGAGAGAGAGAGAGAGAGAGAGAGAGAGAGAGAGAGAGAGAGAGAGAGAGAGAGATAGAGAGAGAGGGAGGGAGTAAGAGTACCAGTTTTGGTTTCCAGCTGTCTGGCCAGCCATCACTGCAGTTGACATCTTCATAGGGAAGACCGTTGTCAACAAGCAGGAGCCGAATTGGCTCAATACGACCTGAAGAAGGGAAAATATATACAGTGCCACAAACTTGTTGTTAGATGAAAATAAGTCATCAGATGAGTGACTTGTCTTCAAAACATAATGTGGGTGTTACAAATACCTTGACATACAACCTTTTGACATCTCTGTGTTACCTCTATCCAAGGGAAGCCCTATAAATAAGTGTGATGAAAAGTGCTAAAAGAAACAGAACTTATTGTGCAGAACAAAAGTCATAATCTGAACTTTGACTTTTGACATACAAATGAACAGGAAGCTATCTCTAAGTAAAGTCTAACTATAACTTCTAATGAGAAATGTTATCATGTAGAACCCTTAAACATAACTATGGCTCCAGTGACCTCAATATTTGCCCTTTTTGACCCCAAAAGCAATAGGGTGCTGCCTTCATGTAAGTGCAGTCTCAGAATTTACAGAAATGGAGTAGCAGGAAATTTGACTTACCATGCAGAAACGAAAGTAACAATTTAGCTCCAGCGACCCTGACCTTTTAACATTAAACCTCAAATTTATACAGAACTGCCTCTAATCATGTGAAGTCTTCCTATAGTGTCTGTCTATCTTTGAAGTTTGATGTAGGAAACCCGATATTTATCATGCAGAAATAATACAATTTTTGACTCCTTTGACCTCTACACCCCACAAATCAAAATGATTAATTCTCTTCCCAAGGACTTTCCACCTAGGAAGTTTAATTAAAATGGCTGCTGGAAACTTAACTTATTGCGTGGAAACAAATCTTAATTTTAGTTCCAGCATCCTGGACCTTTGACCTTTTGGCCTTGAAATAAATAGGGAGCTGCCTTTACCCAACTGTTGTCTCCCTTAAATTCTAATGAAAACTAGATAAAGGAAACTTAATTTAACATGCATAAATCAAAAAAATACTTGGGGATCATGTAACTGTAACCTTTGAACTTTTTACCTCTAAACTGATTGAGTTCTTTCTCTCCAAAAGGTTCCCTTTCTTTTCACACCATCCACTTAATCCCTGTACCTTGGATATACACCTGGTAGTACCTCAGAGTGGTATCTGCATTGCAGCAGTACTGTATCAGCTTAATCCTCATACCTAAGAGTGTACCCCATACCTAAGAGTGTACCCCATACCTAAGAGTGTACCTCATACCTAAGAGTGTAGAAGGCCTAAGAGTGTAGAAGGCCCAAGAGTGTAGAAGGCCTAGTGTTTGTGGTCCCCCATCCAAGATAGGTGATTTTCTCCATGTCCTCCAATTTCCCCCACATCAAAGTCCTGAGACCACTTTACTACCAAGATTACATTGTGTAAGTTGTTACAACTTGTACCATTAATATATAAAAATTGAAGACCTTATAATTCCAAAGTCAAATATAAATTTTCTAGTGTTACAGAGTTTATTTGCTGCCTTAATGGCATGTAGCAATCATTTACAGTGTATATTTAAAATTTTAAGGAAGTAATCAACTGCAATTACCCCTTCAAAGTGTAAACATAATTGTAGCCAAGTTACTACAATAATAATTCAGTACAAGTCAGTCAATTAATACGACTACTACTACTTGTACAACTACCTATAGTGATTTGATGATGATTATGATGATGACAAGTGTAACAAAGTAACTCAGTAATAATAGTTATCCCTATAATTACCTATACGTTTGATGATCATATGCATACAAATGCTTATTCATTTAATTATACAAAAATGTATTTATTAGGGTTCAACTTGTTTTATTTTAAAAACCCATGATTATTTAGTCTGTTGTTATTACTGCTAAAGCACATGTACAGTTAGCCTGGGTTACAGTCTGGTCAATTTTGTTAAAGTTTTAGACTGACGGCCTGGGAACATGCAAAAATTGAGCGCAGCGCCCTCTGCTTTACTACTCAGATTACATGGGGTAATTTCACATTCTATAACTCTGATCAAGTTGTCCTGATATAGACTGCATCCTTGCTTCGTTTTGGACAAGGTCAACATCATGTATAAATTGGCTATTAATAGGATTAATCATCACGGAAAACACATTGCATGTCCCCAGGCATCAATATTGCCACAATCTCAATAGGGTGCCATTAATTAATGATAAGCTATTTTTTATGGATTATCAGTGGGGGAATAAAAAGGAAAGAATATATTGGCAAAACAAACATATATCGACAACTGTACCCAGGTTAATGTACAGTAGCAGCAAGGTAATAAGTAGTGATAACACAGGTACAACATGTGACTATATGATGCTGATGGCCCAGGTATACATAGTACCATCTATACTCACTTATAAGTCAGGTCCATCTGCAAATAACATAATAAACTGGCAGATCTGGGTCTATATTGTTTGTTCTACTGATTATTCCTAACAAACTGCAATGACCCAGACCTGCCAGCACATTATATTATGGCAGATCTGGGTCTATATTGTTTGTTCTACTGATTATTCCTAACAAACTGCAATGACCCAGACCTGCCAGCACATTATGTGATGGCAGATCTGGGTCTCTGCAGCGTGCAGTTGGATCTAACTTATACAAAAGTATGTACGGTATTTGTTAATATGACATGAATGGGTTATATGTGTAAAATGTATTTATAACAGGATTTTTTCTGATAGGTATGTTTTGTACTAGTTTGCTAGAAATAAATACCCATATGGCTTTTCCATAACTAAAACCTATAAATACCCATGTGGCCTCTCCATAACCAAAACTTATAACAGTTTAGATAGAGTGAAAAAATATCTGGTTATGGTCATTTGTACTACTGCAACAGTAGCATACATTTTCTACACACTTCGGATTAATCATTATGAAGCTAAGACAATTTAGGTCTAATTTCATATAAAACATACTCCTGGATTTGGGTCGAGAGTAGACTCAGTTGGAAGAGAGCTGAGTGGTAGATATATCAGCTCAAAACTAAAACAAAACTAGCCTAGGCCAAGCCATAGAAAGACCAAAGTTCTAGAACTTTAATAAAGAAACAAACATAAAGGCCAGGGCCTGCATGGAGAGCCTATGACCAAAGCATTACTGTCAAAAATATGTGACCTTGTTCCCAAGATCAAAATTTGTGTGAGGATGTTGTAGAATGAACTGTCTTACCTTGATAATGATTAATCCCAATTGTGAAGACAATCCATCTTGGGGTTTAGGAAATACAAGCAAATGACAAAACTTGAACCAAAAAATTTATGCAATTTTTCTATGACTGTGACCTCAAGTACAAAAAAAAAAAGCATTGGAGTGAGCGAGTGTGTCACAACATGAACTGTCTCAGCTTAATAACAATTCATGCCAAGTATGATGAGAATCTATCAAGGGGTTAAGGAAATGTTAGCAAACAAGAGGCTGAAATGAGCTTGATATCACTCACCTGTCTGATATCTGCTGTAAAACCAAATGCAAGAGTAGTTGGCCAAGAAATCTGGGTCAGTACAATGATTTCAGATGAAATTTCCTCCAATACTGTTGATTGCATATGTTGTCAAAACACATGTTTCAGGTTTCTCTAGCTTTTGTATCTCTTTCCATATCTGATTGCACAACAGCAATATTTGTCCAAATTATTAAAATCCCCTATGCCAGGATGCTTTGTATCAAAGTTGATCAAATTCTGTTCAGTGTTTTTTGTAGACTTTAACATACATGCCATAACATGACGTGTCACGCGAAAAACACTATTTTGGACTCCCAAACCCCCTGACACGGTCGTGTTTTAAAAAACACGATTTTCAGCAATCTTAGAGAGAAAAAAATTTTCCCACAAAAAACCCAGAAAAAAAAGTACATTTCTTGATCACAATGATATATGCCCATAATCTGTGGTACTGTATGCATAAACAGTAAGCAGTCAAACAGTCTTGCTCAGAGCTCATGTAAAACTATCCTCGGGACAGTTTATACAGCTGTTTTAGAAGACAATTAAAAGGTAAGGCGGTCAGAGATAAACAGACACCTTTCAGAGATTTACTGCATTGGCTCACAACAGCTAGAGTGATGTGTCCTGTCAAATCCTTTGAGCACTGCTGAGGGAGAGCCCATCACGCTAATTTGCATAGGTAAAGTACACTAAGTGGAACAACCCAATTTGTCTTAAGTTATTTCGGTAGGTTGAACAACAGCACCATTCAATCTTTAATGCAGTGTTGTGCCTAGGATCCAAAGGTCAGGGGACACTGTGTCCCTCACCCTCCAGATTTGGGGGACACAACATTTTAAAGGGACAAAGGAAAATTGTAGTACATAATGCACTAGAAGTGCTAAAAAATGAGATAATCTTATTTGCTTAGACAGTTTTGCCACCTTAACTTTCTCATATTTTCCTTGGACATTTACATTATTGCAATAAACGTTTAACCATGTGATCAAGTAACTCATGAAAACATTAACATGTTTGAATATCTGGTTAACATAAAATGAACTGCACCATGGAATTTTCCGTTCCGGATCTTGCTCTCATTTAGCTTTAGTGTTCACTCATTATCTACTAGCCTTTATTAGAACAAATACCCATCTTTTCTTAATTACTTTTCTTTTAAAAGTATCAAAGCATTAATCAAATGACAAATTGTGTATCTGCATAAATTAGTACCTTTTTTCATTAATTCAGCCTGAGAATAAATTTAAATCTTTACTGCTGTAGGTGTGACTTAAACCTCGAAAATACGTGACAATAGCGGCGGTCAGACTTTTGAGGGTCACGCGCACTGACCCCCCCCCCTTGGGACCTCAAAACACACTTTTTGAGTCTCAAAAAAAACCCCAGCACTGTCTGGGAATATGGCAAGTATGCAAAGTTGTGAAAATGTTTTTCAACTTAGTAATGGCAGATAGATTTGACGGCACAACAGCCTTGTTTGTATAAATATGAAAGGCATTAAACCTATAGGACATTTTCTGTCAAATTTAATCAATTTCTGTTACGTGATTTTTTTTAAAGAAGTCATTAAAGATTTTTGCCACTGTAGCTCAGTTGGCAGAGTGTCGGCTGCCTCGACGTGTCCTTGGGAAAGGCACTAAGCTCCCGTTTCCTCGGCATGATGTATCCAACAATGTGTTTAAAGTGCTGTTAAAATACAAAAACAATCTCTATTTGAATAACCGCGGCTATTATTTGATGGCAGATTGGCATCATTCGAACAAACTTAAAAGCCATCAGGCCAGAATGATTTCTGTAAAATTTTGTCAAATTCTGTCAAGTCGTTTTTATAAAGACATGGCGGCCGTATTTAAATATGGATGAGTATCATTTGTTACAAAAACAATGAACGGTCTTCATGCCATGATGTTTCTGTCAAATTTGACCAAATTGTGTTATGTGGCTTTTTAGAAAAAGTTTTTCTAATTTTAATAACGACACCCCCATTTGAAGGTAGATGACATCATTTGCATAAATTTGAAAGCCATTCATGCCAGAGTGCTCTCCGACAAATTTGGTCATAATTGGTAAGGTGGTTTTTGAGAGGAAGTTTAAAATAACAATTGTTGATGGACGATAGACACACAACGGGCGCAGGGCCATACCAAAGCTCACTTAGCCTTGCGCCAAGCGAGATAATGAAAACTCCAACCAAAACCTTAGCGCAAAGGTTACATGACTGTGACCTTGAGCCGAGGAAAAAGAAGGCAGCGACACGGGCACTTTATTCTATCAGTAGTGGAGGGTGTTATCACGAGTTTCCCCCTTTTTTACTGATAGAATGAAGTGTCTGGCAGCGAACATGTCGTACAGTGAATTGTCTTAACTTCAAGTATAATGAGAATCAATTAAGGGGTTTAGGAAATAAATGCAAATGAAAAACTTTAACCAAAAACTCAACTGTTGACGCCTCCCCTACAAAAGCGACTGCTATGTCCTGCTGATTTTTCCCAATAAACTTTTTGCCAGTTCAATAGGTGTCTGTTACCTACACAGGGAATTCTGAATACCACGCATGTGTTTGGAAAAAAAAATTCAATAAAAGCATTTTCTAAAGTCTCACCTCTAATCGGGAAGTAGACGAGCTTGTACGCCTTCACTGGAAAAAAAAAAGGAAGATCAAAATAAGAAAATTTCCAGGCATACAGGACATGACTGAGAAATTAAGCAACATTACGATCCCGAGCGGGGTGCAGACTTCCTATATTATAGTATTTGGATACCGTCCGTTGGAATCCGTTTTCCTAGCCTTATGGTAAATCAATAGCTGACGTTTTCTTCGATTATTGGTACATAACTAGGTCATTATATCAGATTAATGGGTCCACAGTTGATCACCTTGGGTTTATAAACTCTGATTCCTAATTTTAATTTTAAATGAAAAGTACTTACTGTCAGCTAAGTACCACTCGAGAAAATCTTGGACTTTTTGCGGGATTGCGGTTTATATAACAAATTTAGAGCACTTGTTTTTGACGATTTTACATATGTTACCTTTGTCTTTTATTTTATATACATTTTACAGAATTGTAATATCTTTATGTGTTTACCTGTTGCATATTATTTTGCTGTTCATCGTCTTTACATTTATTTGAAAGGGTTTATTTTCTCAAGTTTGTGTCCAATTTTGGTTAACATTTTTAGAACTTGACCTTTAGCTGGCAACATATAGCCACTATTGTGCGAGGTACCATAAAACACAACTACATGCATACATACCTGGCGGCGCGAGAGTTCGAGGCTCCCGGGGGCAACGTTCTTCAGTTGTTCCCTACTTTGCTACAGAGAACAGTTTTTATGTCAGTTGCCAACCTCCCTCCTCCCCCACCCTAATATAAATTTTTTGAAGAATTGCCTCCGTTACACTAAGGTGAATGTGAAATGCTATGAAAATTTCAGCTGCAAAAACAAAACAAAAACTCACGACGGCGCAACCCTACGCCCGACGCCTGAGGGAAATAAACCGATCCCAACCCCCTTCTTTTAGAAAGCTCTTTCAAATAACTATCACGCCAATTTTATGCAAATTTCGTTGTATACCCACAAATATGCGCAACATGATCAATTTTGATGAAATGACGGTATGAAATATAATACTGACTTTTGAAGAGTAGCAAATGATCCTTTTTGTCAATGAAGATAACATCTTCTGAACAAAAACAAAATAATATTTCCGCCACAAATCCGCAAAAACATCAAAGTATCGAAAATACCGCAATAAGCAGGAGAAAAACTCGCAGGTGTCAGAGAGAGAGAGAGAGAGAGAGAGAGAGAGAGAGAGAGAGAGAGAGAGAGAGAGAAAATGCCGGAGAGAGAGAAAATGCCGGAGAGAGAAATGCCATCTAATTTATTTACAAACTTATCTTTCCATAGATCTTCTCAATTTTTCATAAATGATTTGTAAACAATATGCAATTCAAACTTAGAATAGTAACTGTTCTTCAGTATCCGTAAAATTAAAAATGTTCCAACATTTTGTCGGTAACTTAAAATCTAACGAGAATGAACAGTGATGAATACCGTCTCCATTCGCTTGTAAGTCTGGTCCAACTTAAAAAAAAACACAGACCCTGATTTGCCCTCGCATAACGAGCCAGCAGATCCGCGTTTATGCTGTTTGTTCTACTGATTACCCCTACCAAATTGCGTAGATCCAGATCTGCCGGTGCAGTATGCGACGGCAGATCTGGGTCTAAGTAGTTGGCAGTTGGATCCAACTTATAAGTTAACGGTATATTCGAAGTTGAATTCATTTAGAATATTATGATAGTATCGTTATAATTCTGGACTTTCACTATTCCCTCCGCGTAAAAAATATGCATTTATCCACTGATAAATTCAGCCTTCACTGATACATTATCCTCTCCCCCTCTCTTTGTTCCTGAACAGACTCCTTTTAGTAAGGTCATGGCAGATAACTGACCTTCCGGCCTAGTGCGCTGACTGTCAATAAACTAGCGCGAATACTTAAGTCCAATGGCCTGTTGACTCATCTAATGACTTCGCTTTGTGTTTATCGAGCATTCAGCATTCCCCCCCCCCCACCCCCACCCACACACACACACACATATTGGTTGGTCAGCAGACCAGTCGGTCACCTGTACGGGTTGTACTATTATAATATATGCATTTTCAAATCTTTATAATTTTAAGATCTCACATTCAATTTTCACCACATACTCACAAACCTTCCATCAATCATAATTCTTTCTTTTAAGGAGAAAAGCTCCGACTTTAAAGAGCTTATTAGTGGACGGAACATTTTCTTCAAATCAACGAGGTCAGTTTTTAAGCTTACGAGGTAATAAATGTGCATGGATGGAAGTCAAGGTGACAGCTGTCTTGTATCAAACAACCCAAATCTACGACTTTCATTTCTGCAGCAGTCATACAGACAAAATTAGCACACAAAGCATTAACATAAACACCAACAGACAGCCTATTTGTCCTCTTTTTATTGCCGTATATTTAATTCTATTTTACCATGATTTTTTTATTTTATATATCATTTACAGAAATTTAACAGCTTTACCTTGTATATTTTATCTTGTACTTCATATTTACATTTATTTGGAAGGGTTAATCTTCCTTAGGTTTCTATGTAATTCATTTTTACATATTTAGAAACTTACTTTTAATGGGCACGATATATAGCCATTATTGTGCTGATGTGCTGATAAACGCTAATAAATACATACACTTACATACAAACTACTATCTTTTGATTCCAATAACCCATCAATTGCAATCCTACGTGGCTGTCGATGACGTCATCTAGAAAAGGTTTACACATATTTCGTAGGAAATATTCGTTATTACGAGGCATTCGTTATAAAGAAGTTTTCTACAGTCTCTTGTGTCAAAGAAGGGTATATGTTATTGTTCGAAAATTCTTAAATTCTTACTACGGTTCAGTGGCGTAACTGCAAAATTGTGCCCCCCCCCCCCCCCCCCCCCCCCGCACCCTGCAAACATTTTGAGTGGGCCTCCATCAAATTAATGTCAAGCGGGATTTTGGTCCCGCTCTTTGCGCCCTCCACCCCACCCCACCCCCGCATTGCCGGGGCTGCGGAGGCGGTAGTTACGCCACTGCTACAGTTTGAAAATTCTTACTACGGTTATAGCTCATCCTGTGCTGAAAAATGACATTAAACCCCACAAAACCAAAGTAAACCTAATTACTACGTGGTGCGACTGTATTCATTCGATTTATCGCTACTAAGTTTCTCCCATTGGACACCTCATCTCAATTATCCCGACTGCTGCACTGAGATGGCCATGACCCGAATACCACAGAGCCTCGACTGTGACAGAAAACGTCTGTTAACCGATGATTTAACTTCGGCAGAACTGTTCAAAACACTATATTAGAAGTGCCTCGCAAAAAGCGAAAAGTTACATACTGATCACTTCGATAAATAAATAAATAAATAAATAAATAAATAAAATAGAAAAAAACATGCACACAGAATTCTCAACACATTCAGGAAAAAAAAAAAAAAAAAAAAAGACCAAGTGCAGGTAGAAAGCCATTTCGTACATTTTAAAGGCATTTTCCTTACAAAGTAAATATGTTTCTTGGATGAGACAATACATTTCTAAAGTTAAAATCACACTTATCATTTTGTAATAGATATAACTTAAAAAAAAAAAAAAATCCACTACGACGAGTCGGTTATTCTATGGCTGATATTGGCTATTATCCTTTTTTTTTTTAATACAGACAATAAGAATCGATAATCCAATAATGTAAATATATTTTTATCCACCTGAAAATGATTTTACCAACAAATTATTTCATGAATTATCACGCACGATACTTAAACTCTTGCAACGATATCCCGTACCGCGCAGATTTTCTACGCCGTCATTAGCAATATAATTATTAAAGTATGAATGTATCGTTGTATCACAGCACCTCAGCACACACATTGCTATATTGTTAAGCTTTGTCCAATAACTAAATGTTTGTGTGTGTGTGTGAGAGAGAGAGAGAGAGAGAGAGAGAGAGAGAGAGAGAGAGAGAGAGAGAGGGGGTGGGTGGGTGGGTGGTGGCTTGATTTGCTGTTTTACGTCACAGCAGGACTACGAAGGTTATATCGTGCCGAGGCAAATACTGTGCCTCGCCCAATGGCACACCAATGTTGTCAATTCGGGTTGATCTGTTGGTTGGAATCAACGCCTTAACCACTGAACCAACGCGATTGACAGAGAAAGAGAGAGAGATGCCTTTCCGCAGTGAGGAACTGACCATGGGCATCTGCAGGAATTTTTCCGAAGGTGGGTGGGTGGCAAGCCAATAATGGGGGAGGGGGGAATCCAAAATCAAAGGGATATATTTATATACAATTTATTTTTTTTTAAATCGGGGGGCGGGCAGTTCCCTGCGGACGCCCATGCTGACCATCGTACCTAAGGTGCGCAAAAGGGATTGGGTGAACTCGTTTTGCCTTCGAGCCAGATTTGTCTCTATCAAAGACACGATTTGTTTTCACCAAATGACCGATGATATTGGGACAGAGAGGATATATATATCCTGTAAGGGGAACGAGTAGTAATTCTTTTTCCTCAGAAAAACAGCATACCCCCACCCCACCCACCGGGCGAACTCCAATCCTTACTCCTCTCAACCTTAATCTGCCATGTTCCCCCCCCCCCCCTCCTCTCAAATTGGCGCTGCCTTATGGTGACGATGACGAATTTGACGATAAAACTCTATTATTCCAACTGTAATAATTTCGATTATTTACATCAACAAATCAATCCATTTGCCAATAGGCCAGACTTCGATGTTGGGTCTCAACTGCCATGAAATATTTACCGATTAACACATTCGTATATAACCTACTGCCAGTCACTACGTCTTGTTTTTTCTTTAAATTATTATTATTATTATTTGCTGTTATTGCTCTTGTTGTTGTTGTATAGAATCATTTGAAAACAGCATCACCTGTCATATTTGCAAAGCAAATGCAGCCTAGTACATAGAGATTTTTTTTTTTTAAACTGAGAAAAACAGAGCAAATGATCTTGGATTTTTTGTTCACCCGACTTGTTCAAGAATGCGGCGAAAACTAGGGAGTTGTTATATTGTGACCATGGGAACCTTAGATATGTTCTGAAATGTATAAGTACATTTTCAAAATTAACCCCACTATGTTCTGAATTGGAGTACGGTGATATGATGGCAAATCACTTGTGCAATATGACATTTTGACCGTTTCAAACCAAACTCTTAAGAACAATTATTTCATTACTTACAACAAATACGGGAAATCTGCAGCAAATCGTGCAAAAATACGAAGGATTTTTCTCAGCACTTGTTTCCCGCACAGCATTCCGACTCGCTATCATCACCCCCTGCCCTAGCCTCTGTGTGTGTGGGGGGGGGGGGGAGGGGGCGGGGCGGGGCGGGGCGGGGCGGGGCGTTCATCCTTTCCTTAATCATGCAGAATAGTATGGGCAATGCTCCACCGACACAGCATACTTTATGCCACTAAAAAAAAAGTACCACCATCCTCATCATCACCATCTTCTTTCTTTCTTTTCTTCTTCTCCTTCTATGTCATCATCCAAAATTATAACAACTATTAGCTTTAACTTAACAACTATTAGCATTAACATAACGACTATTAGCATTAACATGACCATTACCTTAAAATTCGCCTTTTCTTCTTGACAAAAAAAAATCCTAGTTATTGACCCTTGAGTTGGAAGTATACAGTGAAATTTTATGAAAACTTGATTAAAATATATGGAAGTTAGAAAGATTTTTTGTTGTATAGTAAAACTGCTTGGTGAACCACTAGTTTGAAACTGTCAAACAACCCACACAACCAACTGAAATGCAATTATAAGCAATGATTCATATCCAATAAGTAACTGGTTATTTGGTTGGTTTTAAACGGCTTTTTTAACGCATTATTGACAGGAAATGGTTGGTAAGTGTCTTTCTAAAGGAGACACTGAGGCAGTCGACTCTGACTTAACCTGGGAGCGTACTGAAACCGTGAGACACTGAGGCAGTCGATGCTGACTGAACCTGGGAGCGTACTGAAACGGCGACCATTGATCACGAGTCTGACGCTCTACGAACTTGGCTACCGCTAGAACTTGGACTAATAGCGTTCCACTGGAATCTCTGTAATGGGGTTAACGGACAGATGCAACCCTTGGCCGCGGATTCAACTGAATGACTATTAGGTTAAAGTTTAAAAGTAAAAGCATCTCTTATAACCCAAGGTTACACTATTCTGAATCCTCAAAAAACAGGGTGTGCCTAGTCGCGCGACATGGCGTATACACGCTAACCTGCACGCAACGATAGACAGCATCATACATTGTTTGGGCGTAAAAAAGAAAGTGGTAACAAAAGGTCCGTTGCTGTTATACCCGTCCCCATCTACCCCCGCCCCCCTTAATTTGGACAATGTTCTTGAATGCAAGAACTTTGCTAATGCGGCGGCTACTAGATTTAAAAAAATATATTAAAATCAGTCAATGAATCACAGAAACTTCATTGTTGTTCGACGACAATGATGATGAAGAAATTAGGTCTGCCAGTTCAACACAGTTAGAAAGAAAATCGATAAAATATACATTCTTGAATTTATTTGGAAAACAGGGATGAAAATGATGGCAATACATGTACTTTGATATGTTAACTCTTCCTCAACCTCCCACCTTTAATCACTGGTATCACATGACTATGCTATAGTCAAAGTTATCACCAACAATAAATGGAGATTTTGGTCCGAATGACAACGAGGACGGAAGTAATGATCTTCTTTTTTGTCAGTAATGAAATATCCTTTGTTGGATCTCCTAGTACAGGCTGCATTCATAATATAATCGATCAGCGTACGCACGAACAGTCGGCTACTCGCATTCTTTGTTTCATTTTAACCGTCATATATTGTGGTTCAAACTACTGCTATACACAGTGCGTATGGGGACCTATAGGCATATACGACCTTGAGATTATTGTTGGCATGCTCTATAATGTTCTGTTGAAAATTCTTTCAAACTCAATGCACGTCTATTAAGAATACTGGTGATGCAGCCGCCGCCAACCCATACGACATATGATGCAAAAACTCTAATATTCCCCGTAAAATGTAAAATACTTACTTGTTCAGCTACGTATGCCTGTACACGTGAAGACTAAGGCTGGTAGTGACTCAAGCAATGCAAGGTTGTTTTGAGGCTCAATAGGGAAAACTGTCTAGCCATATCTTTCGCGAACTCTGTGACCTGTGACATGTGAAAAGGTGCGTATATAAAGGAATTAAGACGCTATGTATTATCTGCTGGGCCATCGTTTGTGGGAAGAGGGTCTGTGGGATGGAACCCCAGTGGTGGGCTAGGGGGGCGAAGCCACCGGAAGCTCTTGCATTTTAAGCATTTCCAGGGCATAATTGTAACCATCTAGCGTACTCTAGAAAACGTTCAGGTTGCGGTTGTTTCCCGCACAGTTATAGGGAGGTGGGGGCGCTTCCTCTCCGCCTTCCTACCTTATCATCTGGATCCACCCAGGGGGACGCTGGTTTGGGTTGGAATGGAACTTAAAGGGAGATTAAACTTTTTTGTTTTTACTGCCCTATGTTTGTAAAAAAAATAAAAAAAATAGCAAAAACAAAAAACGTGGCGACATAATCCTGCCCTTCTGCCTTTCGTATGTGTGTCTACGACTGCGGCTGCATATGTATTGTCGTGTAATTCGTCCTTGTAATTCAGTTCATGTTAGGTACCTCAAACTTTAGGGTCATGAGTATGGTTACACAACGATTATTTATTCGAGTCATTCAAGTTTCAAAAAAGTATCTTATAACATGGCATTTTATTATTATTTGTGGTAGCTGCCGCAATTTTAAAATCCTTCGATCGGTTTCTTATGCCCTAACCATAAAAAAAAATGTAGATGAACTTGCTCCTACACAGTGCAGTGACCCAGGGATGCAGGAGAAAACATACATAAACGTGAAATGTGTTCATTAAACAAGAATGCCTGCCACATGCAGTGACCTACTTTGGGATGGTGTTAGTCGCATGACTGGGCACCAACAATACACAAGAAACTGTCCTTAACACAAAACGTTACCAAAAATCACGGAGACATGAAAAACAGGTCACAGTGACCTCATCGCAAAACTTGCCCTAGGTGGTACACAAGGACGGAAGGGTCGACGGTCGAACAGAACGGAAGGACATGGGTATTAATAATAATAATAATAATATATATATATATATATATATATATATATATATATATATATATATATATATATATATATATATATATGCATGAATAAATAATAGTATCATACAGTTTAGAGAATTTTAATTCGTACTCTACGGAGATTTGAACCCGGATCCGCGGGTTATGGCACCCATCGCCTTGCCTGTAAGCACCAAACCTTATACCATCGCGACCATGCACACATCACCAAAACATGATAATACAAAATCGCTAGTATAGACATTTGTGCGTAGCATACATACCCGTATGTCGACCCAATAATTAATTCTCATCTAAGTACATAGTCCATCTGGATTCCTACTGTAGAAATCAAGGTACATAGAAGTTATTATAGAGAATTACAAATATACACCAAAAACAGAGCGGAAAGTACTATCCCTGGATTCTACAGGAGAATGCTTGATAACATTAACAGAATTTACAAGTATACACCAAATTAAAATTCTCTAACCTGTATGATAATATTATTTATTCGTATTTAAAAATTATGTTAATGTTATCAAGCATTCTCCTATAAAATCCAGGGATAGCACTTTCCCCTCTGTTTGTTGTGTATATATATATATATATATATATATATATATATATATATATATATATATATATATATATATGTGTGTGTGTGTGTGTGTGTGTGTGTGTGTGTGTGTGTGTGTGTGCAATTAACTATGGACAGGTCTCCATTTTCCATAGAACTTGGGCTTGTCTCAAAATATAAGCATATGGTTGTGGTAAAAGGCCAGTACAGGGCCTTAAGTTCCTCTTGCCAAACTAATACTACAGCTACTTTTTTATTCTTAATTTTCTTGCATATATGTTTAAGCGTCCTATGCAGCCCTGCTATTGCTGCTACCACCACTACTACTACTAAGTCACAAATTCCTCTTGTTAAAGTACAACAACAACAACAACAACAACAACTACTATTTTTTTCTTTATTTTGTTTAGTGTTTTTTTTTTGTTTTGTTTTTCTAAATAAACATTATATGCAGCCCTGCTGCTACTATTACTTCAACTATTTTCTCTTTTTCTTGAATACTCTTTCTTAAAATCACCCCATCCAACCCGGCTTATATCATCGTCGTCATTGCCATCATATTCTTTGTCGTCATCATCATTGCTGATGTCATTGCTTGCGTAGCTCTCCCCGTCTCAAATTATGTTTTTTTCCATGTCTTTGGTTGTGTAGAAGGAATATAATTTTTCTTCTGTGAGTGTTTTGTTGTTTCAAGATTTTTTGAAACGTTTCTTTTATTTTTAATGTTACGCTGATTTTTTTAAGGTCACTGCTTGCTTAAATTTACTTATTTAATTTATTTGGATGCAAATTTTCCTTAAAAACTGCAGTGAAACAAAAGGCACTACGCAATATTAATAATAATCCCCACTTTGCCCCCCCCCCCCCCCCCAATCAGCTGCTGATAAACTTATCTTATTTACAAGGTTTGTTCAAGTAATATATAACCTCATAACCTCTCTCACGTTACCTGAGACTTCTGCAGTCCTTTTCTAGATATTGTACTGGCGTAGAGTTGAAACATTAAGATAAGATATAGGAACATTCGATTGTCATATTGGTAGTACATGACAAAGATCATTGAAAACAATTGCAAAGCCTACAACGGACTGAATGTACCCTATCTTAAATTTAGTTTTTTTTTTTACTTGACTGTTTCTGTGCAAACAATACTTATTTAGTCTCTATTGCTAAAAGTAATGAAAATTAACATACTAAAAACTAAGTGAAATCGTGATTTTGCAGAGTGTAGACTATTATGTATGTGTGTATGTAAGCATGTATGTATGTATGTATGTATGTATGTATGTATGTATGTATGTATGTATGTATGTATGTATGTATGTATGTAGTTTGATGACACATTAGCACAAACCTGGCTATAAAGTGTCGAGTAGGGTTTACGTATCCCAAAAAGACATAGAAAACAAAGATAAAGGTAAAAAAGGGTAAAAATTAAAAATACTAAGTCAAATGCACTCTTTTACAAAGTCCAAATCTTTAAAATACTAAGTCAAATGCACTCTTTTACAAAGTCCAATATCTTCTTATCTAGAAGATCATCACGGGATGCATCCCAGGACAAAAAGGTTGCATGCGGGAGGGAGCATAGGACTTATTCTACATCCAGAACCCGTATAGGAAACTATTAACAGAGATTTCATACAATAAATTCAATGGAATTATATGAGTAGTTATAGGGGTCGGTCTGAGCACAAAAAACTTACTCCAGTGACAAGGGGAACTTAATATGCCACCAGTTTGAAAAGATGTCAGTCTAGGGAAGTTCATGTTATAAATGTCCATTGGATTAACAATGTGGGTTGGGGGAGGGGGGGGTATTTTGAAAACGTTTATAGGTTTAACATTGTGTATGACTATGGAGCAAACGCGAATTTAATGTTAAAAGTGTCTATTGGATTAACACTGGATGATACTCTGGCCACAAGGGGAATTTAATATGGGAATAGGTCACTATGGGGACAGTGGGAATTTAACACGAGGATAGGTCATTCGGGGGGACAAAAATGGCACTCAGGGCTTAATGGGAATTTATCATTGTGAAACTCTGATCCTCTGGGCACAAAGCAATTTTGATGTTAAAAATATCCATAGGATTGACATTGTGGGACGGTATGGGACAAGGGACTTTAATATTTACATATGACACTCTGGGGTCAAAGGGAATTTACGTCCATAGGTTTAACATTGTGAGTCACTACGAGAGGAAATGGGAATTTAATGTTGAAAACGTCAATAGGTTTAACATTGTGAATCACTACGAGAGGAAATGGGAATTTAATGTTGAAAACGTCAATAAGATTAACATTGTGGCTGGTATTGCGGTTATATAAATTTAATGTGGGATGCCATTTTAAGGAATAAATTGTGCCTGAACGACGTTAACCCGAATTTACCACCGGCTGACATTTTAGGAATAAATGGGACTGTATTGGGTATAATGGGAATTTAACATTGTGGGTCACTATGTGGATCTAATACACTTAATGATAATCCAACACATATGTATGGTTGCAACGTTCACACGTGTAAACGGCTATGTTTAGTTTACTACCTGTAAACGTTTACAGAATCGGTAAACGCGTAAACGAACATGCATGTGACTGTCATTGATGCATGTGCAACCCGTTTCAGCTAAATGATATATTTCCACATATCTTCTTAAGAGGCAATTTAGCAGGATTTGTCTGTGAATTCTTTTGTTAAAGTATGTATGATTTTCACAACGAATGTGAAAACTCAAGGAAAAATCCGAAGTTGACGAAAATGGTTGTAGCAGACATTACACAACACTACACATTTGGTTGATTTACTGATAATGCTGATAAAACTTTATTATTTATCTTTGAAAAACATGTTTCTTAACAGAGCCTTTGATTAGTAACATTTTAAAGAAACACAGTTTCTAGTTTTAAGAAACCGTACGGTTTCTTACTCATTGTAGATCAGTGGTTCCCAAACCCCGGGTCGCGACACAAATTAGGGTCGCGTGGACCATCACGACCCTATACTAGTACTGCATTTTGGGTCGCAAAAGATGGTATTTAGATTCGCGATCAGAAATGTTTGGGAACCACTGTTGTAGATCCTACAAAAGCATCCAATGAGCATCTCCGCACAGTATGTCCGGTTGCAGTTTCTATTTGATGCATCATATACATGTATGTTGCAGTAGGAAACAATATTACGACGATACTATGGATGTTTGACCTAAATTGTCAGATATATTCAACAAAAACATTTCTTACATGCTGAATCTTGTAAGAAGCGGTTAAAGACGTACAGCAAATAAAGCAACCACAAGTTGAGCGAGGTACAGCATGCACATTATAATAGTAGTCAGCTGTTTTTAAAATAATACGGGTACTTAGGGGGAATGTTTATTTTCTAATCGATTCGATTAAACGGCATTGTTTCGGTTATTGTAAACCTTGTACAGGTTTAAACATTTTGGTAAACGTTGCAGCCTTACACACTTCTTACCAAACTGAAGATATAAAGTAACTACGGCGCCCACAGACTTAACATGGAAAGTTCACGTGACTAGTTGGAATTCAAAATGAGGCATGTAATGGGGTTAGATAAGTGAAAGAGGCGAGTTATGAACATTGTGGTGTACGTATATTCAACATGGCTGCCATTATACCGAGAAAGTCAACCCTTGACGAAATCTTCATACTTTTGTGCACTAAGGTGAGTTGGTGTGTGCAGAAAGTTACAAAGTTCTATCACTTATAGTAACAAATGTGCAATAATTATATATAACATGGAAGGAAAATAATTGTGGTCAGAGGCCTGTATATTGGAGTTATTAAAAGAAGGATACATGGATCTTAACTCTCATTTATAGCATACTACTGAAGCCACAAACCTGAAAACTCTCACACTTCTTGTACATGTTATTACAAAGTTAAACGTTATATAATTTCATTTATTTATTTATTTATTTTTTTGTAGAAAAATTAAATTAAAAAATGAAAAAATTAAATATTTACAACTTGACACTTGGCATAATTTTAATTGCCTCGGTATAAAGTGAAATATTTGGCATTCCTACTTATTTCTTACAGCCTCAGCTTCAATATTCTTTCCCGTACCAGACAGAGTGGGGGGGGGGGGGATTTCTTGAAAATGCTTGAAGACATCAGTCAATTTAATTTGGGGCTTGGGGTGAGTTTTACACTATTTTTACAGATTCAAGCAGTTAAATTCGTGATGATGATGGTGTGACATATTAGAAACAAATATCTACTTGTATAGCTTACACTAGTTTGTTAACACATTTACACGGTATTTAATGAGAGGATGGAGAATTAAAAATCTATAGTCCAGTCCTCTGTGCCTGTTTACTAAGCATTTGACTGTCAGAGAATGAGATGTGTAAAAGTAAATAGATGTAAAAGGTATTACATGTATTTTTCCATGCGCCTCATCAACTTAGATACAGAAAAACTAGTAAATTAAACATATCTAACATAAAATGCATTTCTTTTTATTGTTTATTTTGGTTGAGACATTGATTGTCACAGTCTGGTATTATGGCAGAAGCTTATATCATATTAACACTATTGTACTTTAAATTATTGATTGGTACTCTTAAATTTACACCTGAAATGTTCAGAATTTTCAGTATTTTGAATAACGTAATATTGAAAAGTACACATTTACATGTCCTACATGAGGAAATGTTCTTTAATATTTATAATTCAAGGTATTAGAATCGTATATAATTTCAAAGTTGGTTGAGACTATAATACACAAGTGTATTTCTACTACATGTGATACTAAAACCTCCAAATCTGACAGTATTTATATGAGACAAAAAAAAAATATATATAAAAAAATGAAAATTAATATAAAAAAAATGAAAATTAAAAGCAAAATAAAATTAAAATTAAAAATAAAAAATGGAAATAAAAAATATGACATAGATTAATGGTAATACCAAAATTATGGAACAGGCACGGAATTTAGAAGAGACTTAAAAAGCAACAGGAATATTTTATTACAATAGCCGAGACTAAAAGTAACATTTAAATTCCGAAACTGACACGGAGTTCACATGAGACTAAAAATACTGGAAATAAAAATCTGGCCTAAATTAATAGTAGTACCAAAATTACGAAACTGGCGCGGTGACTTAAAAACAACCAGATATTTGTATTACAATAGCCGAGTCTTACAGTAATACAAAAATTTCGAAGCTTAAATGGAATTTCGCGAAGACCTTGAAATATCCAGAATATTATTAACAATTTGGCCTGGACTAAAAGTAGCACTGAAATTACGAAACTGACATGGAATTTAGTGGAGACAAAAAACACTCTGAATGTTTCACTAAAATTGTTAATATTAAAAGTAATGGTAAAATTACAAAAATGTCACGGAATTGTTATTCAGGCAGGACTAAAAAAAATCCAGAAAAGGTAAAAATTCTAAAAGAAAATGAAATTGTAAAAAATAAACAAATTTTAAAATATTGAAATCTAAAATATTGTACAAGTTTTAAAAGAGATCGGCAAGAAAAAAATTAAAAAATTAAAAAAATAATAATAAAAACAATTACAAGAACTTTAAAAAAAGTAAACAATAGAAGTTAAAAACAACACATTGCTAATGTTTTTAAATATGAACAAAAACCACAGATTTGAAAATTTAAAACAAAAAATTTAAATCAAAAATATTAAACAACAAAATAAATAAATACATAAATAAAAAAATAAATATAGACACAGATAATTAAAAAAACAAATATTAAACAATTTAGATAAAAATAAAAAATGAAAACAAATTTTTTACATAAAATTTAAAAAAAACAAAAAATTTAAAAATAAAAACAAAACTTAGGAACATAAATTAAAATTGAAAAAATAAAGCTAACCCTTACTGATAAACACATAATTGCTGACAAATATAGTCTAATTGACCAACACACATCTTTACTGACCAACACACATCCTTACTGTCGAACACACGTCCATTCTGATCAATACTCACCCTTACTGACCAATACTCACGCACACATACAAAGGGTGGCTAAAGAAGAGCAGATGTACATAGCTTGAATCATTTAAGAAAAGACAATAGACGTTAATACACCTAATATTATGTCCGGATAGCACGGTGCTAAATCACGTGCTTAACACCTTTGGGGTTTCGAGTTTCTTCCTGGTCTTGCGATTGTGAGATTGCATGCTCAAGCATTGATGAACGACGCTTTGCTGATTCCCGTTCATCTCAAAAACCTACCGAAGTCAAGCCAACATCTGCGTCGTCGAGAGCACTTTAAATAAGTAGAGCTCGTCAGTGTATAATTGTTGTTGTTGTCACTATCTGAATCTGTGTAATGGTATGTATGATGTGGTGGTATATAGGTGTGCGTGCGTGTGTGTCTATCTTCTTCTTCTAATAATAATAAGTGAAAATAAAATATGTGTTGCTGTTGTTGTTATTATTATTATTATTATTACATAGAGAAACATGCAGACACACCTATATACCATAATATCACACATACCATTACGCAGAGAGAGTGAGATAAAGGGGATTTTAAAAATTTAAGTTTAGTAATTTTGTAATTATTTGTAAAAAATTTAATTTGGTAATTTTTAAAAGCATTTTTTAAATTTTTAAAATCTATTTCTTTTTTAAAAGTTTAGAATTGTATACATTTTGCTTATTCAATTTTTTATTTTGTTTTAAATTCATAATTGAAAAAATGCTAATTTAAAAAATTCTTACATCTTTAAATGTTTTTATCGACTCAATTCCTGTAATGCCTAGTGCGATTGTATGCATATTTGTATATACGTGTATGTGTATTTATGCGTTCTTGCTCATACGCAACCCTCACCCACTATGTATGTATGTATGTATGTATTATCAATAAAATAGTCCCATACCCGTCGTTTATTTGTATGAAATGATGTTTGTTTATATATTTGCTAATAAGGCTGTTTGTTTCTTTGCAAAGAAGTGTGTGCTTGTTTGTAAGGATGTGTTTGCTTATTTTCTAACACGGAGGTGTGTTTGTCAAGAGGTTGGTGTAAGTGAACCGAACCTATCCCCATTCCCTCCTCCGTTTTGTTTGCATGTGTAGTGTTGGTTAGGAAGGGTCGGTGTTAGATTGCATTTCTGTGTTAGTGACCATCACTTAACTCTTTTTACCCTCCCCCCTTTGTTTGTATGTATGGGTTTTTGTCTTTAAGAACGTGTGTGGGTCTGTAAGAATACATTTTAGTTCCTATATCTCTCCACACACTTTACATCCCCTTAAACATGAGTTTTTGTGTGTATGTGACTGTTGTTCAGTAAAGGTGAGTACTGGTCAGTTTAAGACGTGTGTTCATCAGTAAGGATTGAATTGGTCAGTAAGGACGCGTGTTCATCAGTAAGGATTGAATTGGTCAGTAGGGATGTGCGTTGGTCAATACAGATGTCTGTTGGTCAATAAAACTGTTTTGGTCACTAACGATTTAGGTTGTTTAGGAAGGGTTGGAGTTGTTTTCTTTTTTAAAAATAATTTATTTTTAAATTTCGTTTTTTTTTTCTTCTTCTTATTTTGTTATATATGAATTTTCAATTTTATTACAATTTGGTTTTTAGTTTTCTCTTCGTAATTTGTTTTATTTATACTTATTGAAATTATTTATATGTGTTTTCTTTTGTAATCTGCTGTAATAAAAACATTTTTCTTCAATTTTGTAAAATTTTTGTTTAAATTTTGTATTTATTATTTTTAAATTTCAAGTGTTTATGTTTTTTTTAAATATTTTTGGCAATATTTTAATTTGTTTTTCAATTTTTACATTTTGTTTTACAATTTTAAAATTTTGTATATTTCCTTTTTTGTTAGTCCTGGGTAAATTCCGTGTTAGTTACGTAATTTTAATATTACTTTTAGTCTATGCCATTATAGTAAAATATTCCTTTTTAAGTCTCGTAATTTTAATATTACTCTTAGTCTATATCATATATTATAGTATACTATTCCGGTTTTGTTTAGTTTCCGGTAATTCCGTGTCTTCGGAATTTGAGTACTACTTTTTTCTCAGTGTAATGACAGCCATGTTGAACATATGTTCGTCACCATGCAAAAAACACTCCTCCTTCACGTACATAACTTCATTACAGCCGCTATTTTGAATTTCACAGTCACATAAACTTTCCATGTTAATTCTATGGGCGTCCTAGTTGTTTTATATTAAAAGGTTAGTAAGGCTGTGTGTTAGATGGTTAGTAAGTGTGTTAGATCCTCATAGTGGCCCACGACGTTAATTTCCCATTTGACTCCATACCGTCCCATTTATTCCTAAAATGGCAGCCCGTGTTAAATTCCCGTTACAGTCATACAGGCCCATCACATTTCTTACAATCGCAGTCCATATTACATTCCCATGGCCTTCATAACATCACACAATGCTAATTCTATGGACTTTTTAACATTAAATTCCGCATGTGCCCAGAGTGGACCTCCGAGTGACATCTTTTCAAAATTGCGGCGTAATGTTAAATTTTCCTCGTCTTCCGAGTGACATTTTTTTGTGCTCAGACCAACCACGATAGCTACTTATATGTTTCGCCTGTCCCCTGCTTTTGGAGATATGTTTTCGTTTTCAGATGACATTGATCTTGTCTGAGGGTCAGAAGTAGGGTAATATAAAGTGTATGGATATTTGAAGACAAAGCTTTATGGTTCTAATGACAGAATATGATAGCTATTCCTCCTAGGGTTTGTGACCTATACATTAAAACTTTAACCAACAATTTAGCCAAAATGTTCAAATGACCTTCTTTTAGGGTCAGAGTAAAGTAGAGAGTGCGAATATTTTATTGCATAACTCCATGATTCTAATGTCCAAGTATAATGGCTATCCCTCCTTTGGTTTGGGACCTAAGACCATGCAAAAAAAATTCAATAAACAAATTAACCAAGATTGCCAAATGACTTTGACTTTGTCTAAGGGTCAGAAGGAGGGTAGTAGGCGCATGAATATGAATGGACAGAGTTTTCAGATTCTAGAATCCAAATGTGATTGTTATCCAGGTTTGGGACTTTTGACCAAACTACCACTGTACATAAAAGCTTTAACCAAACACCTCAATTCTGGTACGCCTACACCGCCGTTGCATCCGGAATACGTGATACCTATGTCTCACATATGCTAAATAGGAGAATAACCTTATTTTTGTACGGCTAAATAACAGGATTATTATTCACCGAGCTACGGTGGCGAGTCTCAAAAGCTGCAACTGGTCAATACCAAATACACGAAAATCAGCCAGTAATACTGCACTACCAAGAAACAGAAGTGACAATGCAAATATATATATGTTATGCCTTGAAAAAACGACGAATGGTCTATCGGTTGTCAATATCGGAAATGTATTTTTTATAGACCGGTTGTGGCGGTCCTACAAAATCTTGACAAATCATGTGGTCAGTTCTCAGGAGGCTTCCCCCTTCGCCCCCCCCCCCCCCCCTCGCTACGCCACTGGTGCAGTGAGTGCAGTGAGTTGTATGTTAATTAGCTCCCCTCCCCCGACCTCTCTCCCCACTACAAACCGATGGGTATCGATAAGTGATTATCAGGTGTGTAGACTCAGGTATCAATCAGTGTATCAGAAGTTTCTTAGATCAACCATCCAATCATATCCCGATAAGGAGCAGTTTTCTTCGATAACAGCTAAATTCAGACTGAGCCTAAGTAAAAAAAAAAAAAAGTGCCCTCTGTTTTATAGTGGAATCTAGGTCTTTTAAAGAGGAGCATCGCCCTTTTATAGCGGAGTCTTGGGCTTTTATGACGATACCCACTGATGGGATACATGGTAAAGACATGGATTCCAACGATTGATTCCAGATCGTCTGGAAAAGTCGATCGATCGATCGAGAGAGAAATCTTTAATTTCTGTAATAACATCCTGAAGAACATGTTTTTGCGCGTCTAAATTTTCTTGACGTTATTATCAGAAGCACAACGGGTAGCCAGTACAAGTAATTCTATATCTTTCTCTCTCCGATAACACGAGACGCAAGATATGATCTTGTATTTACAGGTGCAATCTTACAGCTCGGTTAAACATGAAAAAAAAAGAAAAAGTTTTATGACCATGCGCTCATGACAACAGTAGATACTGGAAATTGCAAAAATGTAACCATGTATCAGTAACCATGACATTTTCGCTTATGTCTTATGTATCACACGAGTTTTGGCATATCAAGAATGCAAGCAGACTTGTTTGCAAAATTTAATATTACTCTTTCCTCAAAAATAACGAATATAGCCAAACACAGCGACAAAGTTTACTCGGAACGCCGAACATAAACCGACATATAATACGGTGTACCACTCTCTTTTGTCTCAAGCAAAATTGCTAGCAGATGAAAAACCTGGACAGTAGTTAATGAATCAACCCACAATAAAAATGCATAGTTTTTGAATTTCCATTTTGATTAACACTATTAAAACCAAATAATATATTTCTAAAGTACGCTCAAGATAAACTTATACCGGCTTTTTTGCTTGTTCGAAAACCATAATTCCTGTTTGGAAACAAATTGTTCTAACCATGAAATTTTCATAATTTCGAATATAATGACTGCTATAAGAGATTGTATCCATAATTATAATAAATCCATTCTGCGAAATGATTAAGAGTATGAAGATTTTCTGTGGATTCCGGATCAAAATGGCGACCAGTTTATAGTGTAATTTTATTTACCACTAACTTTAGAAGAAGCTCTTTCTTAAAGTCTGCTCGTTTACGCATCACGCCAGACGTCCCCTGAGTTTCCGACCGTCAGACTTCCAGCGTCACCACCGAGACCGAGGTCATCCCTCATTGCGTGAAGCTGAAATGTTATACAAAGGGTATATCACAGAATGTTTTTCTAATATGAAAGTTATTAAGAGTGTTGAATAATTTCTAAGTTCAGTAAGCATACACGAGCAGAGAATAAGACTGTTAAACGTGTTTCCGTATTTTAATGTCAAGTAGAAAAATAAATACCCCCAATAAATAAATAAAAATACATCCAATAAGTATTAACATTCCTAAACTCGCTTGAAGGCTCCTCTATATTAAATTCCTTATTTTGTTTAGAAAGAGTAATTTTGTTTGGGCAGATAATCTGCTATAGTGCCTAGTGAGGATCTGATCCATTTTGAATCGTACCTCACCATCAACATAGGAAAGTAAATACCTGGCATAATTACAGTCTAGTTCACAATTATGGTATCCCTTGAATATGTACTGCCTCTTTGGTATCCCTTGAATATGTACTGCCTCTTTGGTATCCCTTGAATATGTACTGCCTCTTTGGTATCCCTTGAATATGTACTGCCTCTTTGGTATCCCTTGAATATGTACTGCCTCTTTGGTATCCCTTGAATATGTACTGCCTCTTTGGTATCCCTTGAATATGTACTGCCTCTTTGGTATCCCTTGAATATGTACTGCCTCTTTGGTATCCCTTGAATATGTACTGCCTCTTTTTTTTTTTTTACCTTGACGAGAGTGCGCGTCACACCCATACACCTCATCACGTAAAAATGACTGCTCCATCTCCTAAAAATAGCACGGATTCTGCACTCGCAACTGGAACGTCCTCCGCCTTGTTAGTCAAGTCCAGAAACAAACAAACAATTAAACAAACCTCGAATGTAATTCGCCGCCATTGAGATCTACATTCGGAACTACTTTTGTTCACATGACAGAATATGGCGGTTTGCTGACAACTGCGTCGTGCTACCGATGTTTGTAAAGCCGCAGAGAATTATCACCCTGCATCTGAGTGAAAGTACTGAATCTCTGTACTTGTATCCCCATGATAAACTGTGCCAATTAGTCTGGTTCACTGCTTCGTATGTTTTCTGCTATGCACTCCGCTACAAGAATAACTAACTAATCGGGAGACACACATTTTTCTAGTTACTGGCCTATGATATTGGCTTGCCAATTTAGGCCTGGCAGCAGCAAAAATATGGCGGCAGAAGGAGACAAAGTCACAATCGGAACATTGTCGGCCTTTTCTGTCGCAACATGAGTGGTGCACTTCGCCGAGTCGAATCACCCAAATCCATTAAATTAATGTGTATTCCTAGAAGTACATCAGAGGTTATTGCTCGATTTGACGGACATGGCCGAAAGCTGTTCCGATTGATTGCGCCCGCTGTTGACGACTACATTTTTCCAAATTAGAAAAACTACGCTGACGGAGCAAGGTATGTTTTTTGAAATTTGTATGAAGGGATTAAATAATTCTCAGCTAGAGTGCAATTATGCCAGTCAAACAATAATGGATCGGAAGCTACTATAGTATTTAATGCTGGAATATTGCTGTCATTGTTGAACAGGTGTGGAATTTACCTTTAGGAAGACTACGTATTGTAGTTATCTCTTCAAAATAGGACATAACTGAGAATCTGTCAGCTCTTAGAAGGTGGATGGTGGCATGTCCTGAGATGAGCAAACTAGTCGCTGAGTATGAGGCAGCATCAAGAGCTAAAGATGCAACAGAGAGCAGCAGCCATCATGAACAAACAGAAAGAACTCAAAGATTATTCTTAGAGAGAGTATGTAATCTTACCATAGTAATGCAGAACATGGGTAATCGTTTTGAAGGAAAGTCAAGTGACCTGCTCACATTACATACCCAGGATATTGCCGATCCTAGTTTTGCTGATGCAGTTGGAACACATTACGAAAGAGGCAGGGAGTTTTAAGTCATTCTTGGAGGCGCTTGTTATATCAACCCATCAATAAAAACAAGGTTGCATTCTTCGAACAGGTTACCATTTCCAGTCAACCCAAGCAAAATATACTGAAGGAAAACTGTCACCTCTTCTCTCAACTCTTCATCTCCTGCCAAAGCAGACACTGTGACTTACATGAATTCTTCTGGCATGAAAACCAGTCTGTTCCTGCCGCTTTGAGTGACAATGGGAAGCACCACGCCAGATGTAAATGCTCTCGTTATTGATGGTTCAGCATTGGTGAATCATCTGCCACCACGAACAGCAAAGACATTTGATGAGTATGCCAGGATGGATACCTTTCCACAACTGAGGCATACTGCACCAAGTACATTGTGTTTGATGTATACTTACCATCCAGCTTAAAGGCTGAAACTAGGTTCAAGCGAGGTCAATGAGCTAGGAGAAGAGTGACAGGAACAAATAAGATTCCAAGTAACTGCCGAAGTTTCCTGAGAGATGATAATAACAAAACAGCGCTCTACTACTTCCTTGCAGACATTATAGCTCATGTACGCACCACAAACACGGGGATAGTCAAAAAGGAAGAAATTGCCATCAGCAATCAAAACATCAACCTTGAAAATTGGTCTCCCTGTTCTCATGAAGAAGCAAATACCCGCACGTTTGTACGTGCCAAACATGCAGTAATGGACGGCAACAAGGTCCTTATGATCAATGCAAATGACACAGATGGCGTTCTCATATCAATTTATGTTTTGTCTTATCTGAAGGAGCTAGGACTTGAGGAAATATGGACAGCTTTTGGTCAAGGATCAAATCTCAGATGGATTCCATTACATGACATCGTTTCTGCAATAGGCCCCGAGCAGTCAAGTGGAATCCTTTTCTTCCATGCCTTCACTGGGTGCGACACAGTGTTTGACTTCCGCGGAAAAGGAAAGAAGTCTGCATGGAAAGTGTGTGACCAGGCTTCAAGTGTCTTTACAAAACTTAGGAAAAGACGAAGCAGAAATTAACCTATATCCACCGAAGGTTGAAGATGAAGATCTTGAAATTCCGGAGAAGTTTGTTGTAACAATGTATGACAGGTCCAGCACAGCTGCAAATGTAAATGACGCAAGACTTGACCTTTTTGCCAGAAAACAGAAGTCATACGAATCAATCCCTCTGGCTCAGGCTGCCCTCCTTTAATATTCAAAACGGGCTACATACCATGCAGGACATATTTGGAGTCAGTCAACAGTGCATCAGCCAGTAACTCAATGCCCCTCTAACTGGGGATGGTCAAAGGAAGGTGAAATGTGGAGGACAGTTTGGACTGCGCTTTCACCTATTTCAAAAAGTTGCCAAGAAATGTGGCTGTAATACAGACTGTCATGAAAGATGCAAATATTATCGCTTGAGCCTCAGATGCAGAGCACTATGCAGCTGTGCATGCCAGGACTAGCTGGAATATAGTTAATCTTTTTTGTAGACCAAACTGGTGTATAAATATGAGTGGAATCACATCGACTCGCTCTATTGATCTATAAATGAAAATAAAATATATTTTTGGCATAAAATGGAGGCCGTATTGGATTTTGTTTATCATTTAAAAATTATTAACATTTTTCAATTTATAAATTAGATCACAAGAATAAATATAGACACTAAGATAAATAAGACTTAACATCTCTGCTAAATAAACATTTTGTGAAAAAATGTTGGCCATCTAGTAAAATATGGCGGACATCTTTGATTTTTAGGTGGCTAACGTAGTTTCTTATTAAGAGTCCCTAGGAGATAGTACATGCGGCATTTAGTTCTTGTATCACCATTTGAACGATTATTCATGTTATCTGCTACACTAACAACAACAGCAAGTTCACACAAGACAAAGAAAAGCCCCAAGAAGAAAAGTCCCAAGAAAAATACGTTTCCTACCAGAAGGAGAGTTACTGCTGCTAGGACGCGCATGTACTCCAGAAAACCACACCACTTGATTACGGTGTCTCCTCTTGCCACTTCCACTTATTCTTCTTCGCCGTTTATGATGATGCCTGCCAGACTTGATTTAAGACTCGTATTTCTCAATTTGATGCAAAAGAAACTTCTACTTCTCTGGCAGCAACGACATCTTCTACTGCTCTTGCAGCTAAAAAATGACATCACCTAAGACAAAATCCAAGACAGAACAGGGGTATTACAGAGTTTACTGGATTTATCCAAACAAGAACTGACACGATTTTGTCCGTTGAAAGCACTTCATCGTCGAGTGGTGCCCATAATGAAGTTGATACGACATGCTGACCATCAGTGGAGACAAATTCCAGTATAACAAAGGAGTGTGAGATAAGATTCACTTCAGTGTTTTTGCTCCTGAAACAAAGGATGTCACCAAAAAGTGCACACCATTCTTTTCATCGTCCCAAAAGACAACCGTCTTCCAAGAAAGTGAAAAGAAAAGGACTCCCCTCCTCGTTTAGCTAAACATTGGGATGTTTTGTCAGTCCTGACTAAATTCAATCCTCCGATGCGAAAACAACTCATTCAAAAAGTACTAAAGAAATCATCGATACCGTGTGTGAATGTTGTTTGAACGTTTTGAAAGGAGCGGTACCTATGTCCAAGATACAGAAACAACAATTAGGAAAACATCGGAACGTTCTTCGCCAAAAGGTAAACAAAAAATACCCATCAATCAAAAGAAAAAGATGATGGAACCGTTGTTAAAAGTGGCTGGTCCTTTGTTAGAATCGATTGCTGGACCACTTTTGAGAGGAGTCGTGAGACAACGATGGAAAAAAGAAGATAAAATGACACCCTTTTCTGGAAAAATAGCACACTTGTACCTTTGGATCTTATGGAAGGACGAAAAAACACTTTAGTTCCATACAAAAGATGGATGGAACTCTATCGTTGGTACAAACAACGGATACCTCATTTACCGCCGAATTCTAATCTCACCGAGATTTCACAGTTACAACAAAAATTACAATCGTTGATGGATCGAAGCAATTTTTCAGAAACAGAAAAATCGCAAAGGTACGGCCAAGTATTGCAACGTCTTCAACGTTTTCACCAGAAAGCTTTAGACGAAACAGATAAACCTACTCTGAGAGTTTTCAAGACGATCAAGAAAAGCGAACCAAAAGACATTAAGACAGCCACAGCCACGTGGATGACAGAAGAAGAAGACACACGAGAAGTGTTTCAAACTCCGTTTGCTCCAATACCTAATAAGACTGCAGCTTCCTTGTTGATACCATCCCCTACTCCCAAACGAGAAGAAATCAAAGCTTGGGTCAAAATGACGATGTCGACACCTTCTTCAGCAGAAGAAAAAAGAAAGAAGGGAAGGCAGAAGTGAAAAAGACATCAAGAAAAAAGTCACCATTTCACAGCCGACTCCTACTCTTCTTGCTCGTCGGACACGTCAAGTCTCGTCCAAACCAATACCACACGAATCTAAGAGAAGTATGCAATAGTGGGTGAGATATTGAGGAGCGACAAACAACCACAGTTAACCCCATCATGAAGACATTTTAGCTAGTATTTACTACAATTCTACACATGCTGCTGGTTACGGAGGAGTTAAAAAATTGTATCGTGCTGCTAAAACCAAACAGAAAGTGTACGTTTGCCAGAGGTAAGACAATGGTTACAACAAAAATCGACGTACACGTTACAAAAAACCCATTTGACGAACATTTTCCAAAAGTCAAACCAAAGTCGTTGGCATCGATCATCAATGGCAAGCACATTTAGCTGATGTTTCTCATTTGGCAGCAAACAATCGTGTTACAAATATTTGTTTTGTGTCATTGACGTTTTTTCGAAATCAGCTACAGTAGTTCATTTGACTTCTAAAACAAGTTCCGAGTTAATATAAGATTTTAATCTGGTTTTGAACAAAGTGGTCGTGAGCCTCTTCAATGGCAAACAGACAAAGGCACCGAATTTCAGAGTCCAGCTTTTCAAAAAGAATTGAAACAACGACACATTCATTTTTTCAGCAATGATCATCCTGAAACGAAAGCTAGTGTCGTGGAAAGTTTTCAAAGAACTCTGAAAGAACGCATGTGGAAATATTTTACATATCTACACACTCTCAAGTAAATCGACGTGTTACCAGGTCTTGTCAAAGTTTACAGTCAGTAGTACCATTGTAGCATTGGATGTGCTCCCGAAGAAGTGACCACTGAAAACAGAACGTCACCTACCACCACCCCAAAGAAAGAAGTAGTGTTCAAGACTGTAGATTGGGTGTGCATTAAAAAACCAAACGCACTTTTGACAAGGTTATTTACCTAACTGGACCACCGAATTGTTTCGTGTCATTAAACAAGTACGTGGAAGTGATTCTCCTGTTTATAAACTGGAAGACATGTACGGAGAAGAGTTACAACGAGTTATTCAAAAAGAATACGACGTGTACGATATCGAAAGCATTCTTTCTCGAAGAACACGTAAACGACTTGAAGAAGTGAAAGTGCGTTGGAAAGGATATCCACTAGTTTTGATTCATGGATCGCCGTTTCACAAGTCGTCTACTATAAAAAGAAGAAGAAGCCACCATCATGCCGTTAAACAAAGTAGCTACCTCTCCTTCTCAGAGTTCCTTTCTTCCAGAATTACGGAAACAACTTCTATGTGTGGTGTGGAGAACGTGTTCCTAAAACTCAAATCATCTTTTTTCTGCCACATCTTTGTGATGTATTGTGTCATTGGAGCAGCGACTAGCAATTTGAGCTTGCAACAAGGAGACAAACAATTGTGGACATTTTTACACAGCAGGTTATTTTCTTCCCAGTCCTTCCTTGAAATATACTACGGACAGTAACAACAACAACGGTAGCCTTGCGACCCACGCCAGGCACCATTCTTCCAGTCGCAACAGCAGCAGCAGAAATCCTCTTTTGGAACATTTGGAAAATCATTCTCCTTTGACATCGAGTGACTCCTCAGAAACCAGAACAATCTAACTATGAATAACCAATTGTATTTAACCTTACCGAGTGACAGTTCTATGAATGTGTTTCCACAAAACACCTTATGTTGTTTCACAGCCAATTTACCTCAAGCCATACAATTGGATCACGAAGCTCATTGGTAAGTCGCTTTGCGAGAAATAATTCATCCTACGCAAGCCCTCAATATCAACGAAGGTCAAAATACTTTCATCGTCGATATCATGAAGGAGCAAATTCAAGAACAGTTGGACAAAAATGATCCTCTCATTTACGAATCCAAACCGCCATCACCACCAATCCTCCATTGACTACCTATACCATAAGACTTCCTGTTGGGTATTATTTTAATGCTCAACATCTGGTCGAAACGATTGCGGCTTTTTTCAACGATCAGTTTGACAATGACTTGGAAACAGCTCGCAAAATTTACTGATCGAGTAATGTAAAATTGATTATCGTCTTGAAAAGCATTTTTCTGACGGCAAAATAATGTCCATTAATTTTTGTCCCTGTTTGTTTTCCATTTTGGGTGGATACACTGCTCTGGATCCAATGGAAGACGTTTACAACAACGCTCAATTCAACAAGTATTTGCGCCTCCCTGTAGAACTGAACAAAGGACTAAATCTATTGTTTGTGTATTCCGATGTGGTGGAGTACAGAGTGGTGGGAAATAGAACCGCTCGGTTACTAGAGTCAAAGTCACAATGAAACTACATGTTCGAAAACGATTCTCCAGTGAATTGTAACAAATGTATCCTGTGTACCAAGGAGTCGCTCGACAACGAGGACATGGGTTAGGAGATATGTTAAAATCAGCTTTTGATACGGTAGCACCTATCTTAAAACCCATAGTGAATCGAGGATTACATGCTTTAAAAGATGCCATTTTGACGCAAGGAAAAGAATTTCTTCAATGCGTCCTCATCGACAAACAAAATCCTAAAAAAGGCTTCTTGCGAGCAGGAATAAATGCGTTGCTTCAAACTGGAAAAGACCTTTTGGGTCGCCAAGACACCCCTATAAATTCACTTCACACTTCTGTCCAAGGCATTACTTCTTCTTCTACGCCACAGCAAGGAAGAGACAAAAAGAGACGTTGAAACACCTTTAGATCGAATAAACACGACGTTCAGAAAAGGAATAAGAAAAAAAATGAACAGGTGCTGTCAGACAATTGGACGTGTTTGATTACTAACTGAAAAAGGAAAAGAATGATGCACCGAGATTCTTGCGAATGTTTCAAGTCAGAACTCGATCTGCTTGCCATGCCACCCACTATGATGACGATGCAAGAATCACAATGGGTAGAATTTCATCTTGTGTCGTCTTCGACTACCTCAGCCCCTATCGAATTTGAAATAAAAGGACAAACTGAAGATTACATTGGTCTGAAAAGCAGTCACTTGTACCTGAAAGTCAAAGTTCTCAAAGTGGACAACACCAATCCAGGGGAAGATACCATAGTAGTTCCCATCAATAATTTCATGCGTTCGTTGTTCGATCTGTACTTCAATAACAAACTTGTGAGCAGCATCATGGATACTTACCCTTACCAAGCGTACTTAGAAAATCTCTTGACGTACGGAAAAAAAGCTAAGAACACACATCTGGATGCTTCCGCGGTATGTAAACCTGACACATTGGATGTCTTCAACGACACAGTGTTGACAGAAGCGGACGATCCTCACAATGCTGGATTTAACGACCGTCGAAAGAAAATCAAACATGGACGCAGTTTAGAACTGATGGATCGTTTGCATTTTGACATGTGGTTGCAGTATCTGTTGAATTGAGTGGATGTACGCCTGAGACTGAATCGAAGTAGCATCGTGTTCCATTTGATGGCTGATACCAAACGAGTAAAAACCCATCATCGAAGAAGCCATACTTTTCGTGCGCCGTGTGGAAGTCTTACCTAAAGTGACCAACGTCATCAGTCAAACTTTGAGCAGAAATATTGCTTAGTATCCTGTTCGATGAATATAAGCGAAAACCTTCACCATTGCCTCTGGACTCCATTCCATTATTGAAGATCATGTTTTCGAAACCAAACTTTTGCTCATTGGCATCGTCAGTAATGCACCACTCAACGGAGCCATCCATAAAAATCCTTTCAAGTTCCAACACTTCAACGTGCCCAAGATAGAAGTCACTCGATATGGCCAGACGTTGTGCACCTCACAAGTGAACCTAACTTTGCCCTGAAAAATTAGTTTAAATCTTACTTGACGCTGTTTGAAGCCACAGGACAGTTAGGAACCAACAGCAGCCACGGTATTTCGTACGAGAATTTTGCAGGAGGATATGCTTTGTGCGGATTTGAGTTCATACCAGACCAAGGCAGCGATGAAGGACATTTCCACGATATAAAGTCAGGCCAACTTCGTGCGGAACTTCAGTTTGCAATAGCTCTGGCCAACACAGTGAATGTCATCTTGTATGCAGAATTTGACAATACTCTGGAAATTAACAGTTTGAGATGATCCTAGACTATTCGAAGAAAAAGATGGAACATAAAGAACCTATGGAGATAAGCGATGAGGATGTTTTCTATCCAGAACAAGAAAAAGACAAAAATACAGTCATGATTTCAAGATGGCCAGAACAAGAACAACATTAAGTCTCCTGTTTTGCATGGGACTTGGCAGAAACAATTACAGACCTAACCAGAGTACATTCCTTTGGATATCAAATCGATCATCCTAGTCAGAAACAACACGACAAATGTATGATGATGAGTCAAGAAGAAAAGTTAGCAGAGTATCTGAAATAGGCATGATCTCTCTTCTCAGAGGAGAAGATTTTGAGAAAGTGCTATAAATACTTGCGCGACCACTCTTTACCTCCTTTGACGTCTCGGGAGACTAGACGCATCGAAGCTCTCTTGCAACAGAGTACAGAGACTACCCGTGGTTCACCGATTTACTTGACAGAACTTTTCAAGGAAAAAGTCAGGTGTGAACTGATGACTTATCATTATGTGTGCGCCCATTAACTATTCGTACATGGCTGAATGTCCGAAAATGAATTAAATTCAAATTAAGTAAGCAGTCATGCCATTCATCGTTGACTGGTTGACAAAGAAGAATAGCAGACCAGCGCTGTAAAGTGGACGAACTAATGGAAGTCATCAGCCTGATGGAGAGAGTACAGCACCTCCTGGGTCAGGTGGAAGAATTTTAGTGATATCTCCATACGAGGCATCTGAAGAGGGAAATCACCGCTCTGAGAATTGCCAAAGAGTTTGTCCGAGAGATGATGGATGAAGAAGTGTTGAAGATCAAGGTGACGTAAGCGGAGGAGAAGAGGGGAAAGGAACTGAAGAGGAAAGAAAGGGAGAGCCAGAAGAGGGAGAGGGAATTTCCTCTCATCAATGAAAACTGGATGAAGATCCAGGAAAAGGTCAGAAGATTGGGTCATCCAGATTGGATGCCGGAGGAGAAGGAAAACTGGGAGAAGAAAGCCAATGAACCTCCTTTTAAGTTGACTGTCTCCGTCCGCCGATCCAAGGAGTATATGGATGAGATGTGCCATTGCTGCCGAGCGCTATGGGCTAATGTTAATTCCCGTTTGTCCCCCAATGCCCCCATATAACTACTAACACCTTACTTCAAACACAAAACTCTACATGTATATAAGGTTCTCGATGCTTCTGCAATTAGTGTGGCATCAAATTTCATTTTGTAAATGGATAGTTTAAAAGAGCCCATTTAGAATCTTCAATTGGATCTGCGTGAGTGCATTTGCAAAGACTTTAACAGAATCAAGTGAAACGCAAATAACAATTGCATCTCAAACGATATAGACATTTTAAATCAATGATATCTGAATGTTATAAAACGATTGATCACTTTGAAAATGTTCAAATGGTACGACATTGATCAACTGCGAAAACATTATAAGATTTGTCATGCCTCGATTTATGTCATCATTGTAATAAGTACTAATTACCAAGTACTTTTTTAAAAAAATTATTCCACACGACGAGAAGATTCATTTGATATTTGGACAATGTGTCGTGAGTGTGTTAGTGACTCCCTTCCTTGGATTTCGTTTACCAGCATATTCTTTGTGGCAAATTTATAAACAGTACATGCAAAGACATGACCACTAAAACTTTATCTGTGCACGAAAACACTTATAATGTTAAAAGTGTTGTGAATAGTGATGACATTCGTAATACTTTATCTACTCTTCATACTTGCCAAGAAGTGTTTATAGCAAGTTGTCTACACCAACAGCTTTACAAATGGAAAGATGCGCATGACTGAAAATGTCTTGAATTCGATGCTTGGATACAAAACGGTTGCTGATTATGCCAAAGACATTGTGTGTGACTGATAAAAGGAAAGATAAACATAAGCTTTGTATTTTTGAAATGTGAAATATTTTGTTGTTGTTGTTGTTGTTGTTACACTATGAAAAAATTAAATGTATAAAATGACTTGTGTCATTTATGGAAAGTCAGAATTCTAAACACAATTCGAGAGTTATGGCTACATCCCCCGATCTCAAAGTAATTGACAAAAGGTTAGATCGTCAAATTTGGGCTGTACTGTACCTTTGCCATCCCTTTAATATGTTGATTGCTGAACCTAGTGCTTCAGGCAAAAACCTTATTTGTCAAAAGCGTGTTTGAAAATAAATCACTTTTAGTAAATTGGTTGAGTGAAGAAACTGATTTTAAATTAACTAGTAGACCCGAATTCTCATACAATACCTACTAACTGAAATTAAAAATGTCACATAGCAATTCCTATGAACTAGACTTTTCACATATTCATTCTTCTTTATATTTTGTCTCCACCTACAAGACCTTTATGTGTTGACCACAAACCATACACAACGTATGGAGCTTCCACTGTCTTGAAAATGGACTGTAAATAGTCAAATAATAAAGAAATGGTAGTTTAGGGGAATTTTTACCAGCAACTTTCTCTTTATAGCCTTATATGTTCTGGAATAAATTTAGACTACGCAATCGTCCGTGAAATACGAAACTTGTACACAAAAGTTAATGTTTTTCACATACTTTCACAATGGAAAACATGTTAAGACAAGACGAAGTTATTTTTTTTCCTATAGGTGGCATTGTGCTTATATAGAATTCCCCTATGTACTTTTATGTAAACAATAATGTATCCGTCCTTCTTTGTTTCCATGAATAGATTTCTAAATGTAAAGAAATATATATGTCTGTAACAAAAGACTGATAAAATCTGCCTGACTTTACCCTGAATATTTTACTTGCTCTTTTGAGTTTTGCAAGTGACGAATCCAAAAATGACAGCTACAATCTTACAACACACGATAAACCTACAACGTGCCAGTGTGTCTATGATTGAAAAAAAGGTACATTCTTTATGATTAAGGTGAAATTCAGTTGTAGTCGGATACAGTCGTGATTTCACTCCACACCTTACCTAAACTGAAGTAAGTCAGTTTATAAAAACTAGCTCCTAGCATATCTTAGAGTTGCAATGAATGAAAAATTCTGTCAGCTTTATGGTAAAATAGAACCTCTAGGTTACATAGTTCTTTACTTTACATAGATAGCTACAATTGTTTCGATCAACCTGAAGGCTATCCCGCACACATCGAAGACGCCCGTTTAGGTGCTTGGACCTACGAACATCCCGAAAAGCTTAGTTTAAGTTTTGTCAGTGATCCTAAAAATTACTGCTACCAGTACAGCGACAAACAAGGAAAACTTCATACCATATGTAAAGTAAAAATACTGACATTTAACTGTTTAAATTTAAAAGTGTAAGTGTAAACAGTCGTTCTTAATTTGCTGGAAGTCAATTTTTGGGGTAGCTGGAATGTGAAAATAATCTTCAGGAGCGACCGATCGACTTCTTGACTTCTCTTGACTCTCTCGGTCCAGTAGATGTAGATGGTATTGCCCCAGGATCATTCATGTCTTCTTTAAAATCGCTAGCGTGAACTTCTGCAAATACTCTTCATATTTACCAAGAAGTGTGTATAGGATTGGATTTGTAACCAATATAAATTATGCTAACTTTGTGTGGAAAAACTCCACTGAGTGTTTGGATGTGATTTTTTGTGAGAACTTTAGATGTATGCTTTGGAAAAAGATTTCGTGAGATTTTGTTTATAAAGAAGACGGATGTTTTCTATAGATGTGACTTTTTTGGGAAGTGTGTTCTTGAAATTTCATAGGGAACATATACCATAAATCTCTCTCTCTCTCTCTCTCTCTCTCTCTCTCTCTCTCTCTCTCTCTCTCTCTCTCTCTCTCTCTGACACACATACATGTTAGGCTGTATCACTTGGACGTGAAACTGATGAATGAAAAAAAATAAGTCAATGAACTTTTTTTACTTAGGTTCGATCTTTTGTCCTCAGAAACTCATTAACAGTGTAAACTTATGTTCATTTCTCCTTGGCATGTATTACGGCAAATATGGTGTCATACTTTTATTTCTTCTTAAACTCAATAATAATAATAATAATAATAATAATAATAATAATAATAATAATAATAATAATAATAATAATAATAATAATAATTATATGAAGAGGAATAATTTGTTATGGTCTGTAGTCTGTTGAGGAAGGTTTGCTCCATATGATTGTAATGGAGATACTGAAGATAGTTTTGTCTTAAAAAGTATGATAGTAACCGTGGGAAATATTTTAAAGGCAAGTAACTAAGGGGCATTATTTAACGGGTTAGTTACTTTTTACGTAATTTGTACTAGTGATCACAGCGTGGTATGGGGGATAGGGACGTTAGTTTTATTTACATGGAATTTAAATTATGTTTCACTTCTTTTACATCCTACCCTGTGTGAATAAGATGGTTGTTTTGTTTAAAATAGGAGGGTAGCAACTTTATAGAAGGGGCTAGAAATTTCAACTTTATTTATAAGGGAGATCATAAGGTACCTGGGTAGTAGATATCTGGGTGCTGAATAGTTGATAACTGGTGTTGGTAGTAGATAACTGGTTGATGGATAGTACATAACTGGGTACTGGATAATAGATAATTGGTTTATGGATAGTAGGTAACTGTGAGCTGGATAGTAGATCATTTGTTTGTTGATAGTAGATAACTGGGTATTGATAGTAGATAATTGGTTGGTGGATAGTATATCACTGGGTGTTGATAGTAGATAATTGAGTGTTGATATTAAATAAGTGGTTGATGGATAATAGATATATGGGTGCTTGGTGGGAGATAACTATGTGTCGGCTGTAGATAACTGGCTGGTGGATAGTAGATAACTGGTTGGTAGATAGTAGATAACTGTGATCTGGATAGTAGATAACTGGGTGTTGATAGTAGATAACAGGTTGGTGGATGGTATATAACTTGGTGCTGGATAGTAGATTACTGGATGGTGGATAGTAGATAACTTGGTGTTGATAGTAGATAATTGGCTGGTGGATGCTATATAGCTTAGTGCTGGATATTAGACAACTATTTGGTGGATTGTAGATAACTGGGTATTGATATGTAAGATTATGAGGATGGTAGTTTTGTTTTTTTAAAAAGGAAGGTAGGTGAGGGATTGAGGATATATAAATAGGGTCCTAGTGTTATAGATGTGATTCATCGTCATTGCTTTTCTTGTAGACAATAAGAAACGTGGTGTAGTTCTGCTTTGTGGATAGATTGAATAGCTGATGTTATTTGGGTAGTTTATTTTTAATAGTTTTAAAAATTAGCTCATATACATACTTATCGCGGATAAAAGGCCTATATTGGATTATTTTCCACCAACTATCTTTTAAAATTTTGTCGATGTTTGAGTCTGTCTGATTTCACAGCATGCCAGACGTGCACCTGCGTTTCCGGTCGTCAGACTTGCGGGTACACCACCAAGACCGAGGTCATCCCTCATTGCGTGTAACTGAAATGTTATGTATAGAGTATATCACACGAGTGTTCATTATATATGATATTATGAAACATTTTTTAAACAAATTTCAAGGTTTAACGGGCCTATATGAGTAGAGTATAGAAACTGTCAACGAGTTACAGTATTTTAATGCTCAGGAAGAAAAATAAAAATATTAAGAAAATAGATCAATTAAGCATTAGCTTTCCCAAAAAAACTTGAAGGATTCATTAGATTCAATTTATTCTTTTCTTTTTTTGGGGGGAGGGGGGTTGAAAGACAGAATTTAAACGATCAGGAGAGAGAGATAGAGATAGATATACAGGGAAAGAAGGTCAGATAATCTGCTAGTATTTAAACCTGGAATATTATTGTCATTATTAAGCATGTGTGGGTCTTTGTTTTAAGAAGACTACTTATTGCAGTTTTGTCTTCAAAATAGGGAATGGGAGTTCCAAATAGTACTTCTTAATGCCAAGAATTACTAATTCTCCTTGTAAAATAGGTAATTACTTGCAATATTAAAGGAAATTACAACTTTATAGCTACAATGTTAAATCATACATCTGAGCGTAAATGGATTTCTAAGGCTGAGGAATTCATTATATCGAGAAATATCCATGCACAGAATAGATTTCCTCTGAAAGAGAAAATTTCGCAAAGTAGCCTTACACTACATGCAATATAAACGTGCTTTTGAGACCGATTAGTACAATTGAAAGTTGTGTCCCTTCCACACCTGTTAAACATACTCCCAATTGATTGGTGTTTTGCTTTGGTGTTTAACGGCACAGCAAAACAAGTAGGTTGTTTAGTGCTGAGGCAAATGTAGTCAAGTGCCTTGCACAAAAACACACCACAGTAGCCGACCAGGACTGATCCGATTGTAGGATTCGGACACGATAACCACTAAGCCACAGGAGATCCTGTATAGAGTTGAAACGAGTACCACATGTTCCTATTCGAATATTTCTTTAGTGTATACCGATAGGATTCAAATAGTGGTCTGTCTTAATAAATGTATAAAAATCCATCCTATTTTCTTTGTTTACTATGGCATCTATTGACACCCATACGCCGGCCAAGCCGCATTGAAAACACTGTAAACTCAGTCATCGAAATCCAATTAAATAAAATGAATGGGGTCTTGAATAATTTTTGTGAGGATTCAAACTAAAATCAAAAGAATCTTTGTGCTTTTTCCCTGTTTATCTTCAATTTCAGAACGCTCATAAACGTTCATTTAGTGCTGAGGACCGACATTAGAGAAGACACGCAATTACCTGTTTAATTAAATGCGAGGACTATTTCAGAAATATATCTGGAAAGTGATTAGTTTGCAATCAAAATCGCACGGATATGTGACCAATTGAATTTAATTAAATTTGTTAACTTTGATTGGAGGTCTCTGGAATTTGCCATATATACCAGACGTGTCCGACGGGAATGAACTTTTGAGCGACTATAAAATGCCCCGATCGGACATTTGGTATTTCTCCTAAGCCATAAGAAACTCATATTCAGACTTGATAAACAAATTGTGCTAACTGAAACCTATACACGGGTGTTAACATCAAGATATACATTGCAATATGTCTGAAATCGCATTGGGCCTTCTGTAAATCACCTTTGGGAGCAGACAATTCGGTTTCGTGGACAATGAAGGGATTCTCAACAAACAGTTAGGACATTTTGAAAAATGCTAAGGAAAGTAAAAGTGAAATAAAACTGTGTGCTGATAACTCTGACTTTGTACTAATGCACAGCAAAAACAAAGAGCAGCAAGCTTTATTGTAACGGCAAACTCCTCGACCCCTACATCTTAAATGATTCTGTTTCAAAAAAGTGTCAACTGGCATATGTACAACCAAGTGACCCGAAGCTGACATCAGCAAAACTGACTTTGAAAAAAATAAATACAAGGTTAGGGTCAGATTTTAAGCATACTGGTAATTCCATAGCTCTGTAATGACTTCAAAATTTTATTAAACACCAATTATGAATTTGTACAAATATTGGAGGTAAAATGATTGGGGTAGTGATGGTGGAGGTTTGTTGTTGTTTTTTTGTGGGGGTTTTTTTTTGGGGGGGGGTTGAGGGGGGCGGGGGGTATTAAATACGGGATTGACTACAATTGCGCCTTACGGAACGAATGCCCGACAACAGTTCACAAATGTTTTCAGAACTCTGGTTGATTGATACGTAAATGCTTTGTTGACTTTGGTATAATATTTTTGTAAGCCGTGTTCTTCATAAGCTTGCCGTGTTACGTGTTATCATGTCAAGAGTGCCTGAATGAAAAGAGATACAAATAGCGACGTTGTTAGCAATGAGACTATTCAGAATTTTAGTATCATGAATACTTTGTTAGTCTGAGCTTGAATTTCAGGTGATTAGGCAGGTCTGAAGCTGTTCCTTTGCAAAACAATTCAGCTTTCCATACTTTACATTTCTCCTTCTTTGTTTCTTTTACAGAATGCTGTCAAACTCTCTAGGTAAACAAGCAAATATTCGAATATCAATTATCTATTTCAATTTTTACAAGCTATTCGTTTCAGCTCTACTCCTGTATGCCATTGAGATAAATCTTACAGTCCTAATGCTTCACGATTTAAGTTATTGCCAAAAACAAAAGAATTTCTCCAATGCAGATCCTGTCAATTTAATCACCCTAAGAATCGTGTTACATAAAATTGTTTGAAATTTCGGAATATAAAGTAGACTGATATTACATAGCAGTGTACTAAACTGACCCAAATCTGTACCAGATCCATTAAGTTTTAAAACTACTGGTCCAATACATAATTAACTGGTTCCGTTGTTTAAAGTATTTTTAATGAACTGGGTCAATGTCTAATACAAATAAGTCACTAACAGAAACTAACTTTTATTTATAAAATAGTATGTAACAGATTACAACAGTTAATGTTTAAAATTCAGAACAGCTGGAACTACTGCGTAATTTCGAAATATCAGTAGTGATATGCTACCAATGCACGACATGTGAACTGGTCTTTAAATTTTTAGATACTTGTATAAACTTTTAAAAAAAAGTGGAAAAGTAAACGTGGAGGTACCTGATTCGCAACTTTACTTATTTTGAACAAATGCAATAAATTTATAATTTCTAAAGTCATAAAACAAACGAGATATTAAACCTTTCCTGATTGGTTTGAAGATGTTCAGTCAGTTACGACACAATCAAAGGAACCCCGGTCGCATATTGATATTTACTTTAACTATGCATGGAAATAAATGTTTTAAAACTCAGATTAATAAAGATTTTAAAGTAATTGTGACACCTTAAGCAATCTATACAGCTCAAAACAGAAGGACTGGTAACTTGATTTTCATACTGGTCCGATGTGAAAATAACTTGCCTCAGACCGACAGGCGGGCGGTAATTTCGCACACTGTTACATGGACTCGTACATATGCATGCCAGCATATAGACCGTATTGGTGTGTACATTATTGTCTAATCACCACAGAGAAAGACATTATTGTATGCATATACCGTACATGCTTTTTGATATGAATGAGATAGGTTGTCAGCACCAACAAGCTTGGTGCATTTACACCAAACCTTGAGAGTAAGGCACAGCTGTTAATATTCATCTGAAAGATCCGACATCCAGGTAACTCTGGTTAAGTATATGCACGATGCTTTCATTTGCGTTTGTATTTTCGACAAAGTAGATAGAACTAGGAAAGATAGACCAGAGTTTGCTTCGACAAGAACATCTCTTGAATCGTGCAACAAGCGACAAGTATCAGTAAAAATCAGTTGTACCTTAACCAGACTCTCGGTTAGTGTATATCTCTGAATCGCGTACGAGTCTGGTTGGACGAGACTAATAATAACCGAGTATTGCATCCGTATGCGAGTTTGTCACTTTGGCCAATACGGTGTACCTTCTAAGATGGTTTTTCATAACATTTACATTAAATTGGCTGAAGAACCTTCTGAAAATAATACACTCCGTGCCTTGATGCGGAGACAAGCATTTTCAGATTCATTTCAATTTTACTAGTTGAACCATAGGGCATGGCTATTTTGGCAAATGACTGTTATTCGCTGCTGAGGCAATGATCATTGCTAGACAAGTTATTGATTTTGACTGGTTTGTTGATAGAATACGGTTACTAACGTGTATGAGTACGTGTAGTAAATGAATGCATTATGACTGGTCAGACACACAATTTAGCTCTTGTCAGGCGCGTGAATTTGGTCTGATAATAGCATGTAGGTAGCGTGATGAATTTGAGCGGCTGAATAATTAAACTTTGCTAGTCCGATTAATAAACTTGAGAAGTCTGGCAATAAAACACGGTTCGTAAATGAATTTTACTGGCAAGAAAACCAGTCATAGCCAGTCAGGTAAATAACTTCAAATGCTAGAACTGGGACTCAATGTAGTCAAAAGAACGACTTTTATTTTTAGAAGCAAGATACATTGTTTGTGTAGGAAGTGAATTTGACAAGGTTTGATAACTGGTAAGGAAAATCAGGCATAGTACTGGTTAGAATAACGAATGTGACATATGAGACCATATGATTATTACAGCCATTCAAATGAATAAAACCAACGAAGGAGAAATTCTATGTTTGTGTATTTTACGGCACAACAACACTTTGAAGGTTAGATCGTGTCGAGGCAAGGACAGTAAAGTGACTTGCCGAAGGACATTCCACGGTAGCCGATCTGGGCTGATCCTACGGTGGGAATCGAACCTCTACACTTCTGGTCACGCGTGCAGTGCCTTAACCACTGAGCCATCGCGGCTCAAACAAAAGAAAACAAAAAGAAAAAGGATAAGTTTCAGTGAAAATCCTGCAGTTTCTCTAAACGGAGCTATTTCGTTGAACAAGTGCTTGTGTCTGATACATTACGATGTGGGTATATTTGACAGAAAATATGTCTTTATTTCTGTACGTACGTTCTCGTAATTCAAACGTTGTATTAAAGTCCTACTTCCACTCACTTTTATGTCAGTACAACATTTAAATACAAAATCAATAAATAAATTGCTTACCACCAGACCCCGGCAGAGGATGGAGTGAGATCCTACCAAATTTGCTAAATAGTCCGTTCTTGTCTCATTCACACGACCTCCCGATAATGGGCGTACGTTTCCGAAGTCATCGACGTGGCGCATGCTGAAATACGTTTTTGGTTACATTATGTAATTACGTTTTCTGGTGGCATGTGACCCCATCCCCCCAATGAAAGAAAAAAAACCCCAACAAACCTAGATATGTGTTCATGGAACACGAATGCCCCACCATAAAGCCTAAGAAACTGACCTAAACGGACGGACGCACTGACGAGCAAGGGTGTCACTCTATGCTCCTGGCATATTCTTGATGTAGCACACAAAATCGAACAGTCCGTGAATTGATAATGCGACTGTATCAAATAGACGTATTTGTATTTATTCCAAGTTAATAACTCGACTGTACTTCAACCTAGAAAGTCGGGTGCCCAACTATCTAATTTCTTTCTTACATAAAGTGAGTGAGAGGTTCAGTGATACCGATAAAAGTCTGCAGTACATAAATAATATTTGACAAATTATGCCAGGTTCACCAGCACACCTGCGCATACCTAAATTACCTTTAATCCATTTAAAGTCTACACAAAATCTTGCTTGGAAATAGGACTACTGTGAAACTAATCCGATCTCGAAATAAGCCAAGTAATAGTCAACAAGAATTACGTGTAATGTTACAATTCTCCTCCTACGCCATAGCATAATAAAAAAAATCTTACAAAGTCGCTTGAGCAAGAAAACTAGGCAATTTTGACCTACTTTTGTCCCTGCGTAGGATCCAAAATGCATCAAGCTTGATGAATGTACATACCACACAGTCAGAAAAACTAAGGTAAATGCAAAAAGCTTACGTAATTGCTTGAGCGTGAAAATAAGGTGAATGTGACTTTTTTGTGCCCGTATTGAGTAGTATCCTTCAAGATGAATATGCTCTTCAAGTTTCATGACTGTACACACAACAGTGTCAGAAACACTGAGATAAATGCAAAACCTTAACATAATAACTGCAAATGTGAAAAGTATCACTGTGACCTACTTTTGCCCTTAGATAAATCAAGTCTCAAATGTCTCAAATGTCATGAACGCACATATAAGAGTGTCAGGGAAAATGAACTAAATGGAAAAACTTAACGTAATCACTAGAGAGCTAAAAGTAGGTCACTGTGAACAAATGTAACGTTGACACCTACACCAACAACGACAATGACGGAGACGCCGTAGGAAAATTCATCCCTATTTTTCGCAGCCGAGACAAAATCTAACTCTATCTGAAGTCTGAGTATACCATTATAACGGTTCCACAAAACGCGGTGACTTGGTTGTTGTGTATACCATTATAACGGTTCCACATAACGCAATGACTTGGTTGCTGTGTATACCATTATAACGGTTCCACAAAACGCGGTGACTTGGTTGCTGTGATATACCTCTACTGTATCTGACTTTTAAAAACTTTAACATAGAATCCCAACGTTGACGTCCATCCAGCATTTGCATCCTGAAAAAGAGACACCAATGTCTCGCCATGCTCCTGCAAGCGAGATGAAACTCTCAGCCTCTTTGATGTCATAAAATATGTTGAAATCTCAGTCTGTTTTTCCACTTATGTTTAATATCTAGATATATAATGACCTCAAATAAATTGCAGCAGGAGAGTTTTTACATTCGATTTTTAGGTGATAATAAATTGGACTAATGTGAAAATCCTGTCTTGTATCCTAATGACATTTATCGATCATTGACTGTAAATATGAAACACCATCACATGAATGATATCGTCACGTTTCCGATGAGAAAAGCACACAATCTTCCGAAACTGTGGGATTAATGTATATATTTTGGGACATAAAACTGCATTGCTTCTTTCATTTATAAGTCTAGTAGGTATAATGGGAAGGATTGAGTCACTCAAACATGGCGCTTAATCCGTAAAGGAAACAACAAACGGTGGTGGATTACATTACAAACAAGAGACCAATTTATAGAACAGAGATTTACATTCCCATGGAGAAGAAACAGTATGCTGCGGACGATCTAATTTCTTGGATTGAAAAATACAGTTCTTTGATGAATTTCATATATTTTTAGGGCCCAAAGCACTCAATAATAATAATAATAGAAAGTATTGTTTACTTACAGTAGATGGCCTCATGTAACATGAATTTCTTGAACAGAGTGCACTGAAATTTATTTTGTGGCGATTTAAATAGTGTATATCAAAGTCTCCATTTTGTTATTGCTGCGATACAAATATCGACTTAGATGTTAGAAAGAATCGGTACAAAACGATTATTTCTTCCAGAGGGAAAGACTTCAGTATTGATGCATGATGCTCTCTAACAGTACGCATAAATACTATAATTGACTCTAAAATAATTGTTGGGCTTTAAAATAATCATTGGTAACAATATCAGTAGTATGAAGTACGAAAAGTACATTATCGTATTCCAAATTGTAAAGCTGAGAAACATATCGACATGTATCGTATCGTGGGTTGTATATCGTGATACATGCACGCATCGATACGTGGAAAAGGCGCATTGTTTCACCCCTCAATGATCTGCAGCATTTTTTCGAGTCTTTGGTCTCTCAAGAGAAACAATAGTTAAATCAACTTTCATCAAAAGTCTGACTAATGATCGGTGCCGGATAGGACGCCCGGTCAGACAATATGTGCAAAACGAGATTATGAATTCAACAATTTGTAGCAGTGCCAACCCCCAAAACCTTCACCCCCATCCCCGTGTATCAAACAATGAATATATATATATATATATATATATATATATATATATATATATATATATATATATATATATATATATATATATATATATATATAATGTCTACTGAAAGTTCATATTGCGTCTGGCAAGCTCTTGTCTGCAAAAAAGCCACTTGATTGTGAATGCTGCTGAAATATAAAATCCATAATTGCATTACCTTCATCATCAAAGAGATAATCCAACCAGATGATTTCATTTTGTTATATACTTTAGTGTGAAATATAGAAACTTATTGGCGAAATAATTTTCATATTTTTTCATTCCTATATTTTCACATGTGCTAAATATATCCTTATATTTTCACATGTGAAAATACAAGATTTCTCATCATGCCATGCGAGGCTGGATTGTGTGTGCCAACAGAAGTTATGCCTGCAGCAAGAAAAACGAGCATTTTGTGAGCTAGAACAAATAAATAGAAACTGCATTACGTTTCAGACATGGAAATTAATTTTTGCTGACGAAATTTGAGTCGGCGCCGTTCGCGTCTCAATGAAGTTATTTCCCCTTACTTCCTTGACAATAATGATAAACCCGCTGTGATGCATTGATGAATCGGACTTACTTTGTGGTCAAATATGATCAAATAGTTTACAAAATGTCAAAAATATAATTTACTGCGACAGATTAGGTCAAACCAATCATACCGCTATCTTAAGTCACTGATATTTATATGACCAGCCTATGAAGGTGAGGTGAATTTACGAAAAAGGGGTGGGTGGGGGATTGAGTGTGGCATAGAGGCTCGTTACAAAGAAAACTAGGAGTATCGGTCAATGGATAGAGGACTGGGGGGATCCAACCGGTAACAATATAACACAAGGGAAGACACGACTCCTCACCCCTCGCTATTTTCAACCCTGCTAGATTGTCCTATTTTCGTCTCCTAATGTAAAACTTAAGCCAGCTGTAATCAAAAATGGATCAATTATCTTAACATCTCAACACACCTCGTTCAATTCATGACATATTGGAGAAAATTCCACATTTGTTCGCTGATTTCGAAGATGTGAGAAGTACCCGCCCGGAAGTTGATGTTAGCATTTGGCTAGTCTTGGATTTCACGCTTGACACAGAGGTAAGTTCCGAACAGAATATTCCCGATATAGGTATATTTAATTTTTTTAAACATTTGGATAATTATCTTTATTTACGCTACTATGCTAGTTTGTCACCAATATTTCCTTATGGCACACACACACACACACGCGTGGTTAAAATCTAAAATCAGAACTTAATCACATTCATATCCTGGTACTGTTTGAGCATAGAACGGGGGCGAGGTCAAAGTTCATCTTGAAGAGTCCGTTTTGTGATGTAGGTATGATAAGATTTTAAAAGATTTGATATCCAGATTCATATCTTGTTGACGTTTGTGGACACAACAAGACGATTAAAGAGCTAGCCACATAGGGAACAGGTAAACTAAGATAATTTCCAATGTGTTTATGTAAACATCGTAAACGGAAGATGATACGATCCGACTTCAGGGTGAGTAGGTTGTTATAGTAATCATAAGGTATTGCAAATGTATTACTTGTTACTTAAATCAGTAAATAATCCTTCGTTCTACAGTCGCAATAAAAGTATCGATAGTTAATACATGAAAGTTAATATATCGGTTTGTATATGCTCTCTCTATTCCCCTTGTAAATTTACAATGGACTCGACTGGGTTTGTTTCTTAGTGAACAGTTATCTCCCGTGACTGATGAAATGCAAGTGTCGCCGAAGACGAACGAGTTTTATGCACCCCCAGAGAGAGTTTGTGCGTTACTTACTCAAGGGAATCTGTCGGAGCCCCATGATTTGAACCGAGAGGGTTGAAATGGCCAAGCATTGATTCACATCCATTACTGAAGTCACTTGACACGTGCACGTGTATACCGTATTGTTTGTGGACATTTGGAGGGATTCCCTGGATTTCCATATGTATACAAAGCATCCCCAATCTTCGGCAACTGCTGGTCTGATAAATAAAAATTAAAAATGACATGAAATTATTTGACATGGTTGAAAAAAGAATATAATCGGAAAAGGCAAAGAGCGGGTTAGGCAATACTTGGTCTGATATATTAAACTAAAGTGAAAACTGACATAACATAAAGTAAAATGTTTAAAGAGAAAATGATATAATAGAAAAAGACAGATATGGGCATGCTAACGTTTATTAGATAACAATTTTCCCCTTTGTATTCTCAATAAAAGAGTTCGACGTAATGGGATATAATTACTTGTACGGTACTCTAACCCCAAAATAGCAATGCTCCACGTAGGGTATGTGTAACAGTGTCACAGCAAGAGAACAAAAGAATGTGAATAACTCGTCAAACGGTACATTAGTTATTTCTATATTATGCCTGTGTATGGATTTGTGTGCGTGTATGGATTGGCTTTGGATGGGTGATTTTGATTACTAATAAACATTTTCAATTTACATTTTATCATCTATGTTAAAAATGTTGCGATGAATGACGAATTAAACCAGATCAAAATTACTACCAACACCACTAGTACTACAATTCCTGCTACCGCTACTATTACTACTACTACCAGTACTACTACTACAACTACTACCCAACCTGGATCACAACTGCAAACACAACCGCTAATAATGTTGCCATACTAACCACTCTTTGACGAAAGTACACAGTTCCTTCAACGTTATTAGCAGCAACTCTGTTATTTGGATTGATTCGAAAAAAGCATTCTGCATAAACTGATAGTAAAATAATTAGTTTAATGTACGTGTAACGTGCCAAGAATGTATATATAACATATATTCGTTATGTGGTCTGAATGTCTCTGAAGACAAATATAAGATATAAAAAGGGGGAGAGGCTGGATGAGGGGTGGGAGGAAAGCATTGAGGAAGATGAGCGGATGTTTTTAAATTTTTTTTTTTTTTTTTTTGAAATTTTTTTGGAAGGGTGGAGGGGAATGAGAAATATCGGTATCTTTTACAGAGTCTGATAATATTACTGATGAAAACAATATTACACAAATGAGATGTATATGTGTTTCCTTGTCAGGCACATATTGCATTTGCAATTGTCGCATTCTAGATTATTGTCATTCATAACACTTGACTCAGTATACATTAATCGAACATTTACAAAAATCGTTATGAACGGAAAAAGAAAACAACGTACCTTTATTTATTTTTTTCCAATTGTTACATAGCACTGAGTCTTTCACCAGTATTGACTTCGCCCAGCACGAGACATCATGCTGATACGCATTGCTGTTTATCACACGACTACTATATTATTTTCGTTAATATACCCTTACCATAAGTAAAGGATCTTAAATGGGTATTGATTTCATATTGAATTAATGAAACTCGTTGAATAAAATTTCAAGCTTTTACGAGCCTTCTCAAATGGGTTATGCTTTACTATTGAATTTATAAAACTAGCTTAATAATTTACAGCTTTTGCCTGACTTGGCCAGCAAAAGCTGGAAATTATTCAACTCGTTTCATAAATTCAATATTAAATCACTATCCATTTGAGGTTATGTGTATCTCATAATTTTTAATTTTGAGTGGATAGACCGAAAGAAAGAAAAATTATTTTTTATTTTATTTAGGTTCTGCTCTACAGGTTCGTACAGCAAATGTCCTTCCAATTAGTAGAACATCTTACACGGACAACATAATTTTGCAACACTGGATCTCTGATGGAAATTACTGTGCTGTCACATAGATCACTCAGTCAGCTGGAGTAGTGGAGACGTCATGGATTTCAACGAGACTGCTTACAACGATTCCACCGAAAAGTGTGTCGATTCCATAATGGACATTCGCCACAGATGCAGTATTGGATATGGCAGAAGAAACAGCATTCCATTTGTTAGTTATTTGTCGGAAGGGATGATACTGGATGCAGAAATTGTACTGAATGGAGAATATATGCCGGTGCTGATTTGTATTCATATGGCTTTCATGGAATTCATATTCTCAGATTTAATATTTTTTTGACCGGATATTTGCATTATTTGAAATGGAAGAATGCTCTTGTTAGATAACGTTTTGTAAAGTTAAGAGACTGGCATTTTTCGAAATTCTCTTGATAATAGTTCGATAAATAAGCCTTCCCCCCCCCCCCCCCCCCCCCCCCCCCCCCCCCCCCAACCTGTGCTAAAACTGACGGACGGTTCTTAGGGGCCCCCAAACCGTCCATTGGTTACAGCACAGGTTTGGGGGGTTGATTTATTGGACTATCTTCATAAGAGAGGTGAGTTTATTTACTATTATAGTTGACATTGGTAGTCCTGGCGGTAGGGATAAGATCCATACCGCGTGGTAGTAGTTTTAAAATGACAGTCTTCATTACAGAAAGTTGCCGGGCGTATCTCTGCGTAGACTCGGCATGTTAGTGTTGCACAGCTTGAAGGACTTCCTCTGTTTTCCCACATTTTCAGTTTAACTAGGCGAACGTCCAGTGGGATTTACTAGTGTTCTATTTTTAGTTTGGCATTTGGAGAATTCTATGTAGCGTCAAAGGGCCATATTTTATACTACGTAACCACTACTGCGCGTTTTTATGATAGATAAAAGATGATTGTACCATCTGCCAGTTGTTTATATCGGTAGTTTTCTCATTAGCAAGTGTTTGCTTTTTAACTAATAACAAATTCTTTGAACAATGTTTCCTTTTCTGGAAATCGATAAGAATATTATGAATCCATAGAAATTTTTTCAAAGATCTACTTTCCCTTTACCTCACATCCAAATATAAGTTTCCTACATCTCATATCGAAAGCCGAATCAGGTCCCGCTTGGCTGAATAAAGCCGTCGAGTTGATGATGGTTTGCAGCATCCAGTAATACTCCCTTGAGAGAAATATCCAACAACTGGAATGCTATTTTTTCTGCCAAATCCAGTACTGCATCTGTGGTGAATGTCCTTGGTAGAAACATTTGGGTGGAAACGTTCTAAACAGCCACATACAAATTCATGTATATGGCGCTACAGTTACTCCATATTGCTGACCTAACCAAGTGAACTATGTAACAACATATAGGACTTTCCTGCGGTGGTCCAATTTTGAAACATTATCCAGTTCGTGACATTGAATGGAAGGACATTTGCTCTTTTGATTGTTATTCTTTTGATTGTTATTTATTCAAAATTATTCTTTGAAATGTTATTTGTTATCAAACTGTTCAATACTGCTTCAACTCGCATCTGGGACTATTATTTCACGCTCAAGAATTTAAAGGTGCAGCGTCTGAGCCAGAATGAAATGCCAAAACGACGTTTTCTTCTTTCTCGTTGTTTCCAGTCTAAATAAAAACTATGTGATAAACAGAATCTCAAATGGGTAATGATTTAATATTGACTTTATGAAACTCGTTGAATAATTTTCAGATCTTGCTCGACAAGACTAGCAAAAGCTGGAAATTATTTAACTCGTTTCATAAATTGAATATTAAATCATTACCCATTTGATGCCATCAATATACTACTTTTTATATATTATTGTGTAGACTCATACAGTGGTGTACTGGCCATTGGGTATACCGGGACAAGTCCCGGTGGGCCGCCGCATCAGTGGGCCGGTGGGCCGTCAAAAAAATCCGTTTTTACAGGTGTTTTACTGGTGTGAGCAAAACCCCGGACCTGTCCCAACATATAAGTCCAGGGCCGAGTTGCTTACCCTGTACACCCCTGGACTCATAACGACTGTAAATATTTAATACTTTTAAAATTGCTAATTTTAAGTTTTCTACTACGGACGACGATTATGTGTGTTAATTCTGACATCGTATTCTTTTCTGTGTTATTTACGTTTAACGCAGAACCTTGCATTGTACTACATTATACTATCGCGAGAGAAGTGCACGAATTAATTGTGTAACTAACGGATCTAATGACCAAGTTCATGTTACAGAAAGATGATCCTTAGCTGATCTAATAACTTTCTTCATGGTACAAAAATATCTTATCCAAATCAGATATTCTTAACATTTATTTATTTAATTATTATTTTGTAATCTTTACACAAATATCTACTAATTTTATATTTCCTTCCCAACTGTCCCAAATGTTGTTTGTTATTTAAAAAGAACATACAGCTAAATATTATCCTTCACAAATATATGATGTTGTTTTATTCTCTCCACATTCTCTTTCAGCTCCGTCTGCATATCATGATATACCAGAATGCCCACTATCCTGGGATTTTGCTAAATATCATGATGCTATTAGTGCCAAAGAAGACTATTCGCATATAAATAGGGAAGTAATTTTTCCTATCATATATGTTCATATATGTGTGATAGATTTTTTTTTTTTTTTTTTTTTCGTCCTATCCGGGGACATTGAGTTAAATCCTGGCCAAATGTTTCCGTAGGACTCGTCTAGTAGCAGTGGTTATAATAGCTCACTTAGGTCAGCTAACGACGACACTTTATAATTTATTCATTTGAACAGATTATCCGGACAACATAAGACAGATATATTTCGACTAATTTCGGTGATTTTAACATGACTGCGCAAACTGAAACACACCTAGATAACAGTATTGATAAGGACTTTTGAAACACACCTAGATAACAGTATTGATGAGGACTTTTGAAACACACCTAGATAACAGTATTGATGAGGACTTTTGAAACACACCTAGATAACAGTTTTGATGAGGACTTTTGAAACACACCTAGATAACAGTATTGATGAGGACTTTTAAACACACCTAGATAACAGTATTGATGAGGACTTTTGAAACACACCTAGATAACAGTATTGATGAGGACTTTTAAACATACCTAGATAACAGTATTGATGAGGACTTTTTAAGGACTGAGCGCTATAAAAGTCAATTAGGTGTGATCCAAATAATCATGCAGGTGGTGTAATGGTATATATTTCAGATAAGCTATTTTTAAAACAATGTTCTAACTTATTCGCGCATGATCGCGAAGGATTAGCAGTAAAAATATTTGCTAATGAGTTAAAATATTTATATTTTAAATTTTTTTAATTTACCCCCTTCCCTCCGCACCATGACTGTACTGGGATTTGTTAAACATTAGCCTTGAGCAAGCGTCAAGCATTTCTGACAATATTATAATTTTGGATGATTTTAATGAGGACTTGCTCAACGCTGAATATAAAAACCTCAGAGATGTTACTGTCCTAAACGACAAGCAAAACATCACAACTGAGCCGACCATGTCTAACCGTTCTTCAGCTGTATTATATCGAATAATAACTTCTCAAACAGTTGAGGTCTTACACCCTGGAGTTATTTCAGTTGAGGAGACAATAGATGATCAACAAGTCACCTTTATTCTTACACGTCTGCAGTACCATTATGCTACCTGCTATAAACGAGACATTTGGAGCTGTAAAAAGGCTGACTTTCGACAAATTCAATGCTTGAATTTCAGATATCGATTGGCCAACTAAACTTGAGAACTGTAGGAACATAGACATCGCCATGGAAAGTTTTACTTCAGCCTGTAACAAATTAGCTAAAGAGTGTATTCCATTTCGAACTGTTACTGTGAAAACAATGGATAAATGTTGGTACGATAGTACAGTACGTAGGACAAGCAGGAAACGCGACCGAATCAGGAAGTTAGCTATAATAAGTTACAAACTATATCGCTGGGAAAAATATAACAAAATAATAATAATACAATAGCTAACGAAACCTTTATACGAAAATATGAGAACACTGACAATTTTGCAACAAACTCGAGAGACTTGGAAACCTATTCGTCAGTGTGTAAAAGCAAATATCAAAACAACGACTTCGACGCTTGTGCGTACCAATGCCGATGGTTCAAATTTGTTGCTTTATCTAGTGCTGAAAAAGCAGTCTGCTTAAATTCCTTTTTCACACAAACAGCAAATGTTGATGATACTAATATTAGTTTACAAGACAAACAACCTAGAACACAGTAAAAATTGGCTGAACAAAACATTTTTGACGTAATTCATATCTTGCCCAGACACACAACTTGTGGATTAGATAAAACAAACCGACAAATGCTCAAAGAAACTGCAATATATGTAGTCACGTCACTCTGTGTCTTTTACAACATGTCTATAAATACTAAAGGGTAGCTGACCTAATGGAAAACTGCAAAGGTAATGCCTGTGGACAAAAAGGGTAGCGCAAGTGAGCCTACGAATTACAAACATATCTCATGGCTGAAAGAATTGAGTTTAAACATTTGTACAATCACTTAAACTCAAATCATCCCTTTATTTTAGATATCAATCAGGTTATCTTCACAAATCTCAACGGTTTTCCAGAACATGGACTTGTATCATAATATCCATCTTGCCACATCATTTCTATATTTACTTGTTGTTACGTGAAACCATATTAAATATTTTGATTATAATTTTTGACGTGTTCGCAAAAAATAAATTAAAAATAAAATGCATGGGTATATCTGATTTTTGTTAAAAAAAAAAATTTGCTAACATACAACATCGTGTATGTTTTTGTATGTATACTACAAAAAAGCAATAAACAACAAAAACAACAACAACAACAAAGCCCCCAAACAAACATAAAAAACAACCAAACAAAACAACACATTGTTATCTAGTACTGAAATACCTTAAGCCAAACAAAAGGGTCTTACCGTTTCCAGTTGGACACGATGTTGGATCTCATGTGCGTCTCATTTACTATTGTGCTCTTACAAGTCTCTTCATACTAAATTATAATATAGAACACTGGGATTTATTAAAAAGAAAACAATTAGCTAATTATAAATTGCAACATATAAGTCGCGCAGGAGAATACCCCATTTCTTTTAAACAAGCTCTTCCTTGCATTTAAAAACTGTGCCGGCACACCATACATATGCATATTTTCAACAAACATGGCTGTTATCCGTGTCCTTATGGCATACAACAATTATCAAATTTCCATTTTTTATATCTTTTTTTTTTACCCTTATTTTCGGCCTGTGAATACATTATACGACACGAATTGGTACGAATTTCACTTCAGGCGATATGTGTTATTTTCATTAGATTGCCACCTTAATTGATAAGGTAACAGGTGCTGTTTTCATTAGAATGCCACATTAATTGATGAGGTAACAGGTGCTGTTTTCATTAGAATGCCACATTAATTGATGAGGTTAAGGCGCGGCTACACTTTGATTGGAAGAACGACGCCACACGCCCATAACCATGTCCCCAAAACGCCTGAAACCAAAGCCCTGGTCATTGTTCTTGATCAACATGCCTAATGTATCATCCCATCGTCCGTAGTCGTTGTTCTTGTTAATTTAATATTATTATTTTGTTCGTTTCAAGGGATGGTTTACTCCGTAATTATCATTGATGAATACAATTTAGATACAGGTCTGTTTTTATTTTTGTTTAACAAGGATGTATCATTTAAAATCCCGGCATCACCTATTACACAGGATGTCAAAGCTTTATTTTAGAAATATTCAGCAGTTATCTAATTTGGTAAAATAACATGAGACAAGGGATGAGAATCGAGTCAATTGAATTTCAGGGTAGTAATATGGGAGTTCAGACGAGCCTTAGGGACAGATAAATGACATTAAGGCAACTGTATGAATATAATGTCCCCACAGTCAAGTCGGAAAATAGACATATAATGATCTGTAGGATATTCATTAAAAATATACTGGATGGACACAGCCAATGCGGCCATAGCAAGCGCGAAATATCGTACGACATTGGAGGGAAAGCAAGAGATGCATGTTCGCGGGCGCGATACATTGGACAATGGGTAAAATTAATCATTGGTTACGCGCAATCACGTGTCAAGGGGTCAACATGAATATAGATTAATAACGTGCAAGTACCGTATCTACCAAAATCTGGGTATCCCTGCGACATCGCACCCTCCAGCGAGGAAATGTAGAACCAATGTAACTAAGGTGACACGCGTCCCAGGTATGTAAACATGTCATTTTAAAGTAAACACAGATGCTGCATTCAACAGAGTAATTGTTCAAATCACACAACTGTTAAAAGTAATTTTTTAAGATTGTATTGGCCAGATAGTTACGCAAACAGTTCAACAGCGTTTGCGTCGTGTTTGGCATACAGTGGGTGCATTACTCACTCTCAGCACCGAAATCCATTGTGGTGGCCCTCTCTGTCGTGTTGATCGCCAGGGCAATTCAGGACTAACGGTACTAATTCAACTTCCATAGTAAACTTATGTTAACACCGTCATATTAAAAATTAAATAGCTTTACATTTCTTAATATTCATGATCAAACCTATATTTATCAGTATAGACCCATCCTTGATGTAAGCTTCCGTGTGGAGAAAACCATATGAGCCGCGGTATTTTTTTTTTATTTTTTTTTTTTGATCTGTGTTTGAAACAGGTTTTCAATACCGCACCTAACGAACCATGTGCTACTTTCAGTTATGATTGTTCCAAATTCAAGTCTGTAAAAGGACTGAAATTGAAGTCCCTATTATTGCCTGTTGCAAACAGGATGAGCTCTCAAAAGATTCATTTTACAAAAATTGTAATTTTCATCAACCAATCATGGTATTTCAAACCCATATATACTCTTTTTAATGTTCACCCATTTCTAGACTGGTTCCCGTTTTCCATATCATTAGTACCGTGAGTCGTTCAGAAGGATCGCTAGGACTGTTGCTGGAGTTTGATCATTCGTTTTATTATATACCTACCAATTTTCTACCCAAGAAAGAGCCAGAATTTTACCGTAATTTCCGACAAGCAGGAAAACGATACTATCGTTTTCTAAATCCGTATTACCATACTCTCAAACGAGGCTGGAACTACTTTATTCTCGAGGTTTCCTGGTGACATAGCAGCGCCTCTAGCGATGGAATGCCAACGCTAGCAGTAAACAAAGCTCTCACAGCGACATTAGTTATATCTAAAATATGTGAAAGGTCTAAACCATAATTTTTTCACAACAACAATAAAAACACATTTATTCCTTTATTTTGAAGTAGTTAAATATAGCCAAAAGGTTCGTCTGAAACAAGATCATATTCGGAAATCGCGTACCAAAACATTACAGTTGTACAGTACAACCCATTTACGGAAGTTCATAAATGGTAACCTTAGGGAGTTTCCCGCATAATGGATGAATTTGAAATTATAAATGAATAACATTCTCTGCAACAAATCGGTACCATCAAGTTCCAACAATTTCTCCAATCCTGTTGTAAATAATATTGTCATTCCCATGTCAAGTTCCCATCGGAGCCTCTCACAATAATGCATCAGAAACAGTTCAACCGCTATCAACCTAGCCTCTGAAAGAAACTTCTAGTCATTCAGCTGGTGAAATCTGCTGTGATACAAAATTTGAGAACTGCATAATAACTGTAAATCAAATATATGAGTCTGCTGCCCCCAAGCGTCGAAGAATTCGTGTTATTGACAGTGATTGTAGTCAAACTGAGTGAACGTTATTTTACAGCCTTAATCATAAAACTAATATTCATGCGCATGTCAGCTTTTCAAAAAGTAATTCGGTTTATGCTTTAAGATGAAGTTCATATCAACGAGGCTGAAATGTTTAGCAATTTCTTGTGTTTTTCAGCTACATATAGTGATTTTATTAAATTATCTGAAAATTGATAGGTATATAACAAAAATATTATTATCACAGCAACGCGATCTTGATTGCTAGATCACGTCTCGTTGTCAGCATAAATAATCCGGATCATGACTCGACGCTTCGCATCTTGTAATGATCCGGATTTTCTAATGCTGACAACTCGACGTGATCCAGCAATCAAGATCGTGTTACTGTGATAATATATATATATATACCTCAATAAGGCAGGCATTTTGTTTTTTAAGGTGGAGGCAAAATGAATGTGCATCTGGATTAAGATTTGTCCTCCTGATCAAAGTGCTGGAGTCATTAGTTTTGTGTTTCATTGGCACAAATATAAGTTCATCATCCTTAGACTCCGAGTTATCATCACTTAACCAACCACAAAAAATATGCACAGGTGCTTTAGAAGTAGTTAAGATATCTGGAAAAGTCTGGTCGGAGTCAGGTTATGGATTTAAAAATGGCCCCCTCTGGAAAAGTCTGGTCGGAGTCAGGTTATGGATTAAAAAATGGCCCCCTCTGGAAAAGTCTGGTCGGAGTCAGGTTATGGATTAAAAAAATGGCCCCCCTCTGGAAAAGTCTGGTCGGAGTCAGGTTATGGATTAAAAAATGCCCCCCTCTGGAAAAGTCTGGTCGGAGTCAGGTTATGGATTAAAAAATGCCCCCCTCTGGAAAAGTCTGGTCGGAGTCAGGTTTTGGATTAAAAAATGTCCCCCTCTGCTCTTTCTGTCGCATTGGAAGATAGGACAATGCCACGTCTTGAATTTAGCTTCTTATTATTTGACAACTTATGTGCAAACAAAAAGTTGGTTCGTCTCTGTTGGTAAAAATATTGAAAATTAATACACTAAAAGCTCAGTTCTGTGGAATCCAAATAATGCATTAATTATTATTTTCCCCCAAACTTCTACAAACTGTTTTTTAAAGATATGATCCGACCCTATTTTTAAAAAGGTTATGGTATACTGTGGGTTAGTCCTATAATTTTGTATAATATGCGATGTATGTAAGTATGTATGTATGTATGTATGTATGTATGTATGTATGTATGTATGTATGTATGTATGTATGTATGTATGTATGTATGTATGTATGTATGTATGTATGTACGTACGTATGTATGTATGTATGTATGTATAGTTTAATTGCACATCATGCCAATTATGGCTATATAGAACAGAGTAAATTTAGGTATCCCCAAAAAGCATACAAAACAAAAAAAGACAAAGAAAGGAAAATCCTTAAAATACAAAGTCATTTTTTTTATTATTATTATACAAACTGCACTTTTTTTAAAAAAAGTCCAAGACCTTCTCAACTGGAAGATGGAGCATTACAGAGCGCATCCAAGGGCAAAACTTGCCTCCTAAAGTCACCTCTTACGAGGGTGAATCGGCCTGTTCTACACCCCAAACCCGCAGAGGGAACTATGAACAGGAATTTCATGCAAGAATTTCAGGGAAATTATATCTCGACCTGCCTCCTGCCTGGCAAGGATATAATTTCATTTTCAAATGACCTTGCTCTTGCCCGAAGGTCAGAAGTAGTGTAAGGTAGCGTTTATGGATATTTTAGTGCAGGGCTGCATGATTCTATAATCCAAGTATGACAGAATATAGAAACAAATAGTAGTATAGTTTGGCTACTTCTAACATAGTCGCTACTGCTTTTTAACACTTATTTTTCAATTTTGAATTTGCCTTAGAAAATGAACTGGAATATAAAAAAAATTAAAGATGTTGAGGCATCTTCAATACTACAAGAAAAGTAATTATAAAGCTTTAAATGATCCCACTGATATTGTAATTGAAAAAGTAAATGACTGAAAATCAATAGCTACTTCTGTAGAATTGGCCATCTCTATACTATACACAAAATTACTTCAAAATTAAAGGAAATTTTAGAGGGGACAAAAGTGGCCTCCACCAGGTTTGCATGCTGACTGAAATAGTACGATTTATTTATTGAGAAATTAGAAAGAATAAAATCCGTATATCAAGAAGCTACTTTGGTTCTTGCAGGTGATTTTAATGCGCGTATATTTTTTTTTTTAACTTTATACCTGATGATACGTTGGAAAATATTTTAAATGTAGATGTTATGTATGACGTCGGTAATTTTTTATGTCACGTAATACAAAAGACTGAGAAACACCTAACAAGTTTGGAATGGCTTTTGTAGAAATCTGTAAAAATAAGACTGTGAAACAAACAACAAGTTTGGATTGGCTTTTGTAGAAATCTGTAAAACTATTAATAGACATGAACCTAGTGGTAGGCTTATCAACGATGGGAATGCAACATGCATTGCAAATAATGACAGCTGTATAGTGGATTGTGTTGTGGTCTCCACAGAGTTGTTTCCCTTTATATCAAAATTTGGTATTGATGACTAGAGATGAACAGAGATTAATCTTCCAATTTTCATTGATGATAAATCAAATAATTTGTAGTAAAACAGATCAGAATACAAGGGATTATGTATGTAATGAAAATGTCAGTGATGGTAGTGTGAGCGACGACGATGAGGACGGTGGTGACGATGACGAAAGACAAAAATGGGGAATCTTTTCTCGAACTTTTTGAGCAGAAATCTATTGAACACGATCAAGACATAACCGATTTACTGCATATAAAAATCAACGGTGTGTAAAAAATGTTGTGTCGTTGAATACGGCGAATTTGTGTTGAAATGCAGCCACTGAAACTCCCAGTTTTACCACAAAGGTATCAACCTCCATGGAAGGATAAAGACTGTGATAACCCTAAACAAGAGACATTTAAGCTCTTAAAAAATATAGATTATGCAAACAAAACTATTAATTTAGAATCGTAAACTATGCAACGTAGATTTGGTTTACAACAAAAAAAACTATTTAAAAAAATGCATATTTGCTAAATCACCTAAAGTTCAAACTACGACTTACCAGATAATCATAATGTCAAAATTCTGAATATTAAATTTGCTCACAACATCGTTATTTCTTTACAATATACTCTTAAAAAGATAACGTGTAACACGTCAAGTTGATGAATAACTTGGTATATACAAGTTGGTATAGAATAGGGGTCATATCAAAGTCAACAAAGCCATTACGTATCAATCAACCAGAGCTCTGACAAATTTCTGGACTGTTGTCGGACACTCATTCTGTCAGGAGCAGTTGTAATCAATCCCGCAAACGAATACCACCCACCCACCCACCGATCTCCCAATACCACCCTCTCCCTCCGATCATCTTACCTCGAAAAGAAAACTCTAATATATTTCCGCATTTTGTCTTTGATTCAAGTTCTGAAGTCATTACACAGCTATATAATTACCAATATACTTAAAATCTGACACTCTCATTTTCTTTTATTCCTCTTAAAAGTTATTAATGCAGATGCCAGCTTCGTATCAATAGGATGCACATGGGTCAGTTGAATGAATTTGGAACATAACCTTTTAAGTTTTCGGGGTTGAGGGTTTTCGGGGTTGAGAGTCTGTTGTTACAATAAAGCTTGCTTCTGTCTGTGTGTGCTGTCCGTCAGTACAGTGTTATCAGTATATATCAGTCAGTCCCGTCGGACATGTCAGGCATATACTCGTATGATTTCGAAGACCTGCAATCAACGTATCCAGATTTAATTAACTTAAATTGGCCACATTTCCGTATGAAATAAATCACTTCCCAGATAAATCTTTTGAGAATTTCAACCCTTTTCTGTCCGTCATCAGCACTAAAGGAACGTTCATGTTTGTATTGAGTTTGAACATTCATTTGAGTTTTAGTTTCAATCCTCAGATATTTTACTCAAGACCTCTAAAGTGTCATTAAAATAGATTTCAATGACTGAGTTCACAATGTCTTCAATGTGGCTTGACGGGGAGTAGAGTTTGTCAATAAATACGAAAGTAAACAAAGAAAAGAGGGTGGATTTGGTATCTTTATTAACATCGACGAATATTCGAATCCTATCGGAATACGTTCAATAAATATTTGAATAGAAAAATTTGGTATTCATTTCGGCTCTACCAGTTAGATGCCGATAATGAGCAACTTGCCTCGACAGCAGCTAAATTCGGACAAAGCCTATGTGAGAGAGATTTTGGATTAAAGACGTGTGCGACGAATTTCGTTATGTACGTCTATCACAAAGCCTATGTAAACATGTCCTCACTTTTATAGTGGAGTCTCGGTCTTTTATGACGTTACCCAGTGATGGGATATATCGTAATGAAAAGTACCCCAATTACTGAGTCCAGGTCACCTGGAATATATATATATATATATATATATATATATATATATATATATATATATATATATATATATATATATATAGAGAGAGAGAGAGAGAGAGAGAGAGAGAGAGAGAGAGAGAGAGAGAAGAAGAAGAAGAAACTACATTTCTAGAAAGAAATAAAACAGAGGAACGTGTTTGATACGCCTAAATATCTTGTATATAATCAATTTATCAGAAGCACAACGGGTAGTCAATACAAGTAGTTCTATATTATTCACTCTCTATTCACTCTCCGATAACACGAGACGTCAAATGCGCCCTTGTATTTGCGGGCGCAAGCTTTCAGCCCTGGTTTAAAAAAAAAATCAAACAGTTACCACGCCTCATAACTCAATGTTAATGTTAAGAAAAAGTTAGTGCTTCAGCTGCTTCAGATACACTTGTGGCCGTTGACATCTTAATCCTTTTTATAACTAACGATCTTTACACCTGGTTAGTGATGATCTTGTCTGTACAGTTTGATCACTATGCATTTATGGCAAGAGTAGATACTGGTAATTCCAAAACTATATTTTTACATTCGTAACCATGACATGTTCACTTATACCTTCTCTATCACAAGAATTTTGGCTTATCAATGGCGTAAAGCATATATTCTGGTAAAATTTATGCTGAAATTGAAGAAAACATCCAACTACAGGCTATTGATAATAGCTTTCACAGACACACACACACACACACACACACACACAAAATAAAGAATTCAGTGCCGTATATAAACAGACAATGAATTACTTTGCGAAAGAGAAAGCAAAGAAAAGAAAGAAAAAGAATTAAACGCCGAGCATAAACAAACAATGAAGTACTTTGTTTAGCCTCAAGCGAAATTCCAAGCAAATGAGAAACCTGGACGTGAGTTCATTAAATCAAGCACGCAATAAAAATGCACAGTTTTGGAATTTCCATTTTTATTAACACTATCAAAACCATAGGAGATATCTCTAACATACGCGCAAGGTGTGCTTATGCCGGCGATTTTTATAAAATTCTAATCGAAAACCATAATTCCAGTTTAGAAACAAATTGTGCAAACCTTAAATGTATTATTTTTTCAATATAATGAACGCTTTTAGAGACCGTATCCATAATTATAATAAGTTCATTCTGTGAAATGATTAGTGTGTGCGAAGATTGTCCGTGGATTCCAGCACAAAAATGGCAGCCAGATCAGAGAGGAATTTCCGAATGCAGAAAAGTTGTCAATGTAGGTTGTGATACCAAGAACGCGTCATTAGGCGTGTATTGGAAACCGGAACACACCTTGCAGTCCAACATAGATGTGATTCATCATTATTGTTTTTCTTGTAGACTGTAAGAAATGTGATATAGTCCTGCTTTGTGAATACATTGTACAGCTGATATTATTCGGGTATTTTATGTTCAATATTTTTTTAAATAGCTCACATACATAATTATCGCAGAAAAATAGCCTGTATTGGATTATTTTTCACCAACTTTTTTAGAATTTTTTGTGTGTTTGAGTCTGTTCGATTACGCAACATGCCAGACGTGCGCCTGAGTTTCCGGTCGTCAGACTTCCAGCGTCACCACCGAGACCGAGGTCATCCTTCTTTGCGTGTAACTGAAAAGTTATGCATAGAGTATATCACACGAGTGCTCATTAAATATGAAATTTATGAAACGTGCTAAATAATTTCCAAATTTAGGAATCCTATATGAATAGAGCTTAGAAACTATTAACGAGTTTCAGTATTTTCATGTTTAAGTAGAAAATAAAAAATATTATAAAGGTACATCCAATAAGTATTAGCTTTCCCCCACAATACTGAAGGTTCAGTTATATTCATTTTTTATTGGCTTTGAAAGACATAATTTAAGCGGTCAGGGGGGAGAGATAGAAACAGACATACAGGCGAAGTAGGTCAGGTAATCTGCTAGTATTTAAACCGGGAATATTATTGTCTTTATTGAGCATGTGTGGGATTTTAGATTATCCAAATAGTACTTCTTAATGCCAAGAATTAGTACTTCTCTTTGTAAAATTGGTAATCACTTGCAATATTAACGGAAATTACAACTTTATAGCTACTATGTTAAAGTATACATATGAACGTACATGGATTTCTTGAGGTAAGGAACTCCCGTTATCGTGAAATATTCGTGTATACCGGTAGATTGGATTTCCTCTAAAAGAGAAACTGTCGCAAGCACATGTATCCGAATACTAGGCGTATCCGAATACTAGGCACATGTATCCGAATACTAGGCACATGTTTGAAGGTGTTTTTGAGACCGATTAATACTATCAAATTGTTTCCTCTTCTCCATGCCTATTGAACATGTGTCCCATTTATTGGTTTTGGTTTGGTGTTTTTCGACACAGCAACACAAGTAGGTTCTATAGTGCCGAGACAAATGGAGTAAAGTGCCTTGCCCAAAGGACACACCACAGTAGCCGACCAGGGCTGACCCAATGGTAGTATTGAAACCTGCACCTTGCAGTCGCGAGTCCGGCACACTAACCACTGAGCCATCGCGATTTTTGTATTCCACTGAAATAAACCCTACACGCATAATCCCTTGAGATTAAAGTTATTACAAAAATTCCCCTGATGCAGACCCTGTAAATTTAATCGCCCTAAGAATCATGCTACATAGGATTGTTTGAAATTTCGGAATATAACGTAGATTGATATTACAAAGCAGTGTGCGAAACTGACCCAAATCCCCAGCTGGTCGTGTCATTTTTGAAAAGCTGCTTTCCTTTGCAGAATTAACTGGTCCTGTTTTTTAACATATTTTTCTGACTGGGAAAATGTATTTACTAAAGTTAAATCGGTCATAAAAACTAACAATTACTTACAAAATAGAATAGAAAAGATTACAACAGTTAACGTTAAACATTCAAACATCGGAAACTACTAAGCAATTTCGAAATATCACCAGTGACTTACTGCCATTTCACAGCCAGTTGTAAGTTAATATAATTGTACATATAATAAAATCGTCTTTGGATACTAAGATAAATTTATAAGCTCATACAATTTTGAAAAGTAGGTGTGGAGTTCGCTGTTTCAAAAATTGTACTGAACCAAATGAATTTTTTTTTTTAATTACATAAAGTCGCACATCAAACATGACATGATAAAATCGTTTCCGTCTGGCTTATTGGTTTGAAGATGTCCAATCAGATGCACCGCGAACAAAAGCACTGCAATCGCACATTGATATGTAGGTGTTTACTTTAACTATGCAAAGAAATAACTGTTTAGAACTCAAAGTAATAAAGTTTTATTAGTTGCGACACTTTAGCAATTTATTCAGCTCGAAAATCAGCTTGAAAGAAGGACTGGTTACAATATTTATTATTGATTTTGGCCCGATGTGAAAACTTGCATCGGACAGATGAGTGCGAGATAATTTCGCACACTGTTACATGGACTCGTAAATATGCACGCCATTACATGGACTCGTAAATATGCACGCCATCACATGGACTCGTAAATATGCACGCCATCACATGGACTCGTAAATATGCACGCCATCACATGGACTCGTAAATATGCACGCCAACATATAAGCTTTGTACAGAAATACGCTTGTAACAATTTTATTTTGCACAACTTTCTTTCAGCGTGTTCAATTACGTAAGCAACTGAAACACGCTCAGGCCTTTCTTCCAGTGATTAGGAGAACACCTCGGAAATACTACAGTAGTCACTGTATATACATGTACCTTGTTTTACCACATAGCGTCACATGCGCATTATGCGTCATCATAGCGTTTCTTACGGGCGACTTGACTGTGCATTCGCAACTTCGAGGCAAATCCTACGGATCATATCTCGAATGTATGTCGAGAGCTGTCATTCGGAATACGTCAGATATTTACGAAACAAAGATTGACCGAGAAGTTACGAATGATTAAACTATTTTTTTCATTCGTAACCCATCGGTTAATCCTACAGTCAATCCAACTGTAGAAATAGCCGAGGTGATCCGAATAGTTTGGGTTTCTACTTTTGCAGAGAAATTTCGGGCGAACAAAATGTATGAATTTTCTGTAAATTACTGCGCCGACATACATCTGAGGCATAATTTTCTCTCGCAGAAATAGTCGAGGTAGTTCCGAATGTTCGACTGTCATGACTGAGATGACTTATTATTGACCGAAACATTCTCAAGTTTCTTTTTTCAAGTTGTTGAGAAAAAAAAATTTTTTTTTTTTTTTAAACTGCAAATAATTCCATCAAGGTATCATATTGCTTTTGACAGGGTTCGTGGACAACTGTGTCACACTTCCGGTACTTTTTTCCTTTTTATTGCTCCGCGCCGATGCGAAGCAATCAACCAATCACTGCAGCCAGGAGAAAGTTTCCAAACTAGCAGTTAAGGGAATAACCTCACTGTTGTGCGAATGACGTCCCTGATTAACCAATCGCGAGACACAGATTTTATTAGTTAAGACCAACCATTTGATTTTTTTGGGGGGTGGGGGGGTGGGGTGGGGTGGGATTGCAATTTCGTAGATTTTTCAACTAATATAATGGACATAGTTACGCCTTTTTCTATAAATCAGAGGAGAAATGTTGCCCTGTGTATTTTCGCTTGAGTTCTCCGCTATTTTCTGACGATTTCTCCCTTTTATGCTGTATCACTCCATCAAAATACATCCGAGATGGAATTTTGTAAAACTGGGTCTAAGGTCTGACCAGAATGTGATCGAACTCACTCTAGATCAACGTTATCAAGAAACTATGATCTGACTGTTGAGTCCCGTTTGGTTCCTTTGTTTAACAATATGGCGGATGAGAGAAAATAGTATTTTGCAACTCGTTGAAAACTAAAACCAATTATTACAAAACAAAGATGAAATTTGGAACTTAAACGTGGTGTAAATTTGCACTAAACTGTATAGGGTAATATAAAAATGCACATAGCATAAAATAAATTCAAATTTTCTTTCTTTTTAGCAGCAAGTTTACACAGTAACAGGTTTCCAACGTTCACTTATTTCCGAAAATGTAAATTGTAAACGTAAAGGAGAGCTTTATGAATTGAAAATAATTGTGAAGCATTTTCTTGTTTTTTTTCTGTCGAAAAGCATTTTTTTTTCTTCTATAGAAATTGAGACAACTCCGCCATCTTGAAATGATCAAGGACTACATATACCAGTTTGTTCACACGAGTCGACCAGACATGCGTAGTTTAACTTCCTGGACAAGACTATGGTCGATGATCTAAGTACCTCCAATAATGATTGTAACGCTCAAAACGAGGCTTACCAAAATTCTGGCAACGTCACTGATTGCTTGAGTGATTTTTTTTGATTATAATGTTTATTAATGTCTAATCACTTCTGAGAAAGGCAGTGTTGTGTGCATACACCATGCATGATATGACTGTGAAAATTCGTCTACACCAGCACGCGTGATGCATGTACAGCAATGTCTACTGTTCAAGTGGACTTGGGTCATAATCAATATTCATCTGAAACGTCAAATGGCCAGGTTACTCTGGTCTAGTATAAATATGCATGATGCTTTCATTTTTGTTTTGTATTTTCGATCCAGTAGATAGAACTTGTATACACAGAACAGAGTTTTGCTTCGGCACGAAAATCTCTCGAAAGTGCTACAAGCGACACCTATCGGTAACAATCAGTTCTGCAGACCTTTACAAGATTCTCGTACGGCGTAGATATCTCGGAGTCACGCAAGAGTCTGGTTGAACGACACTAACAATAACTGAGTATTGCATCTGTATGAGAGTTTGTCACTTCGACCAGTAAGGTGTGCCTTCTTATATGGCTCTCGAGAACATATGCAATACAGTGGCTGAAATGCCTTCCCAAATTAATATGTAAATTGTTCGCATTCATATGAATTTGACTGGCTGAACCATGAATTTTTCTTGGACAGGCAAATTAATTCGACAAGTGTGTGATGCATCATCGCTGGTTTGACATACGACTGTGACCAGCTGGCCCATAAGACATGGCTATTTGGGCAAATGCCTTTCATTGGTTGGGGCATTGATCATTGCTCATTGCTAGACAAATAAATGAGTTTGACTGGTTGGGTCATATATTATGGTTACTGACGTACATAAATTAACTGGAAAAAGAATACATCATGTCTGATCAGGCAATAATTTAACTGGTCAGGCGAGTGAATCTGGTATAATAATCGCGTGTAGTCAGACTGATAATTTGAGAGGCGGTCAGATGAATAAATTTTACAGGTTTGACAATAAACCATGGTTCAAAGATGAATATTACTAGTTGGATTACAAGTCAGGAAAAGTCTGTAAATTATTTTTACTGGTAAGGACCACCAATCACGGCCAGTCAGGAAAAGGACCGTTTGTCTGTATCCGGGCCTGCATGGACAGTTAGGTAAATGACCAGTGGTGTGTATCTGGGCCGTCATTTAGACTTTACGTGCTAGGAATGTGATTCATTGTAGCCAAGAAAACGAATTTTATGTTTAGAACAAAGAGACATTGTTGGTGAGGCAAGTGAATTTGACATGGTTTGATAACTGGTAAGGTATATCCATATTAAAGGTTGGAATAACGAATTTGATTGAAGAAACCATGTAATTAGTATGGCCATTTAAATGAATGAAACCAGCTCAAAAAAGGGGTGGGGTGGGTTTCTGTATTTCCGGAACAGCCACACTTTGAGCGTTATATCGTGTCCAGGCAAGGAGAATAAAGTACCTTGCTCAAGGGTGCACCACTATAGCCGATCCGATCTGATCTGTACACTTCTAGTCACGAGTCCAGCGCCATAACTACTAATCCACCGCGGCTTCGACAATTTTTTTTCTTTTTTTTCTTCTTTCTTTTTTCTGGCAGTTAACGGGCAATGTGACAATTTCGTTGAACAGGAACTTGCGAAATATGCATTACGATGTCTAGGGGTATTTAAAAGAAAAATGTTTTTATTTCTGCAAGTGCATTCTTATTATCCAAACGTTTTATTAAAATCTTACTCTCAGACACTTTTATGTCAAATCGAAATTAAAATGCAAAATAAATAAATTAATAAGTCAATAAAAAAATACAAAAGCTTACAACCAGACCCCGGCCGAGGATGGAGCGAGGTCCTACCAAATTTGCTAAATAGTCCTGACGTGTGTCAGTCACATGACCTCTGTTATGTGTCGACTGTCGTATGTTTCCGAAGTCACCGAGATGGCGCATACTGAAATAGATTTTTGTTACATTAGTAAAATTTACATTTTCCGGTCTACTATCATGGAAATACTCCCCTGGTCAACCCCCTCACTTGGTATGTGTTCATAGTACACGTACGCCCCAGTACAGTGCCTAAAAACTGAACTAAATGCAAAATGTAACCGGACAGACGGACGCACTGACGAACGAACAGACAAAAGTACCACTATATGCTCCTGGCAAATTCTTGATGTGGCACAAACAAAAATTAAAAAGTATAGTGACTTGAAAATGCGCCTGCATCAACTAGACTTATTTGCATTTGTGTTCATTGAAAGTTAATAACTCAACAGTAAGTCAGCCTAGAAAGTAGGGCTCCCAAATACCTAACTTCTTTCTTATAGACTATGTTTTGAGGGGTTCAATACTACCGAAAAAATTCCGCTGCACATAAATAATATTTGACAAATTATGCCAGGTACGCCAGCACACCTACGTATACCTAAATTACCTTTAATCCATCTAAATCTACCATCTAAATAACCTGAGAAATAGTTAGCAAGAATGTTGCATAATGCTACTTCTCGCCTACTACGCCCTGATATGTTTCAAAAACCATGTCAAAGTCGCTTGAGCAAGAAAACTAGTCAATTGTGACCTACTTTTGCCCGTGATGGGTAGGATCATCTAAATGAATATTCCCACCAAACTTCATGACTGTATATACAACAGTGTCAGAGAAACTGAACTAAATGCAAATGGTTAACGTAATCACTGGAGCATGTACAGAACGCACGTGTGACCTACCTTGTCAGTGTTGAGTAGTACCCATCAAGATGAAAATACCCATGAAGTTTCATGACTGTACATTAAACAGTGTCAAAGAAACTGATCTAAATGCAAAAAGGTTAACGTAATCACTAGATCGTAAAAAGTTGGTCACTGTGATCTACTTTTTCCCGCAGTAAGTATTAACCTCTAAGATCAATCAAGTGTCAAGTGTCATGACTGTACATACAACAGTATCCAAGAAATTAAGCTCAAAGCAAAGAAATTAACGTAATCACTGGAGCGTGAAAAGTATGTCACTGTGACCTATTTTCCCATGGTGAGTAGTACTGTGTCAGATCAATGTAACTAACAAGTATCAAGACTGTACATACAACAGTGTCAGAGTAACTCAGTTAAATGTACAAAACTTAACGTTGACGCCTACGCCAACGACAAAAACACTGTCTAAAAGTGAATCCTAGGTCTCACATATGCTTCGCAGGTGAGACAAAACTGTCTTTAATTTAAAGTCCGAGTTAACAATCACAACTGTTCCTCAGAACGCGGTGTCTCGCCTACGAACCTTGCTATTATATAGCTCTAATGTGTCCGATTTTCAAAAACTTTAACATAGAATCTTAACGTTGACGTTGCTGCAGCTTTTTTCGCCCAACAGGCGATGCCTATGCCTTGCCACGCTAACGCAGACGAGATGAAAATCAAACTCTTTGTGATCATAAAGCATGTTGAAATCTACAGCTGTTCTTCCACTTAAATTTACTCTCCCGAAAAAAACTTACCTCAAATCAATTGCAACAGGAAATTTGCTACATTCGGGAATTTTGAGTTGATACTAGTGAGGTTCAGGTAAAATTCTAGTGACATTCATCAATCTATAATTGCAAATGTGCAACATCGTGGTATTATTCTATCATAATGTTTTGTATGAAAACAGCACATAATCATAGTCAATGAATGGACCTAGGGACAGTAAACTAACTTGTTTCTTTCTTTGAAATTTTTAGTAGGAATAACGGAAAGTACCGAGTCACTCAAATATGGCACTAATCAGTAATGGAAACAAACAGTGGTGCATTACATTACTAGTAAAATGAATAAAATTCGTACTTTAGAAAACTTCCAGCAGAAGACGCAAAAGGAATTGAAGGCATCATATTTGTTACTGTGTTTCCTAACCATACATGCAACAGTGTTTAGGGAACTGCTGCATGTACCTTCTACTTGTGGTGACTTCAAATGTAAACATACCCATCAAATCATGACCGTATATAAAACGAAGTGTTTGTGCTTACTGTTACAGATTTTTGACGATAGGAGTATCCTCCAAGGAGAACGTCTATAGGATTTGTCAGCGGTCACTTGCAATTTCGCACATGCGAGGCAATGCAGACCGATGTATCTGCGCACCTAAGAATTTCTAGCGTTTTTTCCAAAAGTAATTATAATCGCTGGATAAATCTAAGAACAATATGTTTGAAATATTACCCCAAATTTTAACTGCCTACATTAGACACATTAGAAATAAAATGTCCACAAATCGGTTTTTTAGTGCACCCCCCTCCCCAATCATGTCATGCTAACCTTTAAAGTGACAGTGATTCGGACCATAGCAGGAGGGGTTGGTGGTGGAGTTGATGGTGGTGGTAGAGTGTGTGGCTCTATGTGCTATGTCGCGGAGATGTGCTCCATAAAGGAAGGGATTGGTAGTGGAGAGGACGGTAGGGAGGTTTTGTATGTGTTTATAACACACTGAGCCGCCCTACCCTTAACTCCACCACCAATCCTTCCGTTATGGTCCACATTCTTGTGTATAAAGTATGCGATGTATCTGCGGGTACACTGTTATCTTTCCATCGTGAGTGCCTGATACACCGTTCTCCTATTATAGTCAACCTTTCTCTTGAAGTATGGGAACAAAAACAGTCAAATATTTCTCGGGCACACTGTTCTATTCACATCGTGACGGGTACAACATTACCTTTTTAGAGTCAGCCTTTCTTGTATGAATCTGAGAACTATTCAACGAAGTATCGGTGTTTGTATTGCTGCGATACAAATATCGATACAGAACTTAGTAGGAATCGATACAAAGCTATTATACAATACTGATACAATGTAAAAATATGTATAAATATTATATTCTGACTCTAAAATAATTGTCTGACTTTAAAAGAATCACCGCAAACAACATACATTAACATGATGCAGTTCAAGGGCATTAACGTATTCCAGTATTTAAAGCTGAGAGCAATATCGATATATATCGTATCGTGGGTTGGGTATCGTGATATATATACAGATCAATAAGTGGCAGAGTCGTATCGTTTCACCCCTATGTACTTGGTACGATTTTTTCGAGACGATCATCTCTCAAGAGGAACACTGTTTAAATAAACTTTCAAGACCAGCCTCACGAACGATCTGCGCAGTATACTTGTGTCCGGGCAGAAAATATGTCACTATGTGAAAGGAGACACTGAATTCAAAAGTTGTTAGCACTGATCACCCGCTCACATAAATTATACAATGAACTCTACTGATAGTTGATATATTTTCTGGCAAGATTTTGTCTGAAAAGAAAAAGACATAAATGTTTAAATTCGATAATTGTATTATCTACGTCATCCCAGGGATAATCCAATCAGAAGTCAATATTATACGGCCCCCTTTGGGCTCTGAATATAGAACAGGCTCGATGAGCCCTCCTCAATGTCGTAAGAAGCTACCTATGAAGGCATACTTTTTGCCTCTGTGTTCCGTGATGATGTTCCAGCTGAGAAGAGCTTGAACTATTTTCACAAGAGTGCGGTTATATATATATATATATATATATATATATATATATATATATATATATATATATATATATATATATATATATATATATATATATACTCTGTAATTGTAAGGAATTTACCTCGTTTTGGCTTGAACTTTGTTTATTTCTGAACTGTATCTGGAATAAGTCCGAACTTATCGAGTTTAGAATTGTATACAATGTTATTGTCCTAGTAAATCGAATGTTTTTACCCACCGGAAATAGGGCCTTGACTCGTGTAGCAAAATTGTTGATTGACTATTTTATTAACTGCTTTTATTACACGGAACCTATGTTAAATAACACGATTTTGTTTAGTTAGTTAGCCAGCAGTAATTCCTAATTCCACCAAAAACGTGTGGTTAAGATCTAAGATTAAACTGGAGCGGGTCCCTTTTGGAGTACTACTTGACTATAAAAAAAGAGGCGAGGTCAAAGTTCATGTGAAAGAGACTAATTCGTGATTTACGTATGTTAAAATATTTTATAAACCTTAAAATAGTGGACACTACTAACTGCTTTTTAAAAAAATAAAATTAGGTCAGCTGCCTTTAAGTCTTTATTGGCAGAAAGAGGACATCCCTAATTTTCTTTTTTTTTTAAATCGCCGTTAATTTATTGCGAACCTGTTGGTATTGTTACTCCGGAACAGTTTTGACGCTTTTTCATAGTTTTGAGACACCTTTAAATAAGGCAGACCAATAACTATTTTTGAAACAAAATTCAGGTCACCTGCATTAAAAGTGTTTTGTTCTGTTAATTTTTTTTTTCTTTTTTTTTTTTTTCCTCGGTTTTCTAGCAAAGAGAAATAGCAGCGGTAGGACATGCCTCATTACCGAAAATAAAAATAATGAATAAAAAAGTAAACAAACCGAAATTGAACAAATTGCAAGGAAATTCAAGGAAAGAAAAATACACTTAATTATTAGATTAGCTGTTTAGTAATGATACGTTATAACTAGTGTCAGAAAGATTAGGAAATTAAGTATATATTTAGTCTCTATCAACGGGTTGACTTTGTGAACTCTTTTAACTTTCACCTTGTCTTCTTTCGAGAAATATTACAAAGTACAAACAACTTTTCCTTTTATAGCGATTTGACAAATTGTGAGATGTGTATTTAATTAATTTTACGAAAATGAATTCAGCCGTACGTAGCGGACAAAAATGAGTTACCATGCTAAACAAGAAAATGACGGTTAAAATTGAATGCGTTCTCAAGATGGATGAATAATTACTAAATAATATATACATGCAGACGTTTGTAAAGGCTAATAGTGGGCAATTTGTGTTAACTTATTCAAAACAACGTAGGTATTGGGCTTGGTTACGGACTTAGCACCCTTTGCTGAAACACAGAGTAGAGGAACTGACCGGAAATGTTAAAAAGATTAAGAATTACACACTAATATTTTACCCTTTCAATGCTGCATTCAACTTTTCGCGGATTTTCGAAAAAGGTTCACCGCAGTGATGCTGTGCACACATCATTTGATTACTTTTTACATGAAAGTCATGCATTCGGTTTGTGTATGTTATTTTTGTTCCCAGTTTAAATTTACATTGGACTGTTAAAAGTTATTTCCTGTGACGGATATTCTTTTTCCTGAGGAGTTGCAAGTGTCAACTCAAATACCATAAGGTACTATGCACGCCCAAATGCATGAGATCGACACATCCACTTGACCTTTAGACTCGTCATCGTTTTACAGTTAGATAGTTTGTGCGTTACTTACTCAAAGGTATCTGTCGGAGCCCCATGATTTGTACTGAGAGGGTTGAAATGGGGACCCATTGATTCACGTCCGTTACTGGAGTCATTTGACTCATGCGCGTGTATACCGTGGTACACAGTTCCGTCATTCGTGGGGATTCCCTGGATTTCACTACGAATACTAAGCATCCCCAATCTTCGGCAATCCTTGGTCTGATAAATCAAAATGAAAATTGACATGAAATAAATTAGCATGATTTAAAATAGATACAATAAGAAACGGCAGAGAGGCGCTTCGGAACGACTTGGTCTTAAACTAGAGACACTTATATGGTTAAACTAAAGTGAAAACTGACCCAAAATTAAGTAACATGATTAACGAGAAAAAAATATAATGCGGAAACACCGATATGGGCATGATCATTATTAGATTACAATTTTCCCTTTTTTATTCAAATAAAATAATTCAGTGTATTGTGATATGACTACTACGATGCTTGCAAGAGAACAGACAAGGGGGAATAACTCGTCAAGCCTTACATTAGTCCTTGTCATTTGTATGTGTGTACATTTGCATTCGTGCATGTATGGGTTGGGTTTGGATGGGTGATTTTATAACTGATAATTTAGATTTCATCATCGAATCTTGATTCAAAAATTTGTTCTGAATGGCGATGTAAAACAATATCATAATTACCAACAACACTACTACTACTATTACCAACACTACTATTACTACTACTATCCTCACAACTTCAACCACTGCTAATAGCACTGCCATACTAACCACTCTTTGACGAAAATAAACAGTGCCTTTAATTGTCCTGGGAAGATCTTTCATATTTGGATTTGTTTTCATATGGCATTCGGCATAAACTGAAAGTAAAAAGTGTAATGATGATGTACACGTTAAGGAATGCATATTTATTGATCTGACAAATACGAAACAAAAAAGGGCGAAAAAGAAGAAAACCTTCAGTAAAGGGAGCGAATTGTAATTTTTTGTTTGTTTGTTTTGTTTGGAGGTGGCGGCTGGTGACGAGGGGTGGAGGGTAATATCAGTATCTCTTTCAGAGTTCGCAAATAATACTGACGTAAACTTTATAATGTAAATTACACGTATAAATTTATTGAATGTCAGACACCTGTTGCATTCGCAAATGTCACATTTCAAATAATTATCGCAAAGAACACGTAACTAAGTGCATATTAAATGATCATATCCTTATATACATGTTTATTTCCTTGTTGACTTTCTATCATAGTTGTAGAACGCCAAGCCCTTCACCGGTATCCGATTTCCTCCAGCAAGAAATTATTATATATTATATATATTTATTATATATATATTTATACCACATACATTAAAAATAACATGACTATTAAAGTGTTGGTATAAAGCACTTATGTTATACCAATATTGTTGGTATCTCAAATTGTGATCCGCCCATGGCGCATGCAATCACATATATAAACATGGTTTTAACATAATAACCACTTTTGCTTCTATACTATCTAGATCAATGATGAATTTCCACTCATTAATTATTATTGACGTAAGAAAATAACGACAAGAATATTAATAATCACCTTTTTCTAAATGAATTAAACATGGTACACAATTTCATTGAAATCCCCTCTGCTCCCCCCCCTCTCTCTCTCTCTCTCTCTCTCTCTCTCTCTCTCTCTCTCTCTCTCTCTCTCTCTCTCTCATGCATAAGTGACACACATGCGTGGAATTCTATGAAGAGAGAGAAAAAGAATTTGAGCTGGATGACACCCTTGAACTTGAACTTACACCAAGTAACCTACAAGAACCTGGGTCGTCGTAATGGTGTGCTTACACTTTTCATGGGATTTATCTACAGTGTTCACAATACCAATGATACAAAGTTGCAATACCCTGTCGAGACTGTACGGTCAATTTCTTGGTTAGGAGGCACACACATACTGTACTCAATTTAATATATATATATATATATATATATATATATATATATATATATATATATATATATATATATATATATATATATATATATATATTTTATTAATTTTTTTTTAAAACCCATATTAAGGTTCTAAAAACATTATTTTTCAATATTAAAATGTTAGAAGGCCGCTCTCCCCCTCCCACATCTCTCTCCATTGTGTTGGTTAGTCATGCAGCAGAATAATCGACCAACAGATAAACATAGGGATGGGCGATTTAAAAAAAAAAAAAAAAAATTATGCTAAGTCTCCCCCGCCCACCCCCCCTCCTCCTCTCTCTCTCTCTCTCTCTCTCTCTCTCTCTCTCTCTCTCTCTCTCTCTCTCTCTCTCTCTGTTGCATATCGGTTTATCAGTTTTACCACTGCGTGTGTGTGTATATATATATATATATATATATATATATATATATATATATATATATATATATATATATGTATATATATCTGGACCATCGTCGCAAGTTACGGGCGAAAATCCATGAATAAACGAGCGAAGCGGATTTTCGCCTGTCATGCGACGATGTCTATGGACCTATGAATGATGGTAAAATTTACAGATAAACCGTACAACGGAAAGGGGAAAGAGTGAGGTGGAAAATAAAAACAATCTTATGGTCGGTAGCAATGTTGATTAAAACATACTAATAACATAGATCAACTGTAAATAAATGTAAATGTTTGAATTACCTCTTGTTGGCTTGTCATTAATATAAGTCTATATTCCACACTCGTTTCAATATATTCGACGGTGACTGAATGGCTGCGCCTTCAGTGTTCAAGAAGCTAACCATGCTGTGTTTGTTGTGCTCTACTTTCTTCACTTAAACCATCTTTCATGTTTAAATCATAAGCGTGTCTTATATTTATTTAATCAATATGAATGAAAATAGAAGCTAAAAAAAAAAAAAGAAAAGAAGCAACTTATCAATTTTTCAAAGAGAATTGTGAATAGCCGCAATAGGTACAGAACTACATTTTGTAGCGGACACACTGGGCAGGGATGTGAAGAGTTCACTCACTCTGTCAATACACAATTTACTGTATTCAATCTTGACTCCGTTGGAAATGCAAGTATGTATGTGATATAATATATATATATATATATATATATATATATATATATATATATATATATATATATATATATATATATATATATATATATATATATAGTATAGACACTGTATCTTTGATATACCACTCGTTGTATAAATTTTTCATTAAAAGGAAACTCGGCTAGCCTCGTTTCCTTTTACTGAAAATGTTATACATCTCGTGATATATTAATGATACAGAGTACATACTATACATATATTATATCCTCGAACAGCCATATTTCGTGACCTTAACGTGAATTTTAACGCGTTCGTTATATTATTGTGAGAATCTATTCAAATAACCATAGAAAGTGTTCAACTATATCTACTTCATTTAATCATTGTTAAAAAAAATTTTGACATTCATGTACATTAGTTCAGAATTACCGTTTTTCCGAGCGTGTGTAAGTTTACTTATTTCGGGAAGGGCCTCCATGGTTCGTGACACTAACTAAAAAGTCACGTGGCATATGACCGGAATGTGCCAGTTTATCCAAGGTATGGATATTATCAGTTTATAGCGTCTCCGTTATTTTGAACTAAAAAATAAAATTTAAAAATGAATTTTTCCTCGTTCATTCTATATGTAGTTGGTGCACTTACATTACTGCTTGCTTGTTCTTTACCATATAAATACATGAATCAAGAAGACTGAGAGACAGACAGACAGACAGAAGGAGAGAGAAATTTTAAAATAGACACTGGTGAATGGATACACATTTTATTATAATAGATTCAATGTCTTTTGATGTAGAATATATGTTTATTATGAAATAATACTGAAACGAAACAGTCCATAGTGAATATACATTTCCACTGTAAATTTTTCTTACGCTGTATAAGAACCTCACATGATTAAAACCAAATATTTACATTGGCTTTTCCGTTGTATAAATGGTGCTTTTTGTAGCAAATTGAACAACAGTACCACGTTTACTCTGAACATTATTGGTTTGTTGACTGAATACTCTTCAATAAACCATGATTTGTTTTCCCTTCTTTTGACATATTGTGGAAGTTACATTTATTTTCTTTTGAATTGCTAGTGATAAAAATTATACTCTTTCCTTGGTTTACTCAATTTATTTTATTTTGCAGAATTCAACAATTCGATTAAATTAGTTTGATTTTAAGTTGTACAAATATACACATTGTTGGTTTCAATCAATTTGTACATATGAGATGTATCTCGAAAATAATATGTAATCATTGTGAGAGGGAACTGTCATTTAATTAACATTTTTCATTAAAACTTTGAATATCTTCACATTAAAAATTATAACTCAATAAAATGCATGGGCACATGAGAATTTATTTGCCATGAATGTACAGCATCCTGTCGGTTTTATTATGTGTGCTACAACAACAACAACAACAACAACAACAACAACAACAACAACAGCAATAATAATAATAATAATAATAATAATAATAATAATAATAATAATAATAATAATAATAATAATATTAAAATAATAATAATAATAATAATAGTAATTTTAAAAACAAAAAAAAAACAAAAAAAACAAACACGTTGTTATTTATTTATCACTAGCAATTCAAAAGAACGATCTAAATATAACTAAAGGATCTTACCAAATCCATTAGGGCACGATGCTGGAAGAGCCCCATCTACTGCCAGAAACGATAAAACAACTGTCCCAAGCACAAACTTAATTTTTGCAGAAGCCATGTTGACACAGTATAACTCAATAACATACACGTACGTGTATATGCGCGACTTAAAAACAATATGCCGTCAAATATATAGGGAAAAGTATGGTCCACTTACAACCCTTCAGGATGATGTACGCCAAAAACTGTAGGTAGAGTTTGTTTGTTTTGTGCGTTTAACGCCATTTGTCAGCATATGATAGGACAGTATATCTGGTGGAGGAAGATCCTGGGAAAACCCCGGGAAGAACCACCGACCCAATGGGAAGCTACTGGAAAGTTTTCTCACATACCCACGTTGCCCGAGCCCGAGACTCGAACCATCGCGGACAGAGGTGAGATGTCAGTGATTGGTAAAGGTGATCTTGATGCAAATAATCATAGTATTAAGCGAGAGATATTAATTATTACCACCCCCACCCCCTTGGTATGTAGTACTGGGATTTATTGCTCGCTATGCCTGTCTGTCCGTAAATATGTTCGTTCATGGAATATATCTCTCAAACCATTCAAGCTTTTGAACCAAACTTGCAACACGTGTTGAACAAGTTGCGTAGAGGTGACTTTTGAAACTTAGAATATTCAGTATTCAATATCTTTTATGTTACCATGGAAACAAAGTAAAGCATAGGTAGTATACATATCGACCATAGGTTACTACCGTAAGTAGTATAACTAATCTGAATACTGGACCATAGGTTACTACCCTAAGTAGTATAACTAGTCTGAATACTGGACCATAGGTTACTACCGTAAGTAGTATAACTAATCTGAATACTGGACCATAGGTTACTATCGTAAGTAGTCTAACTAGTCTGAATACTGGACCATAGGTTGCTACCGTAAGTGGCATAACTAATCTGAATACTGGACCAAAGGTTACTACCCTAAGTAGTATAACTAGTCTGAATACTGGACCATTGAGTACTTTCAGTAGTTGTCTTTACCGAAACGGAAGACGGGGGTGGGGGTGGGATATGCAATGTCTAGCTGACTGTTGGTGAGAAATTGTACACTTCCATGTGACTAGTTTTTACGATTCCTACCGATTAAGACGACGAAGAGATGTATAGCAGTCATACTCTCTGATCGTTACTGACAATATTACACGTACACGTTGCCTTGAAGTGCATAAATGTATTGCGCATTAGAAAGATTAATCACGTGGCTTAATACGGCAATCCTTCACCAGGATCATCAATCTCAAGAGGTTCATTTTGTGGAAGTAACGATCTGACACTTAGGGATGGAAGGGTGATTTGTTTCAGCTTTTCCGGATTCCACGTGCGTCTCATTTTTCATCGTGCTCTTACAAGCCTCTTCATAATAAACCAGATATAAATCACTGGATTTACAAAAAATAAATAAATTAGCATAATTATAAAATATAATATTTAGATTTGCGCAGGAGTACACCCCCATTTCTGTGAAATGAACTCTTCCTTGTGTTTAAACACTGTGCCAGCATATTGAGTGTGCACTGCTGGTAGATCTACATATGATCAGCACATGTGATTGTTATCCGCGTCCTTACACAAATTTATGAAAAATCTCCTTTTGCAAATATTTCTATAGTTTGCTTTGTTTCAGCCTGTGAACAAATTTTACGGGACGAAAAGTTTAGAATTTCATTTCTGACAATCGTTTATGTTTCACACTGGTAACGGATGGTAGTTTCTTCAGAATACCATGTTAATTCGCGAGGTCAAGGCGCGACTATACTTTGAGCGAAACAGCGACGTCACACGCCAGTAACTGCATCGCCAAAACATCCAAGGTCAGAACATCGCCCAAACACAGCCCTGGTCTTTCTTCTCGCGTTATATCCTTAATTTACCATCACGTCATCTGTTCTTGTTCTTATTTTTTATGCTTTTGTTTTCTTTCCAGAGATGTTTTACTCTGTATTTATCCTTGTATTACTTCAACTTCTTTGATGGATAAGATTCACAGATAGGTCAAGTTTTGTTGTTGTTGTTTATGTTGTTGTAGTTGTTGGTAGAATAATGATATATAATTGAAAAGCTTGACAAAATCCATTTCCCAAGATTTGAAACCTTTTTTTTAGAATATTCAGCAACTATCTAATTTGGGAATCTGACATGACACAAGGTATAAGAATCGAGTCAACCCAATGTTTTCATCAACTGAACGTAAGTGTCCAAAGCGTATATAAAATTATTGATTATTCATTGTTTACGGACACAGTAAGCTCTTATCATGGACTTATTGCATTCGTTCAATGTTTTGTACTTACATGCATATGCAATTCTTGTCATGTTCGTTAGTGCCTGTGCTTAAATGAAATCAGATTCAAAATTGTGTTCTCTGAGTTTTCAAATAACTTATTTAAGTCGAGTTAGAAAAGCATAGAACGCTACTAAAAATATAATGTCCACTGTGAATTGCTTGTGAGTTGTGAAAACGGAAGCCATGGGATTTTACTTTTACCTGATACAGTCGGACAAAGACGGTAGTTTTCGCATGTTTGTTTTTCCATTCTCTCTCTCTCTCTCTCTCTCTCTCTCTCTCTCTCTCTCTCTCTCTCTCTCTCTCTCTCATTACCTATTCTCTAATTTATCACACGACCAATCCTGTAAACAAGCTATTTAACTCAGTCTTTGCTGCAGAATGAAACACAACCTGAGTTGTCAAATGAGCGCTTATCTTGTCGCCGTATACCAATAAAGATGATTTATTCAATAGTTATTTTGTTTTTAACACATTATTGACTATTTCACGCAAAGGAAATTGGAGTTAAGTGCCTTTCTCAAGGACGCACCGACTAATTTATTCAAAGTCCTCGTAACGGAGAACTGGTTGAAATGGAAGGTGATGAAATATAATTAATTTCCTTCTGTATACTAGGTTAGTAGTTATGGGTGGGTACTGGGGGCAGTAATTTTGGGGTGGCACTTGGGGGCAGTAACGGGAATTAAACATAGGCCTCTTTGCCCTCAACAGGCCCCAAAATTTATAGGGCAAAAATTCTTGGGTGGCACTTGGGGGCAGTAACGGGAATGGAACATGGGGTCTCTACAGACCCCCCTCCCAAAAAAAAAATAGAAATATGGCAATCATGAAAAATTAATCTTTTCTTGAAAAATGGTTGGCCCTGAAAAGGGCCGTTGGAGATGATTAATGTTTTCTCCAACATTGGGTTAGGAAGCCTAGGAGGGTGTTGGTCTTTTTTTTCTTCTGGAGTGGTGGTGAAGAATCAGGCAGCCAGTCGGGATGTTCCATTTGCCTGAACTTATCCTAGATTTTCATCCAGTTCAAATTCAGGCGTTGGAATTTCTTCTCTTTCCTGGCCTGCTCCTTCTTAGTTCTTTCTAGAGCCCACAAGATCTTAATGTGGGCCACTTCCTTCTCCAAAACTTTCTTTAATAATACCTTGACGATGTGGAGGTTCACCTCTTCGCGCCTGACGTTACTGGGGGTGGGGGTGGATAGATCAACCAATCTTCCTGAACTTGGTGAAGAAAATACTCCACCCCATCCAGTAAGTCTAGCGCCGTCTTGATGAACCCCACACGACAAGGAACCAAGAAAGTCTTTTCCTTTTCCTCCACCAAGACATCGTTCACCAGCCTCCTTGCTGAGGGCAGAGCTGCTATTTGGCTGGTGACGTATGGCTTGGTGGCAGGGTATCTCCACCAACACTCCATCCTTTCCAGCAACGACTCTACACCCACCATCACATCCCAGGCTTCCTGCAATAATTCTATGGTATTCATGTTCAGTGAAGTGTGAATGGTGCGACTGTGGAAGACGCCGCTTTATATGCTGGAAGCACGGACGGGAAGGAAAACATCCCTTTTTTCCAAAAACATACACACATACAAAATCTTATCACACCTAAAAAAACATAGACCCAGTACGCGGACCTAAAAGAAAGTATTTTTGATTTTTTATCAAACACACATTACACAATCCATTTTTTTTTTTTTTAATCAAACACACACCACACCATCCATTTTTTATTTTTTATTATTTTTATCAAACACACATCACAAACACACTCTATACAAACACACAAACACACAAACACATATATAGGACAATCTGAGATTAATCTTTTCTTCTTCAATGGTTGGCCCTGAAAAGGGCCGTTGGTTTTAAAGTGTATCTAGAGGTGTGGGCACCTCCCTGGTCTGGCCCTACACGCAGGACAGCTCCCGCTCCATCGATTTTTATTTCCACCACCCTGGTTGGAGATAAGGAAAGCCGATGGAGGATGGGCTGCTTCACACTCCCAATCCTGCGTCATCATCTGATTCGGCCTGATCAGCTCCTTCTTCTCCCTCTCCTCCTCCTCCCTCTTCGCCACTTCTTGGAGGAGGTGCCACGCTACCTCTAGATACACTCGTATCTGGCCTATGATTTCTATCTTATTCATTTTGTTGAATCAACGGGGTAGCTCGATCGGGGGAAGGCGTAACTTTATATGTTGGAAGCGCGGACGTGAAGGAAAACATCCCTTACACCTAAAAAAACATTACTCACACGAGCCGCGTCTGACGTCATCCCTATGACGTCATTCTATGCTTCGCGGATTCTGCACTCCATCACTCCTTACCCCAAAAACACAGACTCAGTACGCGGACTTAAAAGAAAGTACTTATTAAAATTTTTTATCAAACACACACCCTACATACAAATTTTTTATTTTTTTAAAATTTTTTATCAAACACACACCACATAATCCTTTTTTATCAAACACACACCACACAATCCTTTTTTTTAGAATTTTTTGAATTTTTCTATCAAACACACACCACACACTCTTTATACAAACATTTTTTGGGGAAAGGGAATTTTTTGGAGTGGGTAAAAGACAAACACACAAACATACAAACACAAATTTTTGTTAAGGCAATGTAAGAGTGGTTATCTTTTCTAGAGATCTGGGTGGCCCTGAAAAGGGCCGTTGGGGTTAAGAAGTTATGTTTTTTAACTTCTAGTAGCAGCAGCAGCAGTAGCAGCCGCAGCAGGACGGCCACGTTATGCCACGGGTCTCGTGGCTGAAGGACAAGCTCTCTTTCTGGTAAAAGAGAAGGCAAACTCATCACAGTCCATCTTACAGGTGACTTCTCCGTCTGGTAGTTTCATCGACTGCAAGAGTTAGAGCTGTTGTTCTTGTTGTTATTGTTGTAGCTGCTGTTGTTGTCTTTGCTGTTGCTGCTGCTGCAGTCTTTGTCTCTCCTCCCATTCTGTTCTATCCCTGATGATTTCTTCTCTCAGGACTTCTTCCACCAGATCTTGAGCCGTTTGTAGGAAGATCATCGTCTTTCTCTCCGGGTTGTTCTGAAGCAAATGATGCCTCACCCTCTGCATATTCACCATGGCTTCGTTCAACTTGCTAATTTTAGTGGTCATGTTGAGATCTTGACGAGTCAACGAGAGTGAGTGCACTGTTGTTGTTGTTGTGCTTGAATTAGAGTCGTTTTCGCCCTTCGGGCATGTACGACTATGTACCCTCACAGCGTGCGAAGCACGCTTAGGGGGGTTAAATGTGTGATTGAGCACACTAATATTATGGTCAGGTGTGTTGACAGTTTGCAACACACCTGACACTTTACTGATTGAGTAGACCCCTCCAGCACAGCATGGTTCCCCAGAATTAAGGGGGTTAAATTAAAAGCGCACTATTGGAGGGTGTGTACATTTAACACACCCCACCATCAATGCATGGTTTCCCCACAAACGGGGGTTCATTGAAGGCATGATATTGTGAGGTGTGTTTATACCTGTACATAGGACTAGAACCACAATGTTTACAGGTATACAGGTGCGCGATAGCGCACTTGTTTTTCAGAATTGCTTCAAGGTCTCAGTCTGGAGTGGCAGGCAGCACGGACTAGGCAAGCGAAAGCGCGAAGCGTGACGGAAGCTGAAACGCCAGGAAAGTACATGATCAAATTCTGCCCAGTTAAACTAAGTCGGGCAGTCCCTAATACCAATAAAGTGTTAGCCACTTGTTCAATTATGACAATACTTCAAGTTTCAAAGAATTTTCCATTTAACGCGATTATTCCAATTTGTAAAACTTTTTGTGTACAAAGTGTACATATTATTTTCAAAAACAATACCAATCTTTGAGTAAGAATTACTCGTATCTTTTTCGTATCACGCACACTACAATTTTGAGTTGTAATTTTTAGACGGTGGTTCGAAATTGATCAAATTTGTGTTTTAAAAGAGTATAATCAAAAGGGGTTTTCGAAAAAAAGCCAAATTGAAAACCCCATTGATTCAGGCAATGTATTAGCCTTTAAAAGGACTATTTAGCCCTTAAAAGGACTATTGCTAACAGCAGGTGGTCCCCGGTAGAGAAGCTCTGTCGAACTGCTGTGTCAGCTCTTTCTTTATCTCAGTACCCTCTTGGTAGCTCGCCCGCTTTGCATGCTGCTCCATGTAGTCGGCATTTTGGCGGGGGGGGGGGGGGTAGATCGACAGTTTGAAAACCATTGGCCTGTACAGCAGCTTGGCCCCATATTTCCATACTTCTATTGTAGTTGTAGTTGGGTGTTCCATAGCTGCCGACCAACACTGCCTCCTCCCCTCCTCGTCCACTGCGACTCCGCTCTACAATCACACGTCTGCCACACGTCTGCTCTGCTCCACCGCTGCTGCCTGAATGAATGAATGAGTGACTGCACTGGCCAACGCACCGCTTTATATGCTTTAAGCGCGGACGCTATGGAAAACATGGTTCAGATCGATAGTGAGAAATGGATAGAGTTGGTAACCTCAGATCGATAAAAAGAGATAGAGCATATCCATTTGTCATTTTTTTGCAAATTCAATAAACCACACAACACCATTTTTTTTCTTCAAAAAATCATCCAACCACAGCACAATACCAAAAGGACGACGCCTCGAATCCAGGCATTTTCTCGGGGTAAGTCAACCAATTTTTAGAACTAAAACAAGAAGCCAGCGGCTATCCCTCGTGGTGTCAGTCTCCCGAAGACCAAGTCCGATTCAAAGAAGAGTACCGTGACATCGAAGGGATCACTTTGGAAGACGTAGAAAAGAACGAAGGAAGAAGATCGTTTGTCAAAGTCATGTTAAATTGTTTGTGGGGAAAAATGGCCCAACGTTCAATCTTACTCAAGACGGAATACTTGACCGATCCTAGTGACTACTTTCAATTGGTGGACGACAAAGTAGACTGATGAAACACGTCGAAATCGTCCGTGAAGATCTGATCTTAGTCAATTTCGAAGAAGAATGCAAGTTTGTAAAGCCCAACGATTTTAGCAACGTGGTCATTGCAGCCTACGTGACACCCCATGCTCGCTTGAAATTGTACGACGAAGCTATAGAAGTCTTGGTAGATCGTGTCCTGTACTTTGACACCGACAGTTGTATGTACATCCATCGCCCTGGAGCCCCACACCCAACCATCCAAGGAGATGGTTTAGGAGCCTGGACGGACGAGCACCCTCAAGACACCATTCTGAGTTTTGCCAGCGGTGGCCCTACAAATTACGGCTACCGATACCGAGACCAACAAGGCCAACTTCACACCCAATGCAAAGTCAAAGGATTGACCCTGAACTATCGAACCAGCCGAGTGGTCAACTTTGAGGTTTTGAAAAATGCTTCTGCTGTCTGGACAAGTGGAAGACTTTCGAGTGCAAACGTTAGAACCTCGCAAGATCGTACGGTTACCTAATCACCAAATCGTCAGTCGTTCTGTAGGAAAAGTTTACCAAATTGTGTACCAGAAACGAGTGAGACTTCCAGACCACACCACTTTGCCTTACGGACACGCCGATCTTCAGTATAAAAAAGAACCACTTTCAAGCCTAACCATTCATTAGGACTTCCAACGTTGACCGAGCAAGAAGAAAAAAGATGATGATGAATACTCATGCCACCCACCCACCGAGTGAGAAATCTAGTGTGAACTCTAAGTGCGATCACGACCTGGAGTGCGATGCGGTGCCTTGCGACGAGACGGATTCCGCACGCTTTGACATTAGCGATGCAGCACGACCTTACCGCCCCTCTAGCGATGCGGACGCCCTTTCTTCTTTATTGGGAATGCTAAACGTTTCCCTACCTGTGAATGTCATCCCTACATGGGTAAAGAATTGACGATACCTGTGGCTTTGGCTGGTTATTCCAAGTTTCAAAAGCGACTCCAGACGTTCCAAGAGAGGTGGCCTAAATATCTGCAAGGACCTACCCCCAATGCTTTAGCCAGATCTGGATTTATCTACTTGGGAGAAGGAGATAAAGTTCAGTGTTTCAGTTGCGGTGTGAGACTTCGCGAATGGGAATATAAAGACTCAGCTTACTTGGAACATGCTAGATGGTCTCCGCACTGTCAGTACTTGCCTTTGGTTGGTGAAGAGTACGTCGCGTACGATGAGCCGGATGCCATTTCCGAGAAATAACATGTCGGATGATACTTTACAAGAATACATTCGTGGTTTACCTTTGGAGCTGCGAGAACGCATTTACCAAGAATTGGTCCAGATACAAGTGAAACGTAAAGAACAGTTACATCCTTTACGACACAAACAATTGAATCATTGGTATCTGAATGCTATAAGAATACTGATTAGTGCTAAGTTGTTCAAATGGTCACACATTGATCGAATAGGAAATTGGGCTTGTAAGAGATTGGATGGCACCACCTACAATGTGGGAGTGATACATAGAATTCGATAGAATGAAGTGGAGGAAACAAAAGTGACCAACTTACAGGAATACCAAAAACGTTTACAAGAAGTGTCACCTCAAGACGAAACGCCTTTACGTCGTCTGAGGTGTAGTAAGGTCATCACTGAACATCTTGGATATCCTTTACCCACCGATTCCATTTGGCTAACGTGTGAGTATTTTGTCACAAAGAAGTCTTGTTTAGAAGAGCACATTCGTGGCTTGCCTTTGAAGCTGCGAGAACGCATTTACAGAGAATTGGTACAGATACAAGTGAAACGCTAATTTAAAGTCATTCCTCGATTTTCAAACTATCGCGACTTCCACCGTATCAAAAGCCTGATTCTGGGGAGAAACTATCACAGGTATTGTGAAGAAAACAAAAGAGAGTCACTTCTTTCCACGTCGGATACTTTACAAGAACACATTCGTGGTTTGCCTTTGGAGCTGCGAGAACGTATTTACAGAGAGTTTGTCCAGATACAAGTGAAACGCACACTTCCATTGAATTTTGGACGCTATGCCGTGTGTGTCTTCGTGACTGCATTTCTTGGATTTCGTTTTCCAGGACATTCGTTGTGGACTATTTTGGAGGAACAGTGTTTGTGGTGGACTATTTTGGAGGACCCGTGTTTGTTTTCGATTATTTTTATGAACCATCAAAACCATGACGATTCACGCTTTATCGGCACACGAAAGACAAATTGTACTCAAAGTGTTGAGACTGGTGATGAACACGAGTTGTGTACCTCTGTGTGAAGAAGACATTTGTCAAACGTTATCTACCCTTCACACGTTTCAAGAAGTGTGCATCGCTAGATGGTTACACCAACAACTTTACGATTGGAAAGATGTACGTGACTGGAAAAGTATTGGTTTCGATGCTTGGCTACAAGAAGTGGCACAGTTTGCCAAAGACCTGGCACGTCACTAAGTTTCCAAGTCCTAAAGTGAAATGGGAATCCAAGTCAAAAATGACCTTAGAAACAGTCATGGAAGAACCTGACACAGAGAAAGACCACACCATTGTCCACATGGAAACACCTCAAGAACACATACCCCTTTCCGTCAGAGACATTTCATTCTTCTTTCACCAAAACAGAGACCAGAAGAATACCACCAGTGCCTGTGCACTCCATTCCTAGGACAGTGTTTTGTTCTTGTTGTAAATTGACTTGTTTATACAGAACTTTGATTCTTTTAGTGGTAGCCTTATTGTTGTACCTCACCATTTTTGCGGTATGCATTTTTGTCCTTCATGACTTGTAAAATATGTTTTGTAGTGTTGACATTTTTTAAAGAAAAAAAACAATAATAAAATAAACGTGTATGAAACGTATAAAATGTCTTGGGTCTTTTGTCTTCTCAAAATTCTTCCTACCTCAGTCATGGCTACATCTTCTTCCTCTGCTTCGTCTTCTTCTGTGGTCAAAGCGATCGACGAAAAGTTAGATCGTCCCAGTTGGGAAGCTTTGTATCTGCGCCATCCTTTTAACATGTTGATTGCTGGACCGAGTGGTTCAGGTAAAACCGAATTTGTCAAACGTTTGATCGAACACAAATCTCTCTGTTCGATCGTTCGCCTCAACGCATCGTGTGGTGTTACAAAGAGTGGCAATCGTCTTACACCTAACTTCGTGAAAGTCAAGGAGAGGCCATTTCGTTTGTGGAAGGCATCCCTCGCGAAGACGATGGGATCGTGTCTGACGTGAGTCAAACACATCTGGTCATCTTCGACGACATGTTAGGAGAAGACGAAGAAGAAATTAAACTTTGGTTTACACGAAAAGGACATCATCGGAATGCCAGCATCATTTACATTACTCAAAATTTATTTCAACAAAGTAAAGCCCATCGTACCATCAGTCTTAACGCTCATTACGTGGTCTTGTTTAAAAGCCCCAGAGACAAATCTCAAGTGCAAGTGTTAGCCAAACAGTTATGCATGCCTTGGTTGAATTATGCGTACGACGATGACACTCAAACACCTCATGCGTATTTACTCATCGACTTAAAACCTACCACTCCCGAGTATTTGAGATTTCGTACCCAATTGTTTCACCATTGGTGTCAAGAAGGAGGTCCCGTCATTTACACGTCACCTTCGACCACTCTCTGAAAAGAAAAAAACTATAAAAACATCCACCGCGTCATTTCTTTCTCACAGTCTTCGAGATGACTTCCTTTCAAGCTCATCCTTCGGCCAAATTGATTCGTGCCTTGTATGGCATCAGTTGCGAAAAAAATGCACAGGTCCATGCCCGTTTGTTAGAAGCTAGTCTCAAGGAAGTGTTACGATGGTTTACGATGGTTGAGTTTGACGGCACGTCAATTACTGCAAGGTATCATTCACATTCCTCATCAAACTCAACGTTTTTTTCAAAAACATAAAGTGGCGTTGTCACAACTGGCCGATCCTAGAATCCATCCTCTTCGTTCACTTTTGAAATGAGATCCTAATGTCCAAGCCAAAAAACCAAAAACCAAAAAAAAAAAGAAAAGCCCCAAGAAGAAGAAAAGCCCTAAAAAGACCCCCCCCCCTCAAAAAAAAAAAAACACAAGAAAAGCCCTGCCGAGAAAACACCCACCACTACGACCCGCAAGAGAGGTACTGCTGCGGCCGCTAAAAAAGTACCCTCCCCTAAAACTAAAGTCCAAGAGAGAACCGGCATGTTACAAAGTTTAGAGGATTTATCCAAAGAAGAATTGAGACGATTTAGTCCCTTGAAAACACCTCAACGTCGAGTGAGGCCTGTCATGAAGATGGTACGCCGTGCATACAATCAGTGGAGACGTGTTCCAGTATAAAATAGAAGGGTGACCTGCCAGAGACCTCAGACTTACACCTGACTTCTAAGATGACCCCCAAACGTGCACACCACCAAAAGAAAAAAAGCAAAACCAAAAAAGGACTTCCACCTCGTCTGGCTAAACATGGGGACGTCTTGTCTGTCCTGACCAAATCCAATCCTCCCATGCGAAAACAACTCATTCAAACAGCCCCTAAAGAAATCATCGATACCGTGTGCGAATGTTGTTTGAACGTTTTGAAAGGAACGGTACCTTTTTCCAAGATACAGAAACAAAAATTAGGCAAACATCGGAACGTTCTTCGCCAAATGGTCAAAAAGAAAATACCTCTCCAACAAAAGAAAAAAATGTTGGTGCAACGAGGAGGATTTCTACCTATGCTGATAGGATCGTTGTTAAAAATAGCGGCTCCTTTGTTATTAACGATTGCTGGACCTCTTTTAGGAGGAGTCATGGGATAAAAGGACGGGAAGAAAAAAAGAAGATAAAAAGGACACCCTTCTCTGGAAAGACCACACACTTGTACCTTTGGATGAAATAGAAGGAAGAAAACTGACTTTAGTTCCTTACAAACGATGGATGGAATTTCATCGTTGGAACGAACAACGGATACCTCATTTATCTCCCAATCCCAATCTCCACGAGATGTAACAGTTACAACAAGAATTACAAGCGCTGATGGATCGAAGCGATTTGTCAGAATCAAAAAAATCGCAACGGTACGGTCAACTCTTACAACGTCTACAACTCTTTCACCAAAAAGCTGTAGACGGAACAGCTCCACCCACTCTGAGAGATTTTCAAAGCCCTGATGAAAAGCGAACCTAAAGTCACCACCACTAAAACAGACACCGCCTCGGGGATGACAGTGAAAGAAGAAGAAGAAGAAGAGTTACAAACTCCACCTCCTAAAAAAATACGAAAGTTAGCCACACCGGGTTGGATGAAAAAGATGATGTCTACCCCTTTGCCATCAGAAGAGAAAAAGGAAGAAGTGAAGACAGAAGTCAAAACAGAACCGATGACCCCTGTTCAAACATCCTCCTTTACACCAGTGGCTCGTCGGACACGTAAAGCATTGCAATCCAAAAAGATACCACACGAAGAAAAGAGCATTGGTACTTGGTTAACTTATTGAGGAGTCCAAACATGGAGAAACTTTTAGCTAGCCTTTACTACAATCCTGCTCACCCTGCTGGTTACGGAGGAGTTCAAAAATTGTATCGGGCTGCCAAAAGTAAATTGAAAAGTGTACGTTTGCCGGAAGTACGACGATGGTTACAAGAATAATCGACGTACACGTTACACAAACCCATTCGACGTAAATTTTCTAGAAGTCCAACCAAAGTGGAGCGTATCGATCATCAATGGCAAGCCGATTTAGCCGACGTCTCTCATTTGGCAGCCTACAATCGTGGTCACAAATATTTGTTTTGTGTCATCGACGTGTTTTCCAAATTCGCTTGGGTCGTGCCTTTGACTTCTAAAAGCAGTACCGAATTGGTACGTGCCTTAAAACTGGTCTTGAAACAAAGTGGCCGTCACCCTTTCCGATGGCAAACCGACAAAGGCACCGAATTTCTAAGCCAATCTTTTCAAAAAAAATTGAAACAAAGACACATTCTTTTTTTTACCACCGAAAATCCTGAAACCAAGGCGAGTGTCGTGGAACGTTTTCAAAGAACTTTGAAAGAACGCATGTGGAAATATTTTACACATCAACATACTCTCAAGTACATCGACGTGTTACCACGTTTGGTCAAAGCGTACAATCAATCGTACCATCGAAGCATCGGATGTGCCCCCGAAGAGGTCAGCCCTGAAAACGAAGTGACAGTGTTTGATCGATTGTTTGGTACACCCCAAAGGAGACCTCAGAAGAAACCCCTGGGGCTGAAGACGGGAGATTGGGTTCGCATCGGAAAAACCAAACGCATTTTTGACAAAGGTTATTTACCCAACTGGACCACCGAATTGTTTCGTGTCACTGGACCCTTGCGTAGACGTGATCCTCCCGTCTATAAATTGGAAGACATGCACGGTAAAGTGCTCAAAGGAACATTTTACTTGCCTGAGTTACAACGAGTGACCAAAAAAGAAGACGACTTGTACGACATCGAAAGCATTCTCGAACAAAGAACACGCAAAGTGGGCAAACGTTGAGTGGAAGAAGTCAAAGTACGTTGGAAAAGATATCCCCCTAGTTTTGATTCTTGGATTGCCGCTTCCCAAGTCGTCGACAATAAAAAGAAGAAGTAACCCAACATGCCATTCAACACAGCCACGACCTCGACTCCTTCGAAGAGTTCTTCTCTTCAGCAATTACAAAAACAATTGCTCCGGGTGTGGTGCGGAGAACGTGTGCCTAAAAATCAAATCGTCTTTTTCTGCCAAATCTTTGTAGTGTATTGTGTCATCGGAGCAGCCATTGCCAATTTGAGTTTGCAACAAGGGGACAAACAATTGTGGACCATTTTACTCAGCAGTTGCATCGGTTATCTTTTACCCAGTCCCTCTTTGAAATTTACGACGACAACGGACAGTCACAACGGTACAACCAACGCCAGTCCACCTTCTTCCAGTCACCATAATACCACTCCTCTTTTGGAACCGTTTGAACATGATTCTTCTGTGCACTCGAGTGACTCATCGGAGAGCAAAACTTTGGAACTACTTTGAATAATCAATTTTATTTAACTTTACCGAGTGACAGTTCCATGGATGTGTTTCCCAACAACACCTTATGTTGTTTCACAACCAAATTACCTCAGGCCATCCAATTGGATCACGAAGCTCATTGGGAAGTGGCTTTGGTAGAAATCATTCATCCTACGCAAGTCCAAAACATCGACAAAGGTCAAACCACTTACATCGTGGAAATCATGAACAAGGATGTGGTAGACTACTTGCAGATTGAACAAAATGATCCTAAACTTTACAAATCCAAAAAGATAGTAGATAATGTTGGGAGATATACCATGAGCATTCCTGTGGGGTATTATTTTAGTGCTCAACATTTGGTGGACACGATTGCAACCATCTTCGAAGCCCAATTTAGCAAAGCCTTAAAGAAAGTCAATAAATGGCTAGAGATCACTTACCATCCTGTGGCACGCCGTCTCGTCTTGCAATGTTTGAAAGGGATGGAACCAACCGAAGAAAAAGGCGACAAAACCTTAAGCATCACTTTTTCTCCTGGGTTGTATGCTATTTTGGGTGGAAATAAAGACCATCTTAATCGAACAGTCCAAAGCAACGTAGAATTCAGAGACGCTTTTAAAAACCCTATCGAATTGAACGTTGGACTGAATTTAATGTTTGTGTACTCCGATGTGGTAGAATACAACTTGGTGGGAAACACAGCCGCTCCGTTACTGAGAGTCATTCCTTTCAAAGTGGATTCTTCTGTTTCCGCGTCGTACGAAGAAGGTGGTGGAAACACGTATCACGTTCACCGTGAATTTGTACACCCTCATTATCTTCCAGTCAGTAAATCGTATTTTGACAATGTCAACATTAGTATAAAAGGAGATTTGGGACAAAGTGTTCCATTCATTTACAAAGGAAAACTCAAGGCGAAACTACATTTTCGAAAAAGGTTCTCCAGCGAATTGTAACATCCAAAAAATGTATCCGGTGTACCGAGGAGTGGCTCGACAACGAGGACATGGTTTAGGAGATATGTTAAGATTGGCTTTTCGGACTGTAGCCCCTATTTCAATACGTCCTCATCGACAAACAAAATCCCAAAGAAGCCTTTATGAGAGCAGGCAAAAATGTGTTGATGCACACTAGAAAATATCTTTTAGGTCTCCGAGAGAGTCCTATAAATTCACTTCACGCTTCTGCCCCTGGCATTACTTCTTCCTCCACTTCACAACAAGGACAAGGCAGAAAGAAACGACGTCGACCTCCCTTCAAAGCTCATAAAACACACGGTGGTGTTCCAAAAAAGAATAAGAAAAGAAGATCGGTTAGAGAATTAGACGTGTTTGATTACTAAGCCTTTGAAAATGATGCACCGAGATTCTTGCAAATGTACCAAGTCAGAACTGGATCTGTTTACCATGCCCCCTACCATAATGACGATGCAAGAATCCCAATGGGTGGAATTTCATCCTGTATCGTCTTTGACAGCTTCAGCTCCTATCGAATTTGAAATCAAAGGACAAACCGAAGATTACATCGATCTGAATAGCAGCCACTTGTACTTGAAACTCAAAGTGATCAAAACGGACAACAGCAATCCTCTAGCTGAGGCCAGAGTGGCACCCGTCAATAATGTCATGCATTCCTTGTTCAATGAAGTAGATTTGTACTTGAATAACAAACTGGTCAGCAGCAGTATGGATACTTACCCTTACCGTGCTTACTTGGAAAATCTCTTGTCGTACGGAAAAGAAGCCAAGAACACTCATCTGGATGCTTCGGTGGTCTGGAAACCTGACACCATGGGTGCCTTCAACGACACAGAGTTGCGTGAAGCTGATGGTTCAGACGAGCACAATGTGGGATTTAACGACCGTCGAAAGAAAATCTTACAAGGGCGCACTTTAGAACTGATGGATCGTTTGCATTTTGACATGTGGTTGCAAGACAAGTATTTGTTGAACGGAGTGGATGTACGCCTGAGACTGAATCGCAGTAGTGCCGTCTTCCATTTGATGTCCAACGAAAACCTGTACAAAACCATCATCGAAGAAGCCAGACTTTACGTGCGTCGTATGGAAGTCTTACCTAAAGTAGCCAACGACATCAGTCAAACGTTGAGCAGAACCACTGCCAAGTATCCTGTGCGACGAGTGGAAGTGAAAACATTTACCATTGCCGCTGGACTAAGATACAAAGTCGAAGATCACGTTTTCCAAGGACAGCTCCCCAAACGTTTACTGATTGGCATCGTCAGTAATGCAGCTCTCAACGGAACCATCGATCAAAATCCGTTCGAGTTTCAACACTTTAACGTCTCCAAGATAGAAGTCAGTCGAGATGGCCAGACATTGTGTACCAGACCTTTTGAACCTAACTTTACCCAGAGAAATTACTTGCGATCTTACTTGACTCTGTTTGAAGCCACAGGACAGTTAGGCACCAACACCAACCACGGCATTTCGTACGAGGATTATGCAGGAGGATATGCGTTGTGGGGATTTGATTTCACTCCTGACCAAGGCAGCGACGAAGGACATTTCCACCCAATAAAATCAGGCCAACTTCGAGTGGAACTTCAGTTTTCCATAGCTCTACCTCACAAGGTGAACGTCATCTTGTATGCAGAATTTGATAATACTCTAGAGATCAACAATTTGAGAGAAGTAATTCTAGACTATTAGAAGAAAAAAAGATGCAACACGAAGAAGAACATATGGAGATAGATGATGAGGGATTTTGTGAAGCACAGCAGTCACTACCCTCCAGCAGTGATGACGAAGTGATTCATTCAGAACCCAAAAAAGAAGAGACAAATAGTGTTCCGAAGTTTGCTGGATTTCGATGGCCAGAACAAGAACAACATTTAGTGTCCTGTTTTGCTATGGAATTGGCTGCCAAAATTACAGATCTGTCTAGAGAACATTGTCATGGATGTCAAATCGATCATCCGAGTCAGAAACAACACGACAAATGTATGATGATGACGGCAGAAGAAAAATTGGAAGAATATTTGGAGGAGGCCTGGTCTGATATCTCGGAAGAGAAGGTGTTGAGACAATGGTATAAAGACTTGAGGATTCTTCTTCACCTCCACTCACTCTTCTGGAGATCCAACGCATCGAAGCTCTCTTGCAACAGAGTACAGAGATTAGCCACCGTGATTCATTGACTTACTTGAGAGACCAATTCAAGCTAAAAGTCAAGTGGGAATTGATGACTTATCATTACCTGTGAATACAAAAGGGATACCAGGGAACTTCATTACCTGTTGACTCGCAGTTCCTACACTTCTTCTTGGAATCCTGTGGTGTGTGCTAAAGATGAACTACCCCATCGCAAGCCTAAAGACGTTCATGCCTATGTCATCAATACCGACGACAGTCATCGACCAGGAATCCATTGGGTAGCCGTGTACTTTCCCAACGATCATTGTGTGGAATATTTTGATTCTTATGGAGTACCTCCTTTGGAAGACGATATCATCGACTTTATGAGAAAAAATGCCATCTCGACTCAATTCAATAATGCCCGATTACAAGGATCGGATTCTATGGTTTGTGGACAATATTGTGTACATTTTCTTCATCAACGCAGTCTCGGATATTTCTTAGAACATTTAGTGACTTGTTTTGATAGAGAGTATGCTCGAAACGATGCTAAAGTAGAACGATGGTTTTGTGAACATTATGGTTATCTTTTGTCTTTAGCTCAGTGTGCATCAGAATGATGTAGAACAGTGGAAGTTCAGTTTGCCTTCCCAACGTTGTCAACCCTGTAAATACGTTCCTGTTTAAATCTTGTTTGCTGTTACTTTGCCTTTTTATGTGAAAGAAGCTTCTTGTTCATTAAAAATGTTGATTTTTTGAAAACAAATGGTGTTGTGTGGTTTATTGAATTTGCAAAAAAATGAAAAATGTATACGCTCTATCTCTTTCTATCGATCTGAGGTTACCAACTCTATCCATTTCTCACTATCGATCTGAACCATGTTTTCCATCGAGTCCGCGCTTAAAGCATTTAAAGCGGTGCGTTGGCCAGTGCAGTCACTATTCATTCCATTCAGGCAGCAGCAGGTGGAGCATAGCAGACATGTGGCAGACGTGCTAACCGGTAGAGGGAGACGCAGTGGACGAGGAGGGGAGGAGGCAGACTAAAGAAGTATGGAAGTATGGGGCCAAGCTGCTGTGCTGGCCAATTGATTAAATGTCGACCTACCATCCCCCCCCCCCCCCCCCCGCCAACAGCCGACCACATGGAGCTGCATATTCAGCATAGCGAGCTACCAAGGGGGCGCTGCGTTAAAGAGAGAGCCGGCACGGCAGACAGACAGAGCTTCTCTACCGGGGACCACCTGCTGTTAACAATAGTCCTTTTAAGGGCTAAACAGTCCTTTTAAGGGCTAACACATTGCCTGAATCAATGGGGTTTTCAATTTGGCTTTTTTTCGAAAACCCCTTTTGATTATACTCTTTTAAAACACAAATTTGATCAATTTCGAACCACCGTCTAAAAAATTACAACTCACAATTGTAGTGTGCGTGATACGAAAAAGATATGAGTAATTCTTACTCAAAGATTGGTATTGTTTTTGAAAATAATATGATCACTTTGTACACAAAATTTTTCTTAAAAACTGGAATATTCGCGTTAATTGGAAAATTCTTTGAAACTTGAAGTATTGTCATAATTGAACAAGTGGCTTACACTTTATTGGTATTAGGGACAGCGACTTAGTTTAACTGGGCAGAATTTGATCATGTATGTACGTTCCTGGCGTTTCAGCTTCGGTCACGCTTCGCGCTTTCGCTTGCCTAGTCCGTGTCACCTGCCACTCCTGACTGAGACCTTGAAGCAATTCAATCAACAACGTGCGCTATGACGCGCACCTATATACCTGTAAACATTGTGGTTCTAGTCCTATGTACAGGTATAAACACACCTCACAATATCATGCCTTCAATGAACCCCCGTTTGTGGGGAAACCATGCATTGATGGTGGGGTGTGTTAAATGTACACACTCTCCAATAGCACGCATTCAATTTAACCCCCTTAAGTGTGGGGAACCATGCTGCGCTGGAGGGGTGTACTCAGTACAGTGTCAGGTGTGTTGCGAACTGTTAACACACCTGACAAAATAAAGTGTGTTCAATCACACATTGAATCCCCTAAGCGTGCTTCGCACGCTGTGGGGGTATAAAGTCGTATATGCCCGAAGGGCGAAAACGGCTCAAATTCAAAAATCAATCAATCAGTCGCACCATCAGGCAGCAGCAGGTAGAGAGAGCAGACGTGTGGCAGACGTTTGACGGTAGAGGGAGACGCAGTGGATGAGGAGGGGAGGAGGCAGGGTTGGTCAGCGCCTTGGAGCACCCAACTACAACTACAATGACTCTCTCTTGAAGTATGGAAGTATGGGGCCCAGGCAAGCTTCAAGACCAACGGTTTTCAAACTGTCGAGGGCTAAACAGTCCTTCTAAGGGCTAACACATTGCCTGAATCAATGGGGTTTTCAATTTGGCCTTTTTCCGAAAACACCTTTTGATTATACTCTTTTAAAAACACAAATTTGATCAATTTCGAACCACCGTCAAAAAATTACAACTTAAAATTTCAGTGTGCGTGATACGAAAATGGCATGAGTAATTCTTACTCAAAGATTGGTATTGTTTTTGAAAAAAAAAATATGTACACTTTGTACACAAAATTTTTACAACTGGAATATTCGCGATAAATGGAAAATTCTTTGAAACTTGAAGTATTGTCATAATTGAACAAGTGGCTTACACTTTATTGGTATTAGGGACAGCCCGACTTAGTTTAACTGGGCAGAATTTGATCATGTATGTACGTTCCTGGCGTTTCAGCTTCCGTCACGCTTTGCGCTTTCGCTTGCCTAGTCCGTGCCGCCTTGCCACTCCTGACTGAGACCTTGAAACAATTCAATCAACAACGTGCGCTAGGACGCGCACCTATATACATGTAACCATTGTGGTTCTAGTCCTATGTACAGGTATAAACACACCTCACAATATCATGCCTTCAATGAACCCCCGTTTGTGGGGAAACCATGCATTGATGGTGGGGTGTGTTAAATATACACACTCTCCAATAGCGCGCATTCAATTTAACCCCCTTAATTGTGGGGAACCATGCTGCGCTGGAGAGTTGTACTCAGTACAGTGTCAGGTGTGTTGCGAACTGTTAACACACCTGACAAAATATAGTGTGTTCGATCACACATTGAATCCCCCTAAGCGTGCTTCGCACGTTGTGGGGGTATATAGTCGTACATGCCCGAAGGGCGAAAACGACTTAAATTCAAAAATCATTCAAAAATCAATCAATCAGTCGCACCATAGTCAGCAGCGAACACAGTAGGAACGACAAGTATAAAAATCGTTAGCGATGGAATTAATAATTCCCGAATATGCACTGAATGCCCTGAAGGGCTTAGGCCTTTCAGTGGCAACTGGATGGAGCCTTCGGGCTCAAGCGAAGAGAACTACTCTTCTTCTTATTTGGGAGGAAGATAGAAGAAGCCAAATAGAGAGAAGCCCATGGGAAAGAAGAGGGCCCTATAGAAGACCGGGACAGGGAGGAAGACCACATACACAGTGGAGGCGTTATATGCAGACGCCTACCGCGCAGCAAAGGCAGTTGAGACCAACTGCCCCTCCCAAGGAACAGACAAATCAATCTTCTACTACAACAGCAACTCCCGCAAGGAACCCAGCAGCAACAACAACAACAAGTCCAACTATACTAGCTGGTGTTATGAAAGAAACTCAAGAGGTAACAAAGCCACAGGAAACGACAGGAACGCCGCCAAGTACCGTAGTACCACCAATCTCCTCACCACCAAGGTCAATGACAAAAACACCGGTAAAACAGAATGAAAAACAGGAAGCGCGGAAGCGTGCAAGTCACCCCCACCCACCCTACAACCTATCCCACAGCCGGATTATGACGACCCCGGGTTACATAAGCAGGCTGGGCAAGTTTTGTATGATACATCATACAAATGGGGAATGAACGAGCTTTGGCTAGATAAGAAAGAGGCCATAAAGTTCGTCGACGATCTTAAGGTGGTCGTTCAGGCGAGGACTCAAGCAGATTCTGGTGGGAGACAAACTAAAGCCAGCAGAGTACGGGCAAAAAAAGCAATCGGAGCCTTACAACAATGGGGGAAAGGTTTCGACGACTGCCCATTACCATTAGCTGGACTAATTGCGAACCACCTGATGGCGTACCAGGAAGTGGAGTTCGAGGCTTTTGAATACAAGGAATACTACCTACCATTCGACATGGCTGATTTCCTTAGCCCGAGCGTCCCGAAAGAGCGTGTTAGACGAACGGCCTTGGAATACATACCGGACCACCTGAAATCGTTTTTCCTGGGACGTCAAATACCGGAGCCCCCCAGCCCTTTTAAGGGCTAAAGAGTTTGCTAACTGCCTAATGGTTTTCACTTTGGCTTGAAAACCTTTTCGAAATACAACTAAAATTTAACACAAATATAATTCATTTTCCGCCGAATAAAATAACTTGACAATATCTGATTAAGGCCACAAATATTGAGAGGGTTACTCAAACCCAAATTCATTTATTAGCTTTTTTCAGAAACTATATGTACACTATGTACACGAAATTTCAGAATTGATAGGAAATTAGGAAAATTTATACAACTGACTAAATGTGACCGCAATTACAACATGTGGCTAACACACAATTGGTAATAGGGACAGCCCGACTTAGTTAACTTCGCAGAATTTGATCATGTACGTTCCTGGCGTTTCAGCTTCCGTCACGCTTCGCGCTTTCGCTTGCCTAGTCCGTGCTGCCTGCCACTCCAGACTGAGCCCTTGAAGCAATTCTGTAAATAAGTGCTCTATCGCGCACCTGTATACCTGTAAACATTGTGGTTCTAGTCCTATGTACAGGTATTAACACACACACCCCATATCATGCCTTCAATGAATCCCCGTTTGGGGGGAAACCATGCATTGATGGTGGGGTGTGTTAATTGTACACATCCTCCAATAGCGCGCATTCAATTAACCCCCTTAATTGTGGGGAACCATACTGTGCTGGAGGGGTGTACTAAATTAGTAAAGTGTCAGGTGCGTTGCAAACTGTCAACACACCTGACCATTGAACCACCCTATGCGTGCTTCGCACGCCGTGAGGGTAAATAGTCGTACATGCCCGAAGGGCGAACACGACTTTAATTCAAGTACAACAACAACAGTCGCGCCAGAGTAACTGATAATTGTGCGGTGCACACAATAAAGCGATAGATTAAACATTGCACGGTGTGCAAACTAACAACTCGTACATGGCCAAATGGCTGCACACGAGTATAATTTAAATTAAGTAAGTAAGTCGCACCATTCGATCTTTGTGGCCCTTTAAAGCAAGACGTGTTGGACTTTGCAGCCTAAATCGTGAGGAAGAAAAATTGTTTATTTCTTCTTCACAAAACAAAATCCGCCGACCGCTTAGGACCGTTGGACTACCTTCAAGCCGGGCTTGTTGGCCCACACCTAAGTAGCTACGACTCAAGATCTTCTTGCAGGCAGCGGTAGACTACAACCATTTTAACCACCAAATCTTCTTCAAAACCAGCTTCCCGCCATTTCCAGCCAGCCGTTCCAGCCATCCTAGTCAACCGTTCCAGCCATTCCAGTCAGCCGTTCCAGCCATTCTAGCAGCCAGCCAGTCGTAGGAAATATATTTTAAATTGTTAGGGTAAGCTAAAAAAAATTTGATTTAAGCCTACGGGATTTGGTTTTTTTTTTTTTTTTTTTTTTTTTGTACCATTTGGCGCATTTAGGAAAATATTCTAACCACCATTTTTTGTTCTTACTTTTTCTCCATTGACCTTTAATATTCTATAATAGCCCCACACTAATTTATAACCTAACTAATCAATAGTAACATTTTTTTTAAAAATCATAAAATCAAAACAAAAACAGTAACAACCAAAAATACTGGTTCTATTCATTTGTCGGGAAAAAATAATAAATAAATGCAAAAGGAGTAAGAGAAATTTGGTATCTCTAACTCTTTATTGAATTATCATTTGGGCAATTAAGTCTAAAATTCTGTCTGAAAGGTTAGGCTCTCGTCTGATGCGAGATTTTCCGTCACGCTTTTAAACAGGTGCTAGGTCTCATACTAGCAAACACCTGGGCGGAATCCCTGTGCATCCTCAAGGTCGGAGTGATCACAGGATTTTCTGCTACCCAAAGCACTGGAGCTTGGAACCATACAAGCATACAAGGACTGAATCCTTGCTAGGGCAGGTAGTCTGAACTTGTGATAGATTCTGGGATTCCTAATCGGGAAATTTAAATTTAAGATATAAACATACATAGCTACCGGTAATTTAATTCTTCTTTTTACTCACCTTAACTAACATACCTCTCAAACAACTGATATTAAGTACTAATAGCGGATAAACATAATAGTATTAAGGTACAACTAAAACTACAACAACAACAACAAGTTTTAAAAAAAAAAAAATTAGTTTTAATTTAATTAAAAAAAAAAAAAAAATTTTAATTGAAATAACATAAACATGAACTCAACAATGTCCAAAACGCCGACACCCACAGGGATAATCATAGGGACACTAGGGAAAAACGTAAAGGTACGCAAACTAGATGTCACCCCAAATCAAAAAACAACAAACATAATGAATCTCTCGGCTATTAAGCCAACAAATAGTGGTGAAACCCCCAACAGGGTACCAACACCCACAACAAAATCCCCAAAAATTACCTTTCCAGGAATAAACTCCACAGAATCCCCAGAACGAGAAGTAGAAACTAACAGTGAGGGGAACAGTTATGGTGACCTAAATCAAACTCGGCCGATACCAATTCCATTCTCGTCACCCATCAAGGAAAAATCGAGGGTCCAAATAGACATTGCCCCCAAAAAGCAAATCAACAATCAGGAAAAAACGAATACAACACCAATTTTACTCTGATGCTGTGAAACAGATCCCAATAACCAGAACAAAACCCCCACAGGAAACCAAAACTCTACAAAAAACCAAGACAGTCAAAATACATAACAGCCAAGTAGCGGGCCCATCAAAAGAATTAACAGAGAAAGATCTACTCTATGCATCAACTGCCGATTCCCAAGAACCACCCAAAACAGTAGAAGTTATCCCAATACAAGGGAAGGGAAAGGGCCCACTGAAAGGGAATGCAAAATGCAAAAACTCAAAAACTAAAATAGTGGAACCAAATCAGGGACCAAATAGCCAAACGAAAGTCCAAAACAACAACAACAACAACAAAACCAATATAAATGACACTAAAGACAACCAAAAAAATAAGGAAAAGGATCAAGTTAAAACACATGCAAAACCGTACCACCCCAAAAATCTGGCCGCCTTTTTACAGAGCTCAGATATAAACATAAACACAATTACCACAAAAAGCATAACAAATGAGCTTTTAAAATATCACGGGGGAGAGTTCACAGTCGCCCAGACCAGGAAAAAATACCTAATAATAAAATGCAGCACCACCAAACAATTAGCAAAATTCCTGGAGTTGCAATCACAAGTCACAAGAGAATAAAACATAACACACAAGTAAAGGATAAACCAATTCACCCACCATCATTCAAGCACATAGTTAAAATTAACAGAGCCGTGGACCCAAAAACTATTACTCAACAATTACAAAATCAAGGCCATGAGATAAACCAGGCTATCAGATTCAACAACAAAAAGGGGAATAAATCTATGGTAGTCTTACTACATTACAAGAAAAAACCAGACACCTCAAAAATGGTCAGACTAGGGCCAGACGGATGTTGGTACCGACTAGAGAAATTCAAGAACAAACCACGGTTCTGTACCAACTGCCAAAGATCGGACCACTTCTCCACAAAATGCAGGTCACCAAGACAATGCAACAAATGTGGAGGGGACCACACTGGACAATGCAGTTCTAAAATAACAAAATGTGCAAACTGCAGACTCCCACATATGGCCAACTCAATAGATTGCCCTATAGCTATCAGGGGAAAAAAATCGTTGAGTACATGTCAGATAAAGAAGTAACCTACTTAGTCGCCAGAACGATAGTCACAACAAAAAATAACAATTAGAAGTAACCAGCCACAAACATACCTCTAACCAAAAGGCCCACAGTAGGGAAATAAACAACAAGGAGTCTCAAAGGAGCCCGTCCTCAACCCTAACCAAAAAAGACAAAATAAATCCATATAAAACCAACAATCAGACACCCAACAGTAAAAAAGTCATACCAACACCACCCATAAAAAAAAACACAGACCAATAATGTCCCCAATAATAAAAATCTCAAACAGGCACAACCAACACCAGCCCCAAACAAATCGGGAAGCAGGGGGAAAACCCCCAGGCTAAACCAAAAACAATCCCCGAAAATAATTCAGCAAAAATAAAAGTAGGTAATGTAGCAAAGATCTCAATAGATCAAGTGCTCACCCTAATTAAAGATATTATTAACGAGACACTAAGCCTAACTAAAAGCAAACAAATATCAGTAGACAATCTCTGTAATAAGATCTTCGCCATTACGAACAAATTGAGAATTCAAGCTAGAGCGTAATGGGGGCAACTAGGGAATAAACATTTAACATAGAAAGATTAAAACAACTAATTACAAAAAATTATAAAAGTAAATATATAACAACAAATATGAATACAAAAACATCAAGAAATATATGGCAATGGAATTGCAGAGGCATTAGACTAAATACCGGAGAACTTGCAATTAAAATCCTAAAAGAAAACAATAAACCGGATGTGGTGTGCTTGCAGGAGACGCTCTTGAATGATAAATCAACAACCTTACCAAAAATCCCTGGTTACTCAATAAACTATTGCAAGCATAGACCAGGAGGTAAAAGGCGGAGGCCTAGCAATCTATGTCAGCGACGCCATCTCGAGTGAGTCTGCTGAGAGAACTCCACCAACCACAAACGAAAATACCGCGCTCGAACATCAAATAATTAAAATAAATACAGGCAACACTCCTGGCAGATTACAATGTTCATCAGTGATGACAATAATGACAGTGTTATGACATAATAAGTAAATAATAAACACACCCCTTCATCTTATTTCATACTTTACAATAGCTTATACCAATTACTGTAGAGTGTATGCGTATTTGTGTGTATGTGTGTGTGTGTGTTTTACTAATTGCCACAAGTCAGTCAAATTATAACAAATGTCGATACCGATGGATCACTGACTGTAGCTATCATTATAAGAGAGCGGTTATGTAAGAAATGGCATCCAGATGTTTTGGACAAGGAACCAGGGCCGCCATATAATAATGACGTAACACATCTGCAACTTGTTTTTGGTTCTTTAGTAATGACATTTGACTTAAAGACCTGTCATGGAAATGGCAATTGGTTAATAAGATTGTATGACGCGGATATTGGTTGTCTAGTGATGGTATACAAAATATCTGAGGTAGCTGAAATAGGATCAGGTACTGTTCTGAAGATATATATATATATATATATATATATATATATATATATATATATATATATATATATATATATATATATATATATATATATATATATATATATATATATATATATATCTTGTGAGAGGCCTAAAATAACCAACAGCGTGTAGATTATTATGTTAATTGCACGTCAATTTTGGATGGAACAGTCAGTGTTTTGGAAATCATTATTCAAATTGGTGTTTTATTATGTTCATATCGTGCAATCATCCTCTGTTGTTGAACTTTGTCGTAAAATTAGATGTCAAGATGTAAAACGAATAATAGGTTTATACAGAGGCGCATTCATATGCGCCTTCTGCGTCATCCAAAACGGACATTTTTTGATGTAAGATTTAGGCATAAAACGTAGCATACGCCTGTCAATTTTTGTATGTATGCCCGTCTATTTGCATACTATACACAAAGGTACAGTCTGCTGCAGACAGACTTATCATATCGACATATGACAATATCCAGTCTTTTCAGGGAAGGTCTTTTGCAATAAGAAAGTTGTGTTTAGTTTCCGAAATACGACATTTTTCCTCACCCTCATTTTCATATTTTGTCACCAAATATACATGCTTCTTCCAAAGAGAATGCTATATAACAGATATTTTAGGCAGAAATAAAGAAATCGTTATTTCAGCATATAAATTACTGTAAAATTGCTGTCAAAATATATATAACCTTAGACTTAAGTCTATAAGTTCTAACCCAATCCGTTATATTGGGCAAAAAATTTACATGCGCTGGGACCTTTGAAATAACTGTATGTACTGCCCTTATGAACCACTTACTGCGACCACGACAAGTCTAATTTTCAAATTGAATGTATAATTGATCATAAAATCAAAGCAAAAGTTTTATTTTTTCACTTTGTAAGCACCATTGTGAAAATTGCACTTCGTCTATTTAAGTTTAATGAAGCCTTAAATCACACTCCTAAAAACATATCGCATTAAAAAATTGGTTTCCTTTATATTCAGATGAGCTTTGTTGTTGAATTCACATATGGTCAGGTTTCCGTAAAAGATTAGCGATTCTTACCGAGCTATAAACTCCTAACGGCATTAAATATAGTACGAGTGGGTTAGACATCATCACCTTGTTACTTACCGTATAAGTCGGGTCCGAATGCAAACAACATAGACCGTGATCTGCCGTCGCAATATGCGCCGGCAGATCAGGGTCTATGTTATTTGTTCTACTGATTAATCCTTGCAAACTACATTGACCCAGATCTGCCAGCGCATTATGCGACGGCAGATCTGGGTCTATGCAGTTTGCAGTTGGTACCGGCTTATACGCGAGTATATTAGGTAATATAAGCCAATTTATTTAGGATCTACAGGTTACTTGATTGATATTACGTCACATTTTGCATCTGTACCACACTTTTCGTTGACATTCGTCCATTTTGTTCCGGAAAAGTTATTGATTTTTCCAAACATGTATTTTTTGTATCATCGGTAACTTCCATTTACCGTGCATATAGGAACCAGGATCTGCATACTATTGTCAATATTTTGTCATGTACCATGCCAGAATAAATTTATCAAGCCTTTAGCAACATGACGCAGATACACTTTTACTTAATAGAATAGGAACGCGGACAACGTAACGACATATTTACTTAATAGAGAGCAGCGTGGACAATAACTTTACATTCTTATATACACACAGACACATCTCGCTAACACTTTCATGAATGAATCGGGCCAGATTTTGCATGAGCTCCACGATTACAAACTCAACTAATAAAAAAATATAAAAAAGGGGACTTATGGGACTTTTAGGCATTAAAAGTCCGCCACGGTGACAAGTTATTTCCCATTTGAGTGTTTGCAAAGCTTCCTGATCATTGTTATCTTTTGAAAATAAGGTTTACCTGTGACAATTTGCAAAAGAAAAAAAATTTCTGACCTTTTTAAATTTATTTATTTAATTTTATTTAATTACAGGATTGTAAGACGACTTGGCTTAAAGAAATAACGCTTAGTTGAACATGTTTTGAGTAATGTCTTTCCTATTGTGCAGTACCACTGTCACCATCCTACGTCGCGGGCATTTCGATCCCTTCGGGCTTTTCTGCATTAGCTTTAAATCTCAGTCCCTCTCTGCCGAGAAGTGTCTGCAAAAGTCAGGGCCGCTCAGACAATAACATTCATTTGAGGTAAATGACTACTAACTTAACGTCTTTGGTGCGCTACGTCGTTTTCAGAAAACATTGCTCATAGCTAAATTTTAGGCAGAAAGTACCTTGAATCGAGCGTGTTTTGCAGGATGACGGAGAGTAGTTAATGGGGCCACACTGTGAGAATTTCGGCCACTCTTGGAAACTATGGAAAAGTCCACTCTCCGGCTATGCTGGATTGGACTACTCCAGTGGGAAAGAGAAATTAAATGTTAAAACGTCCATAAGTTTAACATTTTGTCACTTGGAGGGCCCTGTGAAAATTGAACATTGAATTCAACAGACATTCTTGCTAAACAACACCCACGACTACCGACCACACCCATACCTTTTGACCACACCCATACCTACGGACCAACAGACAGTCTTACTGACCTAGAACCCATACACTGACAATATGGGGGATAGCTGAGGGTCACCAACACACCGTCTAACAGACCAACTCCCACGCCTACTGACCAACACTCACACATACTGACCAATACACTGTCTTACTGACCCCTTTAAAACTCAACATGGCAACCGTTGGACCGAGACTAAAAGCATTACTAAAACTCCGAAACTTACAAGGAATTTAGAAGAGACTAAAAGTAACCCAGAACATTTTTGAATATCGTCAAGACCATAGTCATACAAAATTCCGAGACTGACACGGAATTTAGCGGCGACTGAAAAATAAAGCCTGGATAAATTTGTAAAAATGGTTGATACAAAAGGTAATACTAAATATCCAAAATATTGCATTAAAAGGATGAGACTAAAAGTACAAACAAAATACCGTAACTGAAACAGATTTTAGAGGATGCCAAAAATCCAGAATATAAATTGAATTTAGCGGTGACTATAAAATTTAAATTTTGAAACAAACTTAAAAAGTTTTGAACAAAAATCTTTAAAATAAAATAATTAGAAAATTAAAAACTTAACATTTTTAATAATGCCAAAATATAATAAAAAGCCAAACAAATATATATATATTGAAAAACTCAAACAATTTTAAAATTAAAATTGAAAACAAATTTCAAATAACAAGTTTCAAAATGCTGAAAGTTGTTAAAACAAAAATTGAACAATTTTAAACAAACCTTTTTTCTGTACAAAACTTAAAATTTATAAGGTTGAAAATATATTAGAAAATAAACAAAAATTGTAATAAATTTAACAAATTTAACAAATTCAGGAAATTTGAGAATAATAAAAAAAAATTTTTTTTAAAATTACAATAAACAAAATAACAATTGTAAAAATGAATAAACAATGCTTAAAATTCAATAAAAGAAAAAAAACTCTAAATTTACAAAGGGAACTTAAAGAATTGAAGAATGTTGCAAAACATTTATAAGTTTAACATTGTTTAAATATTGTAAACGAAATAAAAAAATTAAAACAAATTATAAAAAGTAAAATACTATCAACTAAACATTTTGAAGAAATATAAAGTTATATTTTTACAAAGACTAACAAAGTACAAAATTTGAAAACAAAACTCCCCTCTTTATCCCTCTCTGGGTCTGTGTAATAGTATGTGTGATGGTATACAGGTGTGTCAGAGTGTCCATATCCAGTTAATAATAGTAACAATGATAATAATAAAAATAATTTTTATTAGTATTGTAGGTCACCGGCCCAAAAATACATTTAACTTAATATCCTATACATCATTTCATGAAAGACATATATAAATGGTATAAAATTTACTGTTTACATGCACTGTAAATTTACTCAATTTATGAATCTTCATGCAGGTTAATATTCATAAACAGAGTCTTAAAGTGGCATCAGTTATTACAGCTGTCGAGTTTAACGCATACATAGTTATCTGTTAAGACAGGACGTCATAGTATTTTCTCTAATTTCATAGCTTTACAAATCAACTTAGCTAAATTTGACATTAACAGACTCTTATTACTCATATGTATATATGAGTAAAATTTTGGGGTCTTTGGATTTATGTAAATATTCGAAGGTATATACGTTCTCCTTATTCCAGCATAAATAGAACATGACACAATAAAGTGATACTAGTTTTCTATTTCGGTGTTACATATCAGAGATATTTTATCTTCATAGAGAATATATTCATACCTTCTTGTATTTGCTCTAATAGGTAAATTTGCTTAGCCAACAAATTAAGTTACCTACATACGTCTCATCTAGATTATTTTAATAGTTTTGCATTGTACAATTTCCTTTAATACACTTATAAGAACATAATCTATCCATTTAATTGATCTCATATCTTTCATCGCTGTGTAAACATTTCTATAAACAGTCGCTCATCAGAGACAACCTGTTTTAACCAAATATTACCATATCCATATTTTAACAATATTCCTTTATACATTATTTACCAAACAATTACAGTTTTCACCCCATTTCAGTTGAAGATTGTTACATGGTTTTAGCAATCTGCTATATGGCATATTTAAACACCGAAACCAGTACTTAATAATTCGAATATATCGAACAAAAGCATGTGGTGTGTTTATTGACAGACCCAGTATACATTTACAAAACTCATTGTAAATCTTTTCTATATCGGGTGCTTCATGGAAGCCCTATATTTCGGATCCATATCTCAAATTAGACAAACCTTTTGCATCAAATATCTGAAGCAAGATATGTATAGATAATTTGCCAAATCCAGATAAAATACTCTTCAATGAATGCATAGTTTTAGCTGCTTGACGGGTCAGTGTTTTCTGACACATGTACCAAGAATTCATGGAGGAGATTATACAGCCCAAATATTTATAGAATGTTTTAATTGCAATTTCTACTGAACCGAAGAATCATTTATCGTAACTACCTAGATAACCTCCGCTACGGAATACAACAATTTGTGTTGTTCCAAGATATACCGATAGTTTCCATCGAGAGCAATACTCTCTCGATATATTTAACATTTTCTGGAGCTGAAACACTGTGTCTGCGAATAGTATTAAGTCATCGGCATACAACATTATAAACACTGCTATTGTTTCTCGTGATATTCACCTAGAGTCATTTGCCTGAGTACTCTGAAGATCATTTAGAAACAAAACAAAATGTAATAGAGGTAGAGCACGTCCTTGCCGTACAATAAAAAACATTGCTCAGACAACTATTAGACATAACAGAGGTATTCACATCTTTATATATTGCTTTAATCATTCGTAACATATTGGTTCTTATATTATAATTTTCAAAGTTTATGGTATAACAGATTTGTTTGTACTCGACCAAAATCCTGTTCAGAATATCTAAAAATGGCATAAAATGTCCCTCGCGCTTTCTTTAGATATTTGCTTATTAATGTCTATAGTATAAACATATTAGCAACCGTTCAGTATCCAGACCTGAAGTTTCCGTGTTCTTCTCCCAGATATTCAATGTGTGCTACCTAATCATGCAATCGATTATTCACAACAGTTGTAAATAGCGCACTGAGGACTGACAACAAACTTGTTCTTCTATAGTTACATGGGTTACCTATATCACTTTATTGTGAAAATTGGAGTTATTATCGGAGTTGACCAGTTTTGTGGAAAATAACCAATATCAACTAATTTATGAAATAACTGAGCAAGTATCGGAGTAGTAATATAGATAGTACACTTTAAAAAAATCACGCGATAAAGCATCTGTTTCACCAGCTTTTTCGTTTTTCAGGGTTGACAGTGTAATTCTCACATCTTCCTCTGATATCACATAGTTTAAGAGTTCATCCTGGATAATCAGATTTTCATTTTCTTGGAAATGTTTAGCTTCGTATGCTATATTGAAAAGATCAGAAAAATATGTATACCAGGCTGAAAAGTAGATGCTAGTATTTACAGTAGATATTGGGCGCTTGAGTAACCTGCAAAATTATTTTTATCATTAGCGTACAATGGATGTATGAGTGCACCATTTATTTTATTTTAATACTACCTTGTTTACTTCTGCAAGTCGTTTTGTAAGCATTACGGTGAAATTTACATTCTTCGAGCAATAACAATAACTTTCCTTTCTTTTGCAACGTCTAAATTAGACATTATTTAAAAGCTCGATAGTTTCTTCAAACGATTCTATGAAAAAGTTGAATGTAATATTTTCTAATCTTTGCGTAAATATAGTTGCCAATTCCTCGACTAACTGTGATCATTTTGCCTCGTCCCAAATATATTTACCAATTGGAGTAACGTTTAACTTGTCAGACATGAGTAGTTAACGGGGGGTACTGAGGGACATGAGGGGGCTCTATAGGGACGTACGGGAATTTATCATAGCGGGGGTACTTGGGGTACAAAAGGCAATCATGGAAAAATAATTAATCTTTTCTTGTAAAATGGGTGGCCCTAAAGACCTCCCAGGTCTGGTCCGACAAGCGGGACAGCTCCTCCTCCTCCAGGAGTCTAGACTCCTCCTACAGCGCTTCTTCAGGATAAATGGCGGATGGACCGCTTCTGGTTCCCAATTCTCTTCCTTCTTCTCCTCCACTATCCTGTGATTTTCCTCCTCCATCATCGGATGAGGCTGGATAGGCTCCTTCTTCTCCACTATCCTGTGGGAAATTAACATGCGGGGGCCTCTATGGCCTCAAACGGATACTCTACGAGAAATTAACATGCGGGGGCCTCTATGGCCTCAATGGGAAATTAACATTATGGGCCTCTATGGCCTCAATGGGAAATTAACATTGTGGGTCTCTATGGCCTCATACGGGAAATTAACATGGCGGTAAGAATGGTAGGCAATAATTGGAAAATAACCTTCTGCCTAGTGGCTATATCTATATAGCCTAGAGTTATATATAAAGCATTACCTATACCCCAGATCATGTTGGAGGTGTCAGTAAATTTGCATATATTATACTTATGTTATAAATAGCTTTGATCAAGGGAACCAACTCATAATAACACTAAAATGGACGTGACTAAAAGTTGTATTAAACTTCGGGAACCGTCACGGACTTTGGCGTTGACTAGAAAAAATCCGGAACATTAGATTATAATGGCCTAGACTAATAGTAACACTAAAATTCCGAAATTGTACCGGACGTTAGCGGCGACTGAAAATAATCCGGAAAAAAAATGGAAAAAATTGGCTGAGACTAAAAGTAACACTAAACTTCCGAAATTGTACCGGACGTTAGCGGAGACTGAAAATAATCCGGAAAAAAATTGGCTGAGACTAAAAAATAGTACTAAAATTTCGTAACTCATTTTAAATTTTTTTGTTATTTTATACTTTTTTATATACAAACCCTAATAAACCCAAAATCCAAACCCAAACCTAACACACTATCCCAAATGCCTTGTGTGCTGCCTAAAAACCCCAAAAAACCTGCTATCAGACGAAAGGGTATGACAAAGGGATGAAATCACGCCAACATACTATCCAACATATACACCATCCATTTTTTTTATTTTTTAAATTTTTTTATCAAAACACTCACACCACACAACCATTTGTTTTAAAAAAAATTTTAAAATTTTTTTATATCAAAACACACACCACAAATATACAATCCATTTTTTTAAAAAAAAATTGTTTATATCAAACACAAAACTTACACATACCACAAATATACAATCCATTTTTAAAAAATATTTTTTTATATCAAACAATTTATTTTACTCGTGGTAATAAACAATTTCATATAAATCCAATACAGTTCAATACACTTCCATATTTACCATTTCATTCTCTTTTTGTTCTGACACTTCAGGAAGATTCTTGTCTACAATTCTCTCATAACTTTCTTCTGGACTCTCATTGATAAACTCCAACTTAATAAAATGTCCATTATCATCTCGAATCCACTGCTTTTTTTGACAAATCCTTTTTTTTATTTCTTATTTTTTTTAAAACAAAAACAAAACACCCATTTTAAAATTTTTTATTTTTTATTTTTTTTATAAAAAAACACAAACACACTCTATACAAACACACTCCACACAACCATTTTTATTTTTTTATTTTTTATTTTTAAATCAAACACAAACACACACACACACACACACACACAACACCTTTTTAATTTTAATTTTTTTTATTTTTATTTTAAAAAAAAAAAACAAAACACAAACACACTCTATACAAACACACTCCACACAACCATTTTTATTTTTTTGTTTTTTATTTTTAAATCAAACACAAACACACACACACACACACACACACACACACACAACACCTTTTTAATTTTAATTTTTTTATTTTTATTTTAAAAAAAAAAAACAAAACACAAACACACTCTATACAAACACACTCCACACACCCATTTTTTATTTTAAATTTTTTATTTTTTATCCAACACATACACCACACCATCCATTGCGCGGACCTAAAAATAGGGTTCAGATCGACAGTGAGATAATAGATAGAGGGGGGGTGACTTCAGATCGATAGAAAGAGAGAGATAGAACATAATCATTATTATTTCAAATTCAATAAAAAACCACACAACACCATATTTTTTTTCCAACGATCAACATTTTTTTAATTAACAATAACCATTCTAACATAAAAAAAACTAACAATTCAACAAGAAATTTTTAAACAGGAACATATTTACAAGGTTGACAACGTTGGGAAGGTAAACTAAATTTCCACTTTTCTAGATCGACATCATTCTGATGCACACTACGTTTGTGAGCTAAAGACAAGAGATAACCATAATGTTCACAAAACCATTGTTCTACTTTAGCATCGTTTCTAGCATAGTCACTATTAAACCAAGTCACTAAATGTTCTAAGGAATATCCAAGACTGCGTTGATGAAGAAAATGTACACAATATTGTCCACACACCATGGAATCTGATCCTTGTAGTCGAACATTATTGAATTGAGTCGAGATGGCATTTCTTCTCATAAAGTCGATGATGTCGTTTTCCAAAGGAGGTAATCCATAAGAATCAAAATATTCCACACACTGATTGTTGGGAAAGTACACGGTAACCCAATGGGTTCCTGGTAGATGACTGTCGTTGGTATTGATGACATAGGCATGAACGTTTTTTGGTTTACGATGAGGTAGTTCATCTTTAGCACACACCACAGGATTCCAAGAAGAAGTGTAGGAACTACGAGTCAATAGGTAATGAAGTTCTCTGGTATCCATTTTTTTCTTCTTCTTCTTCTTCTTTTTCTTCTTCTTCTTCTTTTTTTTCTCACAGGAAATAATCGGTCACCAATTCACACCTGACTTTAAACTTGAATTGATCTGTTTTGTAATTCCACGAATATTCACGTCGGATAGGTTCTGCACTCTTTTGAATGAGCCCTTCGATGCGTCTGATCTCCAGAGGAGTGAGTGGAGGAAAAGAAGAATTCACCAAGTCTTTATACCATTGTCTCAACACTTTTTCGTCCGAGTTCTGGGACCAAGCCGTTTCCAAATATTCATCCAATTTTTCTTCGCCTGTCATCATCAAACATTGGTCGTGTTCTTTTTGGCTGGGATGATCGATTTGACATCCATGACATTGTTCTTGGACTAGACTGTTAATTATTTTACTCAATTCCTGAGCATAACAGGAAACTAACTGTTTTTCTTGTTCAGGCCATCGAGAAATAAATCCAGTAAAACTCGGTTTTAGGTTCTGAATGAATGACTTCGTCATCATCATCATTTGTGGTAGTTTGTGACTTCTCACAAAATCCCTCATCTATCTCCATAGGTTCTTTGTGTTGCATCTTGTTTTTTTTCTTCTAATGGTCTAGAATCACTTCTCTCAAACTGTTGATCTCTAGAGTATTATCAAATTCTGCATACAAGACGACGTTCACTGTCTCGGTTAGAGGATCTGCAAACTGAAGTTCCACACGAAGTGGGCCTGATTTTATAGGGTGGAAATGTCCTTCATCGCTGCCTTGGTCAGGAGTGAAATCAAATCCCCACAAGGCATACCCTCCTGCATAATCCTCGTACGAAATGCCGTGGTTGGTGTTGGTACCTAACTGTCCTGTGGCTTCAAACAGGCTCAGGTAAGATCGCAAGTAATTTTTATGGCCGTCGCTAAAGTTAGGTTCAAAAGGTCTGGTACACAAGGTCTTGCCATCTCGACTGACTTCTATCTTGGAGACGTTGTAGTGTTTAAACTCGAACGGATTCTGATCGTGGACTCCGTTGAGGGCTGCATTACTGACGATACCAATCAGCAAACGTTTGGGGAGCTGTCCTTGGAAGACGTGATCTTCGACTTTGGATCGGAGTCCAGCGGCAATGGTAAAGGTTTTCACTTCCACGCGTCGCACAGGATACTTGGCAGTGGTTCTGCTCAACGTTTGACTGATATCGTTGGCTACTTTTAGTAAGACTTCCACACGTCGCACATAAAGTTTGGCTTCTTGGATTTTGGTTTTCCACTCATTAGCATGAGCCATCAAATGGAAGGCGGCACTACTGCGATTCAGTCTCAGGCGTACATCCACTCCGTTCAACAAATACTTGAATTGCAACCACATGTCCAAATGCAAACGATCCATCAGTTCTAAAGGGCGCCTGATTTTCTTTCGACGGTCGTTAAATTCCACATTGTGAGGGACTGCTGGAATTATAGGATCAACATCAATAGCAGAAGTCTTCGCCGGTACTGACACCTCTGTGTCGTTGAACTTTTCCGAGGTGTCAGGTTTCCAGACCACCGAAGCATCCAGATGAGTGTTCTTGGCTTCTTTTCCGTACGTCAAGAGATTTTCCAAATAAGCACGGTAAGGGTAAGTATCCAAACTGCTGCTGACCAGTTTGTTATTCAAGTACAAATCTACTTCGCTGAACAAAGAATGCATGAAATTATTGACGGGTGCCACTCGGGCAGCTTCCCCAGGAAGGGTGTTGTCATTTTTTTGTACTTGGAGTTTCAGGTACAAGTAACTGTTATTCAGATCGATGTAATCTTCGGTCTGTCCTTTGATTTCAAATTCGATAGGAGCTGATTCCGTCAAAGACGATACAGGATGAAATTCCACCCATTGGGATTCTTGCATCGTCATCATGGTAGGAGGCATAGAAAACATATCCAGTTCTGACTTGGTACATTCGCAAGAATCTCGGTGCATCATTTTCACTGGTTTTTAATAATCAAACACGTCTAATTCTCTGACGGTTCTTCTTCTTTTCTTATTCTTTTTTGAACTGCCGTGTGTTTTTTTATGAACTTTGAAGGGATTTCGATGTCGTCGTCTCTTTCTACCTTGTCCTTGCTGTGAAGTGGAGGAAGAAGTAATGCCAGGACCTGAAGCGTGAAGTGTATTTATAGGATTCTCTCGGAGACCTAAAAGATCTTTGCCAGTGTTCATCAACACATTTTTGCCTGCTCTCATAAAGGCTTCTTTAGGATTTTGTTTGTCGATGAGGACATTTTGCAAAAATTCTTTTCCTTGTGTCAAAGCAGCATCTTTTAAGGCATGAAATCCTCGAGACACCATCGGTTTCAAAATAGGGGCTACCGTCCGAAATGCCGATTTTAGCATATCTCCTAAACCATGTCCTCGTTGTCGAGCCACTCCTTGGTACACTGGATACATTTTTTTTGGTTTGGGAGGTTAGTTACAAGGCGTTAGAGAACCTTTTTCGAAAATGTAGTTTCACCGTGACTTTTCCTTTGTCAATGAATGGCACATCTTGTCCCAAATCTCCTTTTATACTAATGTTGACACTGTCAAAATACGATTTACTGACTGGAAGATAATGAGGGTGTACAAATTCACGGTGAACGTGAAACGTGTTTCCACCTTCTTCGTACGCACCAGCAGCAGTATCCACTTTGAAAGGAATGACTCTTAGTAAGGGAGCAGCTGTGTGGCCCACCACGTTGTACTCCACCACATCGGAGTACACAAACATTAAATTCAGTCCAACGTTCAATTCGATAGGGGTGCGAAAAGCCTCTCCAAAATCTGTGTTGGTGTGGATTGTTCGTTCACCATGATACTTTTTATTTCCACCCAAAATATCAAACAACCCAGCAGAAAAACCGATGGTCATGAATTTTCTTTCGTGCGCGGGTAAGTGTTTGTCTTCTTTCTCGTCGAATGGCTTTCCCTCAAGCCCTTTCAAAAATTGCAAGAGGAAACGGCGTGCCACAGGATGGTATTTGATCTCTACCCATTTTTGTTTTTTTTCCAAGGCTTTGCCAAATTGGGCTTCGAAGACGGTCGCAATCGTCTCCACCAAATGTTGAGCACTAAAATAATACCCTTCAGGAATTCTCATGCGATAGGTCGAGTAGGGAGTATTGTCAGTTTTCGAACTCATTTTTTTCCCAATTTCAGGATCATGAGCGTCCAACTCTTTTTGCACTTTTTCGTTATAGATTGCTACGTCAAAAATGGTTTGATTTCCAGACACATTCTTGATTTGCGCAGGATGAATGATTTCTACCAAAGCCACTTCCCAATGAGCGTCGTGATCCAATTGGAAGGCCTGAGGTAATTTGGCCGTGAAACAACATAATTTGTTGTTGGGAAACACATCCGTGGAACTGTCACTGGGTAACGTTAAATAAAATTGGTCATTCATAGTTCTAAGGTGGTTCTGGTGTCCGAGAGAAGAACTCTTCGAAGGAGTCGAGGTCGTGGCTGTGTTGAATGGCATGTTGGGTTACTTCTTCTTTTTATTGTCGACGACTTGGGAAGCGGCAATCCAAGAATCAAAACTAGGGGGATATCTTTTCCAACGTACTTTGACTTCTTCCACTCAACGTTTGCCCACTTTGCGTGTTCTTTGTTCGAGAATGCTTTCGATGTCGTACAAGTCGTCTTCTTTTTTGGTCACTCGTTGTAACTCAGGCAAGTAAAATGTTCCTTTGAGCACTTTACCGTGCATGTCTTCCAATTTATAGACGGGAGGATCACGTCTACGCAAGGGTCCAGTGACACGAAACAATTCGGTGGTCCAGTTGGGTAAATAACCTTTGTCAAAAATGCGTTTGGTTTTTCCGATGCGAACCCAATCTCCCGTCTTCAGCCCCAGGGGTTTCTTCTGAGGTCTCCTTTGGGGTGTACCAAACAATCGATCAAACACTGTCACTTCGTTTTCAGGGCTGACCTCTTCGGGGGCACATCCGATGCTACGATGGTACGATTGATTGTACGCTTTGACCAAACGGGGTAACACGTCGATGTACTTGAGAGTATGTTGATGTGTAAAATATTTCCACATGCGTTCTTTCAAAGTTCTTTGAAAATGTTCCACGATACTGGCTTTGGTTTCAGGATTTTCGGTAGTAAAAAAATGAATTTGTCTTTGTTTCAATTCTTTTTGAAAAGCTTGGTTTAGAAATTCGGTACCTTTGTCAGTTTGCCATCGTAAAGGTTGACGTCCACTTTGTTTCAAGACCAATTTTAAGGCACGTAGCACTTCGGTACTGCTTTTAGAGGTCAAAGGCACGACCCAAGCAAATTTGGAAAACACGTCGATGACACAATACAAATATTTGTGACCACGATTGTAAGTGGCTAAATGAGAGACGTCAGCTAAATCGGCTTGCCATTGATGATCGATGCCTTCCACTTGAGTTGTACTTCTAGAAAATTTACGTCGAATGGGTTTGTGTAACGTGTACGTCGATTGTTCTTGTAACCATCGTCGTACTTCGGGCAAACGTACACTTTTCAATTTACTTTTAGCAGCTCGATATAATTTTTGAACTCCACCGTAACCAGCAGCATGGCCAGGATTGTAATAAATGGTAGCTAACAGTTTCTCCATGATTCCTCAAGAATAAGTCAACCAAGTACCAATGCTCTTTTCTTCGTGGGGTATCTTTTTGGATTGTTTACGTGTCCGACGTGCCACTGGTGTAAAAGAAGAAGATGTTGTTTGAACAGGGGTCATCGGTTCTGTTTTGACTTCTGTCTTCACTTCTTCCTTTTTCTTTTCTGAGAGTAATGGGTAAGACAACATCTTTTTCATCCAACTTGGTGTGGCTAGCTTTTTCTTTTTAAGAGGTGGAGTTTGTAACTCTTCTTCTTCTTCTTTTACGGTCATCCCTGTACCGGTGTCTGTTTTAGTGGTGGTGGTGACTTTAGGTTCGCTTTTCATCAGGGTTTTGAAATCTCTCAGAGTGGGTGGAGCTGTTTCGTCGACTGCTTTTTGGTGAAAGAGTTGCAGACGTTGTAAAAGTTGACGGTACCGTTGGGATTTTTCAGTTTCTGACAAATCGCTTCGTTCCATCAGGGATTGTATTTCTTGTTGTAACTGTGACATCTCGTTGAGATTAGGATTGGGTGGTAAATGAGGTATCCGTTGTTCGTTCCAACGATAAAATTCCATCCATCGTTTGTAAGGTACTAAAGTCAGTTTTCGTCCTTCCATTTCATTCAAAGGTACCAAAAAGGTGTGGTCTTTTCAGAGAACGGTGGTCCTTTTTATCTTCTTTTTTTTTTTTTTTCGGGGGGGGGGGGGTATCGCATGACCCCTCCTAAAAGCGGTCCAACAATCGTTCCTAACAAAGGAGCGGCTATTTTTAACAACGGTCCTATCAGCATAGGTAGAAATCCTCCTCGTTGCACCAACATTTTTTTCTTTTGTTGAAGAGGTATTTTCTTTTTCACCATTTGACGAAGAACGTTCCGATGTTTCACTAATTTTTGTTTCTGTATCTTGGACAAAGGTACCGTTCCTTTCAAGACGTTCAAACAACATTCACACACGGTATCGATGATTTCTTTAGGGGCTGTTTGAATGAGTTGTTTTCGCATGGGAGGATTGGATTTGGATAGGACAGACAAGACGTCCCAATGTTTCGCCAGACGAGGTGGAAGTCGTCCTTTTTTGGTGGTTTTACTTTTCTTCTTTTTTTGGTGGTGGTGGTGTATACGTTTAGGAGTCATCTTTTATTAGTAGGGTAGAAAACAAGTCTGAAGTCTCTGACAGGGTACCCTTCTATTTTATACTGGAACACGTCTCCACTGATTGTCTGCACGACGTACCATCTTCATGACAGGCCTCACTCGACGTTGAGGTGTTTTCAAAGGACTAAATCGTCTCAATTCTTCTTTGGATAAATCCACTAAACTTTGTAAGATGCCAGTTCTTTCTTGGACTTTGGTTTTAGGGGAAGGTACTTTGTTTGCGGCTGCTGCCATAGCCAAATCAGCTGAAGTCGAGGGCCCCGAAGGGGTGACTTTCGAAATGGGTTTCCATTTTTGCATCAAATTAGGAAACACGGATCTTAAGTCTGGTTTGGCAGGCATCATCATGAAGGGTGGTGAAGAAGAAGAAGACAAAGATGATGAAGTGGACGCAAAAGGAGACCTCGTCATCATTGGGGACTGTTGTGGTGGTGATGGTAATGGTGGTGGTGTTTTGCGGGTGTACGTTTGCGTCCTGGCCGCAGTACCTCTCTTACGGCGGGTGCTAGTGGTGGCTGTGGTTGTGGTAGGTGTTGTTTTCTTCTTCTTTGCACGACTTTTCTCTTTCTGGTGGGTGACTTTCTTCTTTTTCTTTGGACTTTTCTTCTTTTTGGGTTTTTTAGCTTGGGCATTAGGATCCCATTTCAAAAGGGAACGAATCATGACACCTCCTAAAGAACCGCTTCCACCAGGAGTTAAAATAATTTGTTTTTTAGTCCGTGAATCGATTCTAGGATCAGCCAGTTGTGACAATGCCGCTTTATGTTTTTGAAAAAGTTTGATGAGGGATGTGAATGATGCCTTGCAGTAATTGACGTGCTGTCAAAGTAAACCATCGTAACACTTCTTTAAGACTCGCTTCAAACAAATGAGCACGGACTTGTGCATTTTTTTCACGACTGATGCCATACAAGGCACGAATCAATTTAGCCGAAAGATGAGCTTGAAAGGAAGTCATCTCTCGAAAGAGTGTGAGACAGAAATGACGTAGTGGCTGTTTTTATAGTTTTTTTAAAAATTGGCTGAAGGGGACGTGTAAATGACAGGACCACCTTCTTGACCCCAAGGGTGAAACAATTGGGCACGAAATCTCAAATAGTCAGGAGTGGTGGGTTTTAAGTCGATGACTAAATACTCGTGAGGGGTTTGAGTGGCATCGTCGAACGCGTAATTTAGCCAAGGAGCACCTAACTGTTTGGCTAACACTTGTACTTGAGATTTGTCTCTGGGGCTTTTAAATAAGACCACGTAATGAGCGTTCAGACTGATGGTCCGATGGGCTTTACTTTGTTGAAATAAATTTTGAGTAATGTAGACAATACTAGCATTACGATGGTGTCCTTTACGTGTAAACCAAAGTTTAATTTCTTCTTCGTCTTCTCCTAGCATGTCATCAAAAATAACCAAATGGGTTTGACTCACGTCAGACACGATTCCGTTGTCTTCGTGAGGAATACCATCCACAAATGAAATGGTTTCTCCTTGACTTTCTTTCAATAACGTGTAAGACGGTTGCCACTCTTTGTAACACCACACGATACGTTGAGGTGGACGATCGAACAAATCACCTTTGTGTTCGATCAAACGTTTGACAAATTCGGTTTTACCTGAACCACTAGGTCCAGCAATCAACATGTTAAATGGATGGCGCAGATACAAAGCGTTCCAACTTTGACGATCTAACTTTTCGTCAATCACTTTGACTACAGAAGCAGAAGAGGCAGACGAGGCAGAAGATGATGTAGCCATGACTGAGGTAAGAAGATTTTTGAGAAGAAGACAAAAAACCCAAGACATTTTATACGTTTCATACACGTTTATTTATTTTTTTGTAAAAACAAACCAACACAACAAACAAAAACATTTTTTTTAAAAGTCATGAAGGACAAAAATGCAGACCGAAAAAATGGTCAGGTACAAGATTAAGGCTACCACTAAAAGAATGAAAGTTCTGTATAAACAAGTCAATGTACAACATTCTGGTGTGCTAGGAATGGAAGGCCCAGGCATTGGTGGTAGTATTATTCTGTTCGTCTTTGTTCTGGTGGAAGAATGAAATGTCTCTGACGGTAAGGAGGGGGTGTGTTCCTCAGAGGGTTGTATTTGGACGACGACAACGGTGTGGTCTTTCTCTGTTGTGTCAGGTTCTTCTTCCAGGATGGTTTCTAAGGTCATTTTTTGTGTGACTTAGGTTCCCATTTCACTTTTGGACACTTAGTGGTGACGGGCCAGATCTTTGGCAAACTGTGGTACTTCTTGTAGCCAAACATCGAAACCAACACTTTTCCAGTCACGTACATCTTTCCAACCGGTAAGTTGTTGGTGCATCCAACTAACAAGGCACACTTCTTCAAACGTGTCAAGGCAAGATAAAGTTTGACAAATGTCTTCTTCACACGGAGGTACCCCACTTGTGATGTTCATCACCACTCTCAACACATTGAGTATAATTTGTCTTTCGTGTACCGATAAAGCATGAATGCTCATGTTGTTGTTTTTTGTTGTTTTTTTTTGATGGTTTATCAAAATAGTCCAAAACAACCACGGGTCCTCCAAATTAATCCAAGGCAAACACTTGTCCTCAAAAATACTCCACAACGAATGTCCTGGAAAACGAAATCCAAGAAAGGTAGTCACTAAGACACACACTGCATAGCGTCCAAAATTCAATGGAAACAGTTCTTGTATCAAGTCTTTATAATCCTCTAAGGTCTGAACACGATCGTTGACTTCCTTCCACGGAATACGTTTCACAAGTGAAGACCACAGATCAGGCATGGTGAGCTTTTATAGGGTGAGGTTGCTAAGGTGGGTATCTTTGGTGGTGGGTTTTTATATCCAGGTTCTTTTGTGATAGACTATTCCCGGGATTCTACAATGAAAGGTTTTCTCCAGAATCGTTCTTCTGACAGTTTGGAAGTAAGCATACCTTAAAAATCGAGAAATTACTTTGAGTTTGCGTTTCACTTGGATCTTGACAAACTCTCGGTAAATGCATACTCGCACCTCCAAAGGCAAACCACGAATGTGTTCTGGTAAAGTTTCCGATTTGGAAAGAAGTAACTCTCTTTTGTGTTCTTCACGATAGCGGTGATAGTTATTGTCCAGAATCAGATTTCTGATACGGTAAAAGTCACGGTAGTGTGCAAATCGAGGAATGACTTTGAGTTTGGGTTTCACTTGGATCTGGACAAACTCTTTGTAAATGCGTACTCGCAACTTCGAAGGCAAGTCACGAATGCGATCTTCTAAACTAGGGACAAAATACTGGTAAATGCGTTCTCGCAGCTCCAAAGGTAAACCACAAATGTATTCTTGTAAAGTATCCTCCGACATGTTTTTTTACTTCTTCTTGGCATCTGGCTCATCGTACCCGTACTCTTCTGAGGCCACTAAAGGTAAGAACTGACAGTGCGGAGACCATCTGGCATGTTCAATGTAAGCTGAGTCGGTAGGCTCCCATTGGTGAAGTCTCACACCGCAACTGAAACATTGAACTTTATCTCCTTCTCCCACGTATTTAAATCCAGATCTAGCTAAAGATTCGGGTTTAGGTCCTTGTAGATATTTTGGCCACTTGTCTTTGAATGACTCGAGTCGACTTTCATACTTGGAATAACCAGGCAAAGTCACTGGAATTTTTATGTGATTCCCACTAAAGCATAAAGGTCGTCCTGCATCGTTAGAGGGTCGTCGGTGAGTGACTGAATCCACGATGTCACAACGTACGGAATCCGTTTGATCGTGTGAATCGGGAATGCCAAACCGTACAGAATCCGTCTCATCGCATGGCACTGCATCACACTCCAAGTCGTGATGATGGTACTTGGAGTTCACACCACTAGATTTCTCCCTCGGTGGGTGGCATGAGTATTCTTATTCATCTTTGGTGGGAGGATGACAAAATTACTCATCTTTTTTTTCTTCTTCTTGCTCGGTCAACGTTGAAAGTCAGAATGAATGGTTAGGTTTGGAAGGGGTGCTTTTTTATACTGCAGATCGGCGTGTCCGTAATGTAAAGTGGTGTGGTCTGGAAGTCTCACTCGCTTCTGGTACACAATTTGGTACACTTTTTGTAAAGGACGAGTGACAATTTGATGATTAGGTAACCGTACGATCTTGTGAGGTTCTAACGTGTGCACTCGAAAGTCTTCCACTTGTCCAGACAGCAAAGCATTTTTCAAAACCTCAAAGTTAACCACTTGGCTGGTTAGGGATGCCTGCTTGTTGCAACAGGAGTTCTGCTTCGTTTCGTTGTTTGGCTCTGTCCGACTGTCGAATGTTATTCCAGGCTCTTTTCCATTCTTTGCTCTCGTTCTTGTTGGCATACGTTCGCCCACCACAATAGCCCGAGCCAAGCACATCTGGTCTTGAGTATTGTCGATTTGGACGACACTGCGTTTGGTACTTCGAATATCGTCCACCAGTAACGGTTTCCTACTTCGTCCACTTCCTCAAGGAGGGGAAACGTAAGTCAAGTAAAGTGTGGCCTTTCCATCGGTGATGGTAAACTTGTCGTTCGATTGTTGAACATGTTTTATTTTGGACATGACTTTGTCTGGCGTTAATTCTGCCGGGGTGCTGAACTCGATCCAAACAGGACTCTTCAAATTGTCATGATGAATGGCCAGTCTCAATCGATCGTCTTCTTTGGCTCCACATTGTCGTTTCAAGTTCATTAAGACAGAATCCCACAAATCGCTAATGAACCCCGCCGCTTTCTCGGGAGGTACTTTGGACTTATAGTCTTTAAAGTGAACAGTGTGAGTGTAAGCTGTAGTTTTAAATTTTCGAGAAGTTATTTTTTGAGTCTCTAGAATCCGATAGTAATTTTCAGGAGGAGACAAGGTAGTAGGTAGTCTTTTTTGGTCAGGGGTTTTGGTGTTGGTAATGGTGGTGGTGGTGGATTCTTTGGGTGGGTTAGAAGTTTGGGTTTCAGGTTCACTCATCTCTTCATCGAAATCGCTCGCTTGGACTTGAGCTAGCACTTCATCTATTGGTGTTTCAGGCGGCACGGAAAATCGTCTTGGTCTCTTCGTTTCTTCTTCTTGTTCTTCTGGTTTCTCATGGCTTCGGCGTGATCTTTTCATCTTGAAGTTTACTTTGAAACTGATTCAGTTTCACCCAGGGAACCTATATATATATATAGACCTTCTTACCCTCAGAATCACTAGTCGTGATTGAACTTTCAAACTGTGAAGATGGAAAAGTACTGCGCTCGAGATAAAAGTCAAGATACTGGAATTGAATTGAATAAGTATGTTCATAAGGTGTATGATAATTATGCTGCTGACATACTTGGTAATGTCTATCATATGAAGTATGGAAGGAAAGTCAAAGGAAATTTGAATTCATTTGGATTGATAAAGATTAAGGTTACTGGTAAGGAAGGAAAGAGGAAGAAATATACAAATCGAGGGAGATTTGTCTTTGAAGCGGTGAATGGAGTGGATCTACCAAGACAAAGTGAAGTGGTACATCTCAATGATGTACTTGATGATGATAGAATAGAAAATCTTCAAGTGATGACTGCTAGTGAACGAATATGTTTGCATAAACATGTGAAGAATGATAAAAAAAGGAGAGTTAATTTTGGAAGTGATAGAAGTGTGTTGTGCCAGTTTGTTGGTGAGACAGAGGAAAGAAGATTTGAAAGTATGAGAAACGCTATTCAATATTTTGATTGTCATGCAGGAAGTATCTACTATTGCTGTACTGGGATTTGTAAGTCGGTCTTTTCGAAGAAGTTCCAGAAAAGATTTCAAGCTAGATGGGAAGAGCCAGAGAAGAAGAGTCAAGGAACTAGTGGATTTGTGAGACCTGTGAAATTAACTGACTTGAATTCAGGATTATATAGTCGGATGGATTCCATTTGTGATGTGGCAAGATGTTTTGGATTAGATCATAGTAAAGTTTACAGGATTTGTCAAAAAAGGCAGTGGATTCGAGATGATAATGGACATTTTATTAAGTTGGAGTTTATCAATGAGAGTCCAGAAGAAAGTTAAGAGAGAATTGTAGACAAGAATCTTCCTGAAGTGTCAGAACAATAAGAGAATGAAATGGTAAATATGGAAGTGTATTGAACTGTATTGGACTTATATGAAATTGTTTATTACCACGAGTAAAATAAATTGTTTGATATAAAAAAAATTTAAAAAAATGGATGGTATATTTGTGGTATGTGTAAGTTTTGTGTTTGATATAAAAAAAAATTTTTTAAAAAATGGATTGTATATTTGTGGTGTGTGTTTTGATATAAAAAAAATTTAAAATTTTTTTTTAAAAAAATGGTTGTGTGGTGTGAGTGTTTTGATAAAAAAATTTAAAAAATAAAAAAATGGATGGTGTATATGTTGGATAGTATGTTGGCGTGATTTCATCCCTTTGTCATACCCTTTCGTCTGATAGCAGGTTTTTGGGGTTTTTAGGCAGCACACAAGGCATTTGGGATAGTGTGTTAGGTTTGGGTTTGGATTTTGGGTTTATTTGGGTTTGTATATAACAAAAATATAAAATAACAAAAAAATTTAAAATGAGTTACGAAATTTTAGTACTATTTTTTAGTCTCAGCCAATTTTTTTTCCGGATTATTTTCAGTCTCCGCTAACGTCCGGTACAATTTCGGAAGTTTAGTGTTACTTTTAGTCTCAGCCAATTTTTTCCATTTTTTTTTTCCGGATTATTTTCAGTCGCCGCTAACGTCCGGTACAATTTCGGAATTTTAGTATTACTATTAGTCTAGGCCATTATAATTTAATGTTCTGGATTTTTTCTAGTCAACGCCAAAGTCCGTGACGGTTCCCGAAGTTTAATACAACTTTTAGTCACGTCCATTTTAGTGTTATTATGAGTTGGTTCCCTTGATCAAAGCTATTTATAACATAAGTATAATATATGCAAATTTACTGACACCTCCAACATGATCTGAGGTATAGGTAATGCTTTATATATAACTCTAGGCTATATAGATATAGCCACTAGGCAGAAGGTTATTTTCCAATTATTGCCTACCATTCTTACCGCCATGTTAATTTCCCGTATGAGGCCATAGAGACCCACAATGTTAATTTCCCATTGAGGCCATAGAGGCCCCCGCATGTTAATTTCTCGTAGAGTACCTGTTTGAGGCCATAGAGGCCCCCGCATGTTAATTTCCCACAGGATAGTGGAGAAGAAGGAGCCTATCCAGCCTCATCCGATGATGGAGGAGGAAGATCACAGGATAGTGGAGGAGAAGAAGGAAGAAAATTGGGAACCAGAAGCGGTCCATCCGCCATTTATCCTGAAGAAGCGCTGTAGGAGGAGTCTAGACTCATGGAGAAGGAGGAGCTGTCCCGTTTGTCGGACCAGACCTGGGAGGTCTTTAGGGCCACCCATTTTACAAGAAAAGATTAATTATTTTTCCATGATTGCCTTTTGTACCCCAAGTACCCCCGCTATGATAAATTCCCGTACGTCCCTATAGAGCACCCTCATGTCCCTATAAATTTTTTCATTTTTGTCCCTATAGAGGCCTTTTTGTCCCTATAGAGGCCCCGCAACGTTAAACTCCCGTACGTCCCTATAGAGCCCCCTCATGTCCCTCAGTACCCCCCGTTAACTACTGACATGCCCTTGTGATCATATTTGTCGAAACAGTCAATAAAGACCAATATAGGCATATGTGTTGATTCCATTCAATAATAATATTAATAATAATAATAATAATAATAATATTAATACAATCAAACATTTTTTTAATTTTCACATATGTTTTGTATATTCTTGTAAAATAACAATTACGATAAAATTTAAAATTGTTTCACAATTGTATTTTACTTTTCTTATTAGTATCTTGCTTTGAATTTCCTGCACGGATGGGTTATTTTGCTTTCTGTGCTTCTAAAATCTCCTCTGTCTCCTACATTTTCTCTTCTTTCAAATACCTTTTGTGCTGAGGAAAGTTCGAAGACCAATGACCTTGCTCGTGACACACAAAACATTTGTTCTGGCTTTGTTTCGGGACCTGGTTTCTCAGACAAAAGTTTTGATCTTTCGTTGCTTTTCCATCTTTACGGGTTGAAAGATTAAGAGAAACTGTACGATGTTACCATCTTACATCGGGTCTGTATATAGTGAAAAAAGGACAGAAAGAGTACAATTAAATAAAAATTAGTATACCATGAACGAATGTTATGAAACAATCACAAAAAAACTCAATGAAGAAGAAACAAGTGAAGCCATGCCGACAATGTTGACATTTTGTGTTGACTGACACTGATAGCTGTTATGTACATCGATGGATCCGTATGCATCACTACCACAACAGAGTCATTATCTTCCAAACGTGAAAGAATCCTTTATTGCCAAATCACAACAAAACAGAAAGAAGAAATTGTATGTGTGCGTGTGTGCGTATGTATGTATGTATTTATGAAAGAAAGAAAAATGTAATTCATAAAAGTTATGATTAAAGAAAGTAGGACGAATCATAATATATAGATAGATACTGTATATAGTGCGTGAAAAGGGAAAAAGGTTTTGAAAAAAACAAGGCCTCCAAATAGCATAGAAAAACAAGCAAAAGGACACGGGAAGTCTTTTTAAACGCATTATTTTCATAAGATCTTTGCAGAAATATTAAAAATTATTTATTTATTTGGTCGTTTGTAAGTTTGTCACCAAAAATGTCTTATGTGCATAAATACTGAACCTGTTTTCAATACACTCCTAGAACCTACCACATAATTCAACATTGGATAGATGGAACAAAATGGACTGTGAGAGAAAAGCAGACTCTCTACTGAGTAGAAATTTCATTAAATATACTCGTTAGTGACGACGGCTTGAATAAAGTGCACTTTTACTTCGAGAAAAAGAAAACGGCACGATTGTAAATGCAATGTCCGACCAAATGTCATATGTGTATTCGATTCTCTTATACTTTTCACAGGTTTTGGTGCATGCGTCAACAAGATATGTTACACTTTATAAAAAATAAAGTCATAAGTTTCTAAGTTTGGTGTAAGGTTTCATATATTTTTCTTTCAAATAGAGAGTTACATTTTCTGTTTGTGTGTTGTTGAAAACATCAAAGCCAAAGTATATTGTTCACGTACATCCTACATTAAGTGTCTGTACTCGTGAAGAAAAGAATAATTTTATTCTTAGCTGAGACAAAAGAAAAGGGAAGGTTAAACGTGTCCAAACGTTTGCTGTTCTATATATGAGTGAATGAATGGATGAAAAAAAAACAAATGAATGAATTAGCTGAAAAGAGGAAAAATCAGTGTATCCTTAAAACTAATCAAAGTAGTCCGAGAGAGAGAGAGAGGGGGGGGGGCAGGGGGGGGGAGAATAAAGCTATACATTACCACCACCATCACCACGACAGAGTCAAGAACACCCATTAGTGAAAGTCGCACTGTTACACCGTAGGAGTATTTTCACATATAACCTGCGATCAAACTAACTTCGAGAAAATTTCGAACGACAGCATACACTTACTTACACTGTCAGATTCAAGGATTTTAGGTCTGGAGTTCCCGAAGAGATAATGGCCGCGTTTATCACTGACTCATTTGAATCTATGTTTGTTCAAGTTGAAACGGTAGTGTTGGACCAAGGCAACAGAAACAGTGGGGTTCGAGTTACAAAAAGCAAATATCAGTACAAAAAATAAGTGTCCAGTAGAGAGAATGAACTAAACAATGGGAGGAAATAAAACCATGCGATGAAGATGATATTCGTACATAAAATAATAGATACAACACACGAATTTATCTTCAATTTATAATTACTGGCTCTTATAAATGGCTCTTACAGATGTCAAAAGACATTTTGTCATATAAAATTAAACTTTCATACAGTACACTACATTTTTTTTTCTCCGCCAACATTCGTATGAAGTACATTTGGGAAGGTATTCCCTTCACATACCACATGTATGCCTCAGAGCTTCAGCACATTTTTCAAAAGTTAAATTTTGCCCCATCCTAACCATCTTCTTTTCCATATTTATCACATACTCCCTTTTGTATATCAAAGGCATGTTTATAGAGGCCTTGGACTATGTAAAATCGTTTTGACAGGAGTGCTGAAAGTTTCTGAGTCAATGTGTGAATGAAGTAAAATAAAATACAATAATTGTTTTTTGTTTTTTTTCTATACATTCTACAAAACTTTATAGGACTAATTCGTGAAAGTCAATAATGTATTATTCTTTTCATTATTATTGTTAATAATAGGATGGACACACACACACACACACACACAAACACACATGCATGCCATCACACATAGCATTACACTAACCCAAAAATGGAAAAGTAGGAGCGTTTTCAAGTTTTCGCTTTTAAATTTTGTAGTTTTTAAAAATTCTTTGGTGTAAATTGAACTTTTTAAATATTCCAGAAAAAAAATTGTTTTCCAATTACTCAATTTTCTTTAAACAATATTTTATTTTAAATTTTTTTAATTGTGAATATTTTTAATTTGTTTACAATTAAAAAATTTGAATTTTTTAATTTTTAATTTTAATTTCCATAATTTTTCAAAATTTAATTTTCTTATACAATTTGTAAACTTGTTTAAATTTTTTTATATATTTTAATTGCCTTTTTGCAATTTGTTAATTGTTTAAATTGTTTTTGAAATTTTTGTTTTCTTTAATTTTTTTACAATCTTTAAATTTGTAATTTGTTTAATTTTTTTAATTAATTTTTTGTGTACAATTGTTAATATTTATTCGGGATTTATTTTCGGTCTCTGATAAATTCCGTTTCAATTTCGGCATTTTAGTACCATTTAGTACCATTTCTGTTTGGGTCATATATTTTAATATAATATTCTGGTTTTTCTTTGTTTTAGTCTCTGCTAAATTCAGTGTCATTTTTGGAATGTCAGTCTTACTTTAGTCTCAATCTAAAGGCCGCCATGTTGGATTTTAAAAGGGCCAGTAATACAGTGTGTTGGTCAGTATGTGTCAGTGTTGGTCAGTAGATATAGGTGTCGCTCAGTAAGACTGTGTGTTAGTGACCCTCAGCTGTCCCCCCATTTTGTCCGTGTGTGGGTTCTTGTAAGTAAGACTGTGTTAGTCGGTATCTGTGCATGTTGGTCAGTAAGTAGATCGGTTATGTATGGGGTTATGTAAGGTATCTAGTAAATCGACAAGAAAAAAAAATCAAATTTTAAGTGGACTTATCAAAATTTGAGTCCCAGGATGTGATCACTGTCATGTATATCTATAAATATAATGACCCATTGTTTACAAGTACGGACGCATCCAAATATATGTATTAACTGGGATTCATAATTATACCAAAACATGAACAAGAAATGGATCTTTTATTTGATAACCAAACAGTTGAAATGCAAACACTGTTTACGTGTCCATGAGACACTGTCGGCGAGATTTGTATTGATGTAACAGAGTTCAGATCTCCTCCAGGATAGTTTATATTATTTATTCCTTTGTTTGAGTATCATCTTTTTTTATTATTCTATAAATACATTTACTCTTTTCATTCTTACTGCGGAACTCACGTCATTGGAGAAACAAGGCATTCTGGTCACTTTCTCTGACGGCGATGCCAACAGTTGGTTTAAACATATTTTTTATGTCAAACAATGCAATTGGGACCGGCTGATAAGTTATAACAACTTATTATCGCCTTTCCCATAAAAAGAATAATTTCTAATACAAAACATTTAAGATCGGTGGCATATGTACAACATTAATTTCGCAAATAAATATTATAATGGCGATATTTAAAGGAGATAATGGGAGGAAAGAAAGAAAAGATTGTAGAAAAGAGAAGAATCGAAATGTTATGGATACAGGAAAAGATTCAAGCATTATTTGGATCGTACATTTTAGTAGTTTCATATATTTTTGTACTGCCAAACCTACACTTTGATATTGCTCTTTGATTAAGTTGCGATTTTAAAAAAATAATCAATCCAAATTTAATTCAGTTTGTTTACTTCAAAGTAATAATATACATGTCTTGTCAGCATACCTGCGATATGAAAAGAAATGATGTTGTGTGTGTGTACGTGTGTGTGTGTGTGTGTGTGTGTGTGTGTGTGTGTGTGTGTGTGTTTTATAGTTTCAGTGCCTTCTCCACATATACAGACGGGAGTGCCACTAAAGCCTACTCTGTAGATATGTTGCCGTATGGAGCTGCATTATTCATCAGCTTTGCATGTATAATCGATACTTTTCGATCACTATACCGAAAACTTTTGCAAGTGTTAGATTTTGGAAGCTGAGATTGTTTAAACTCCACTAGCGACGTAATCGAATGTATATCCTCTGAAAGATTATTCCACAAATTGACACTAGATGGTATAAATGATTTGCTATATACCTGCATGAGATTGAAACAATGTCAAGCATATTACGCAATGGATATCGGCTTATCTCGCTTACATGGGGGGAGGGGGGCAATTCTTGTAAAAATAGTGGAGTAACATCGTTGATAATCCTCTAGAAAGTTGACTGGTTCTCCTTTCATTCAAGAGAATAAAGCCTGTTTCTAAATATAAACATTGTTTACTTGCATAACAAGGTAAACCAGTGATAATACGTGCAGCTTCAAGTTGTACTCTTTCTATTTTAATCAAATTATCCTCACTACAACTGTCCCAAACTACACTGGCATATTCCAGTATGGGTCTAATATAAGTCAGGTACAATTTAGAAACACTTTTATTTTGTGTGGTAAGCTTAAATTTCAATGCTCTAAACAATGCCCATTATTCGTTTCCTATTTTGGTTATATCTTCAATATATTCGTTCCAATTAAGACATTTTTGAATGGTCAAACCAAGGTGTGAGAATTAACAAAGTGAAGGCTTTTTTGCCATTTAAAAATAGTTCAGGTGCTTGTATATTTGACGTTTCTGAGAACAGCATTGCTTTGGTTTCGTAGAATTCAATGTCATAAGCCACTGTTTTGACCAATCATTTATTTTGTCCAGATTTTGGTTAATCACTTGTACAATTTCTGCATCACTGTGAGATGAATCCTATATTGATGACTTATCTGCAAAAAGACGAGTAAGGGAATTCATTAATTCAGCAAATAGAGGATATTTGCTTGAAACGAGTGAATAACAGATACTGTGAAACATTTTATTTTCGTGGGTTTCAAATTTCGTGGTTTGGGTAAAAAAAAAATACATATTACCTAATTTCGTGGATCTATCATTTAAAAAAATTAAAAAAAAATAAAAAAACAACGATGCATACGTATCTGTAAAAGATTATACCGACATTCATTTCCACGCATGTGCGAGCAAACAGGTTTAATTCGTACTGCAGTAATTAAGTTGATTAATTAAGTTATTCATTGCTAACATCTGCCGTAAATGCGGAGATCTCAAAGAAAATGCCAGCTTCTTTTTACACAAGTATGAGCTAAAACATTTAATACCACTATTGTAATCTTAAGTAATTAGGTTCTCAGGGGTTCTTAAAGATCGCTATTCAAGCATAAAATTCTCAACAATTAGGGATTAGGCGCTTGAACAATGCTAATGACTGTAAACCTGATCCGTGGGAATCGCTTGCTGCTGAGTGACATTAACCTTGTCCAAAATTGGATCTGTAAAGTTCAGGTGAATGGGAATAATGTGTGCTTTGGGAAATACAGAAGGACACAGACAGCGAGTAAATCTGCATTTATTACTATACATCAGATAGAGTCATTACAATTTTACACGAGTTTTCATGTTTATGAACGTTTGTATTCGAATTAAATTGTAATCAATCAGTCATTCATGTACTTATCCTAATGTATATTTCACATTCTCAGCTCTATAGATAGCCGTTGTATTAACAACAAAGAAAGACAGGTAATGCCTTTTCACTGCATATGACCGGGGGGGGGGGGGGGGGGGGGGGGGGGGGCAGGTGTATGGGAATGTTGGCTGGCTTGATATTTCGTTGTGACTTTAAATTCGTGGTCTAGCTCAGCCACGAAAACCACGAAAATTGGAACCCACACGAATTAAAGCGTTTCACAGTATATTTCATCGAGTTGGTGAAAAACTCATTATCTTCACGAGTGGCGAAGCCAATAGTGAAAATACTTACAGTTTTTCACCCACGATATATCCGTTATTCATACGGAGCAAGCAAATTTTCTTTTTATTTTAATGCCAAATGTATTGGCTAGCAATATGTATAACAGACTGAAGTATCAGATTTCTTACTGTATCCCGCGCGATAATGTCAGGGGTTTACCGTTTATGTTTTGCTGTGTTTTGTGTACATTCGCACAGAAAATATAAGTAGTAACATAATTCTCCTTCCCAATTCAAGGTAAAACAGCACAATGAAAAAAACAAAAAATGAAAGAAAAAAAAATATTTGCATATTGCTGGATTTTTAACTTGGGTCGTCTGCATGCGAAACGGACATACTTACCACTAGAACACGCAAGCGTTTTAAAACAGGCTGAATATTTCTTGGTCATGATGTTATCAATGTCTGTTGGCGGGCAGTGAAACATTATTTATCGTATTTCACTCCAGTAACTTATCAAGATTCTTTCAGGTAAAAAATCCAGTAATTCACGGCCTAGTATAAAATAATATCATTTACATAAACCAAGAACAACAAAGAGCCTAATACTGAACATTGCGGTACTCCTCCATTTAGTTTCCTAACACTAGATAGTGAATCTTTAATAACAACTCTTTGCTCACGATCAAAAATATAGCTTTCAAATAGAAAATTAGATAATTATTTATTCTGTGTTTCCTAAGTTTGAAAACAAGTCTCCGATACCATACTATGTCGAATGCCATCGATAGGTTACATAACACCATACAAATATCTTCATCTCTTTCTCTTGCAAAACATAGAGTATGGTACATTTCAATCAATGGAAACAATGTAAAGTTAGATGGTAAGAAGCCAGATTAATACTTATCGAAAAGATTATTATTTGCATGAAATAAGTTATAAAAATATTTATACACAATCTTTTCAAAACGTTTTCAATGCAGCTTGTGCATCAAATACCTCCGCCAGGGTTTCCCTGCTGGTCTCAAACCCGGATAAAGGAGGAGGGTTGGGCATAGGACTAGCAATTCCCTCCCGTAAAACTCCCTTTGGTACAGAAATGACAATGAGGGAAAACGAAACTGAAACCGGTGATAGGAGTGAAGCTGACCAGACGACTGGGCCCATGATGGATGAGGACCAAAACCAACAGGACATCTCCACCCCTAAAACGGACCTCTTGACGCCAAAGACGAACATCAGAGTTGGATGCTGGAATATCTGTCCACTTTAGCAGACGGAAAAGCTTGCGCAGAATAGCACGGAAATGCACAACACCAGCTTGCGACTCCTGGGATTGGCAGAGGCAATATGGAATGGAGCTGGAAAGCGCAATTTAGCTACTGGAGACATCATGATGGCCAGGAAGAGACGACGACAACCATCACAGCGGAGTTGCCCTTAATGTCATGAAAGAGAAAAAGCCAGCACTTTTTTCAGTCGAAGCCAATAACTGTGAGACTGTTGTATGTAAGACTGAACTCCCAGATAACCAAGGTCTCTATAGTCTTCGGATATGCCACCACATAAGGTGCTGAAGAAGAAGCAAAAGGCGACTTTTATGGCAGCGTACGATCAATCATACTAAACATCCCAGAGCGTGATGTCCTTCTGCTTATTGGAGGCTTCAACGCCAAGATAGGGGACAAAAATGAGGACAGGGAGAGAACCATGAGAAAGCGTGGAATTGTATGAATGACAACGGAGAGAGGTTCTGTGACTTCTGCGATAAGAACAACTTGGTCATGGGCGGCATACTCTTTGCACAGAAATACATTCACATGCTGACCTGGAGATCACCAGATGAGAGGACAAAGAGTCAGATTGACCACATCATCCAAAATGGCAAATGGAGAAGATGTCTGCAGGATGTGAGAGTGATGAGACACGCTGATGTTGGCAGTGACCACGATCTTTAGGTGGCAAAGGTGGAACTTAAACTGAAGAAAGCCAGGATTAGACAACTTAAAAAAACCATCGTTTGGATCTCTCCATATTCGTAAATCTCAAGATCAAGTCGAAGTTCAGTATGGCCACCAAGAACAGTTTCAGCGCTCTCCAAGAAGACACAGAGCTCACAATCTACAATTTTAACAAAGCAATGGAAGACGCAGGGAAAATATTGCCTGGTTTCAGACAAAATAAGAAGTCAGAATAGATTTCAGAAACAACTTGGACAAAGATTGAAGAACGGAAAGTGATCCGGAAACACCTACCTATGCACAAAATCTCTCAGTCGGAAAGAAAGAATAGCAAAAGAGTGCAGAGTGAAGTATAAAGAAGTCAAAACATCAGTCAGAAGAGAAAGAGAAAATATCTGGAAAACCTTGCAAATGAAGCTGAGACTCTCGAAACTTTCAAACACTTGAAAACACCAGATGACCAGTTTTTATATCATCCTGTTCAGTAGCCCTAATCACTAATAGCTTATTATAAGTCCTAAGGTTGAGTTTCGGAAGGGTTTGATTTTCATCATCGATGTTCAATAATGACACAAAATAATAGTTAAAAATTAATCTTTTTTTCCATGTCTTCATATGTAAATAAATCAGATTGATGAGGATCTGAGGATTGCAGAGGTTATATTTGGTTTGCTGATTTTGATTGTCATGGAATATCTAGTAATTCTCCAACAATGTTTGGCATTGTTTAAACTAGTCACATTTTAAGTTTGCATTTAAGTTCATATTGAATTGTTGATTAGTCTCATTTTTCATATTTGTTAAACTTTATTTCATATTTTGCTTAAAAATAGTCATTTCAATCTGTTGCGTTGCTAGAAGGAATAGTCTTTTTACGCATTGCATACTACTCCTCATCTTGATAGCCGAATCATTCCATAGTTTGTTGTCTGGTCTTATCACGACCCTTTTATTTGGAATCCAATCTTTGACTAAAGTTAAGAATGTAGTATTGACACTATTAACACAATCATTAACATCCTAGCGGTGTGCAATTATATGATCCCAATCAAAGCTATTGATCTGGTCAATACGTTTATTAAAGTCTGCATACTATAATTCCAAACATTTCGTTTGAAACATCAAGTAAGTTTCAATGCAAAATCGATAGAACAAAAATTTATAAAATGATCACTAATACTACGGTTGACGGCTTTTTTTTTTTTTTTAACCCATTTCTGTGATTTTAATATTATTGGTAACACGTATTGGGTCCAACAAAATTGAGGATATTTTTTTCTTCACTCTAATTGGTTTTTTGACCCATTTATGGAACAGAGACGTATATTTCCATGGAGAAGAAACTGTATGCGGGAGACTATCTAATCTCTTGGACTAAAAAGGAAAGTTTTTTTATTAATTTAAAATATTTTCAAGATTCTCACCACTGATCTATAATAATAAAAAACAAGAATAGCGTTTCTGGAGATTAATTTGTTTACTTGCAGAAGATGGCCTCACATTAAACAAATTACTTGATCAGAGTAAGCATACACTTTTAGTACTATCAAAATAATGTTCTTCGTATAAAGATACCGATATTTTTATTGCTGCGATACAAATATCGATGCAGAAGTTGAGAGAATCGATACGAAACGATTATTCCTTCCAGAGTGAAGCATGTCAGTATTGATGCATGATACAATATATGCATACATATTATATTTTGACTCCAAAATAAATGTTTGACTTTAAAATAATCATTGATAACAACATATTTTAACATGATGCACTCAAAGTGAATTATCGTATTCCACTCTTTAAAGTTGAGAGGTATATCGATATGTATCGTATCGCGGGTTGGGTATCGTGATATATATATATATATATATATATATATATATATATATATATATATATATATATATATATATATATATATTGTTACGGAATCATACCTTTTTACCTTTTTATAATGATTTAATTTACTAATTTATGATCTCTGTTTTTATTCTGAATAGCGGTTAGCATATATGTATAGATACGACTACTGCTCGATCAATAAGTGGTCACATGATCAATTGCGCGCGAAAGGAGCTTTTAGCTGTGTACTTTGGAAAGTAACATTGTAGGATCACACGCTGGAAATATCACGTGATTTTGTCTCGCGCAGATAACCTAGATTCAGTGTACTTTTGTTTCATTATGAATAACAACTTGTTGACTGTTAATTCCAGTATAAAATAGCATTCTTGAGAATTAAATTGTGTTTACTTGAAGTAAATACATTCTAAAGGCTTCTAATGCTGACAGGAACTGCGTTGTGGATTTATTTGATTCTGCGCACTAGTGGTGTATAAATAGCAGATAGTCCAGTGATAAGTCATTTTTTACAATTGCTTGAATGAAGAGAGGTTATTGAAATTATTCAGTTCAGTGTAGAATTTTTTTAATTAGTAATTCATCTGAATTACTATACAGCTCCGTGGAATTATCGGACATTATTCTAAAACTTGTGAGATTCCAGACTTGCAAGGATTACTTTGGATTTAATAAGAACTTGTCAATGTCATCACAGTACAGGTTATTTTCATTAGGAATACTTCATCCGGATTACTCGGATTAACATCAGGAAGTGAACTTTAAAACAATTTAGGACTTTTAGGATATTCTGTACTGTAAGTTATTTTAATTCTTTCACTTTGATTGTTTGTTGAATATTATTTTAATTCTTTTAATATTTTAGGAAATTAAAGATTTGCATTTTAATCTTGAAAGCTTGTTTGTGTCTTTTATTCTGTTACATTACCCCTAGAGTCGTAACAGGATAAATTGGGGGCTCGTATTACGGGATTAGAAATTAGAATAATTTCGGGATCCGAATTTAAATTTTTTTGAAATTTAGATTTAATTAAATATTTTCGAAGTTTTAATATTTCAGAGATTTTGATACTTCGGAAAGTTTTCTTTTTGGGATTTGAATTTCATTGTTTGAAATTTTAGTGGTTTTTTGATTTCCAGATTAAGAAATAAAGAGAAACTAACAGGCTTTCATAATGACATCCAGAGTAGAAAGTTTCTTAGCTGATCCTACCCAGGAGAAATTTGAGTCCTTAAAAAGGACGAATTACTTGAAATTGCTCAACATTATAGTCTTACTGAAGCGAAGGCTTCCATGTTGAAGCAGGATATTAGAAGTATCTTGATTCAATATTTGGTACAATCAGGTATTTTTGAAGAGGGGGTTTCAAGTGTTAAGAAAAAATCTCCGTCTGGTTTGGGAAAGAAATTGCAGATAGCTAAGGACATAGAGATTGAAAAGATCAAACTTCAATGGGAAATAATGCAGATGCAAGAAAGAAGGGAGGAAAGGGAAAAGATTAGGGAAAGGGAGGAAAGGGAAAGACAAGAAAGAAGGGAAGATAAATTAAGAGATAATGAAAGAGAAATTCAGAAGGAATTAAGAGAAAAGGAAGATAAATTAAGAGAGGGAGAAATTCAGAAAGAATTGAGAGATAGGGAGGATAAAGTAAGAGATAATGAGATACAACGGGGAATAGAGAAGGAAGTAAGAGAAAATGAGGAAAGAGAGAGAGACAAAGTTAGAGAATTTCAGAATCAAAATTCTGAGAGAATTTAGACTAAGGGAATTAGAATTGACCAGCAAAGGGCATTCTCATGACAATCAGGGTTCATACTTTGATTTGGCCAAATATTTGAGACAGATTCCCCCTTTTAGAGAAAAGGAGATAGACAAATATTTTCTCAGTTTTGAGAAAATTGCCGAGAATCTAGAATGGCCAAAAGAGAAGTGGACCTCATTATTGCAGAGTGTGTTAACTGGCAAAGCTAGCGATGTTTATACTGCACTCTCATCTGAACAATCTGCTGATTATGAAGTGGTCAAAGAATACATTTTAAGAGCTTATGAGTTGGTACCTGAAACTCGTCGTCAAAACTTTAGAGAATGTAAAAAGGAAACAAATCAAACTCATGTAGAATTTGCTTGGGAAAATAAACGTTTGTTTACAAGATGGTGTACATCTAAGAAGGTTGAAGGCAATTATGATAATCTTGAACAACTCGTATTGATTGAAGATTTCAAGAATTGTGTCAGTGATGATATTAAGGTGTATCTTAATGAGAAAGGAGTTGAGACTTTAGAAAAGGCAGCCATCACAGCTGATGAATATTCTTCAATACACAAGGTTCCATTGATAACTAAAACTTGTCCTCAACAATCTTATGTTAAGAAATTATTTCAAACTCGTTCAGGAAATTTCAGACCTCAGGGTGATGTGATTGTAAAGAATCAAAATTCTGATAGGGAATATCAGAAAACCTTATCTCTGCCCACGTGTTCATATTGTAAGATGAAGGGACACGTTATTTCTGATTGCTTAAAGTTGCAATTTAGGCCTCAGAATTATAATAGAGCAGTTCCAAATGCTCTAGTTATCAAGAAGTCAAGGTCAGGGTCATTTATCAATGAGGATATTTGTTTGGAGGCTAGCTTACCTCAGTCTGATTTTATAATGAAGAATTACGAACCATTCATGTCGAAGGGTTCTGTGTCACTTGTTGGTGACTTGGATAAGGGTACTCCTATTAAGATATTAAGAGATACAGGAGCTTCTCAGAGTCTATTGTTAGATAGTACTTTGCCGTTTTCTGAGAAGTCTTCTACTAGTGAAAGTATATTAGTACAGGGAGTAGATTGTGGATATGTTAATGTCCCTCTTCATTGTGTTAATTTGTCATCAGACTTAGTTTCGGGACCTGTGACCATAGGAGCAGTGGCTTCTTTGCCTATTAAGGGCATTCATTTATTACTAGGTAATGACCTAGCGAAAGATAAGGTCGTGGTTAATCCACTTGTAACTAGCAAGCTTAGTATGGATCAAAGAGTTGATCATATTGAAGTAGAAATCCCTGGTTTAAATCCAGCTTGTGAAGTTACTAGAGCTATGGTAAAGTATGCTCTTGAGAATATTGTTGTTGAACAGGATGTATTTCCTTTAGCGGATATCTTTTTGGGTCAGGCTTTTCATGAGGTCACTTCTGCTCCTCAATCTAGTATTGATAGTGATACTCTTTCAACTACTATGTCTCATAAAAATAGTCAGGGTGTAATAAGACAAGCACTAGATGTCTTACAACAGGGAGATTCGGATATCTCCTGTTTGTTTCAGGGGGCTATGACTGAAACTGAAGCCACGCAAGAAGGTACTTGTTACTTCTTGACGAGTGAAGTCCTTGAACGGAAACAGAGATTGCTTATGGTAATTGCTGGTGATGAGTGGTCAGTTGGTAAAATAGTAGTTCCTAAATACTATCGTCAGGAATTACTTAGTGTAGTCCATGAAACGTCGCTGTCTGCTCGTTTAGGAATAAATGAGACGATGTTAGGCAACCAATACTTGTCGGGAAGTGTGCGTCTACAAGTTTTATAAAAGCTATTCCTTTGTGGAATATTAAAACTGAGACCATAGTGAGAGTTTTGGTCGGGTTCTTCACACTGTTTGGTCTTCTGAAACTGATACTATATCAGACTTTAGAACGAATTATTGTAACATATTGTTATGAGATGGTATATAATTGGGAATTGTTGTGGAACAGGAAGGGAGTAGGTTGAAGGTCTCCAATTATTGTTGTTTGCTCTGAGGGGTCAGTGTAGGAGTTTTTTTTAATTAGATAATAGAGTATTAGTTTTGCTACCTATACCCCAAAAATCCTCTTTAGGTTAAGTATTTTGGTCCTTATACTACTGACAAAAGGTTGGGGAATTTAAATTATTATTAATACTTCTGGGAGGAGAAAGCAGAAACAACTTTGTCAAAGTGTTAGAATGTTAGAACAATATGTAGATGATGAGAAATCCGATGAGATGATTTGAAGTCACTACACTTCGCACATACTGCTGCCTGAGATTTACGAAACGAACTGAAATAGTTGATGGAAAAAATGAATATTTATTTACAGACATTCTACACGAATCAAATAAAAGTGACTGGAGTTTACCATGTTTCAGTGCAGAAACAAAATAACACTTTCCGTATATGTGTAAAGTATAGAAAGTAAATAGAGTCACCGGGACATATTCATTTCCAGTTTCTAGACAGGATTGGAAATGACTAATACGTCGCAAGATATTGACCAATTGAGAAGATTCTACAAAATTTCACTTACGGAGAGAAAGAAAAATTTGCATTCACGACTCCAGAACTTTACCAATACAAAGTCGTACCATTTGGGATGAAGGTTCCCCAAGTTTCCAACGTCTGATGAATATAATAACATCCAAATAGAAATTGCGATGCATACATCGATGATGTCATCATCTGCAACGACATGTGGCAAGATTTAATAGAACCATTCTTCAAGAGATTCAGCGAAGCGAACCTGATCATCAATATTAAAGTGACTTTTATCGTGCCTGTGTTACCTTTTCAGGGGATGATTGTGAGACATGGACAAATAAAATCAATAGAAGCTAAGGTTACGGCTATTTCTTAGTAAAATTTAATCGATGATGTATTTTCACCTGTGTAATACCACAGTTACACTGTTTTGTATACATGACTATATCATGTATTAATTTTCTTTTTGATTTAATCACTTATATGTTGGAAGTACATATTAAAAAGTGTTTTATTGTATAAATCACTTTTTTTGTTGATGGTTGAGGGTGTTACGGAATCATACCTTTTTACCTTTTTATAATGATTTAATTTACTAATTTATGATCTCTGTTTTTATTCTGAATAGCGGTTAGCATATATGTATAGATACGACTACTGCTCGATCAATAAGTGGTCACATGATCAATTGCGCGCGAAAGGAGCTTTTAGCTGTGTACTTTGGAAAGTAACATTGTAGGGTCACACGCTGGAAATATCACGTGATTTTGTCTCGCGCAGATAACCTAGATTCAGTGTACTTTTGTTTCATTATGAATAACAACTTGTTGACTGTTAATTCCAGTATAAAATAGCATTCTTGAGAATTAAATTGTGTTTACTTGAAGTAAATACACTCTAAAGGCTTCTAATGCTGACAGGAACTGCGTTGTGGATTTATTTGATTCTGCGCACTAGTGGTGTATAAATAGCAGATAGTCCAGTGATAAGTCATTCTTTACAATTGCTTGAACGAAGAGAGGTTATTGAAATTATTCAGTTCAGTGTGGAATTTATTTAATTAGTAATTCATCTGAATTACTATACAGCTCCGTGGAATTATCGGACATTATTCTAAAACTTGTGAGATTCCAGACTTGCAAGGATTATTTTGGATTTAATAAGAACTTGTCAATGTCATCACAGTACAGGTTATTTTCATTAGGAATACTTCATCCGGATTACTCGGATTAACATCAGGAAGTGAACTTTAAAACAATTTAGGACTTTTAGGATATTCTATACTGTAAGTTATTTTAATTCTTTCACTTTGATTATTTGTTGAATTATTTTAATTCTTTTAATATTTTAGGAAATTAAAGATTTGCATTTTAATCTTGAAAGCTTGTTTGTGTCTTTTATTCTGTTACATTACCCCTAGAGTCGTAACAATATATATATATATATATATATATATATATATATATATATATATATATATATACGCAACGAAACTTGGCAGACGCGTATCATGTACTTAGCAGCATTTTTTCGAGATGTGGGTCACTCAAGAGGAACACTAGTTAAATCAACTTTCATCATCATCATCAGCCTCTCCAAGTATCGGTGCTAAATACTTGTGGCCGTTAGGAAAATATGTCGCTGAGCAAAACGAGAATGGGAATTCACAAGATTATAACACCCCCACCCCACCACTCCATATGATGTTAATTATACAATCAGAAGTAGATATTATGGGTCCCCCTGCGGGTTAGGAAATACAGAATAGGACCAATTCACCTTCCTGCATGTTGCAAGAGTTTACTAATGGAATCGGACGTTTGTCCTCTAATATGTCCTGTGGTGATGTTTCAGCTGAGAAAGACTTGATATTTCTAAACGATTGTGGGATATTGGACTTTGTATTTTCAGGAGTTTACCTAGTTCTGACTTTAACTTCGTTATTTTGTTTTTTTGTGTCTTTTATGGGGATACGTAAATTTACTCAGCACTCTATAGCCAGGATTGTGCTGATGTGCCATTAGACCGTGTGCATGCATACATTTGAATAAGTGATTTATCCCTATTGCTCCTTTAACTTCAAAGTGGAATAATATCCTGCAACAGGGTTAACCTTGTTTTTGGAGAAACCTCTCTCTCTCTCTGTGGACCATCCTCACAAGCCACTGACGAAAATCTATGAATAAGGAGCGTAGCGGATTTTCACCCGTACCATTCGACGATGTCTCGGAGGTATCATAGTAAATTTGACAGACACACCGACCAACAGAGAGAGAGAGAGAGCAATAAACAATATTATGGTCAGTGTCAATGGTAAGTAAAGCAAAATAATGACTTAGATCAACCGTAAATAACTTTAAATGTTTGAATTACCTCTTGTTGTTTCGTCATTTCGCTTAGCCCATTCCCCACTCGTATCGATGTACTCTCTGTCTTTCTCTCTCTCTCTCAACTTTTGAAAGCGAACTGGAATCACTCGTTGCATTGTACTTTTCTTCATCAGGTATCCTGTCACTGGGTATCGTTATAAAAAAACGGAGACTCCACTGTAAAAGAAAAGATTTGTTTATTTATTTATGTATTGCCTAACTCAACTTGAATTTAGCTGTTTTGGAAGAAAGTTGTTCCTTAAAGGGGTCTGGATGGATATCTGGTCTTGGATGAGATCTGGTCTTGGACCGGATCTGGTCTTGGAAACTACCTAAAACAGTGATTGATAGGTGAAACTAAACATCCGATTAATCACTTATCGACGTCAATCGGTTGTAGAGTAGAAGCATATATATGTTAAGAGTCTAACCAAATAGTTCCATGAATTTGACCCCTTTACTTTCTTTCTTGTGACGACTTGCTAAAGTCAATCTAATGTGTGTATTAATTATAATATGAACTAAGTAAATTTAAACTTCTTCGTACAAATGTTTTCGTGTTTTTGCAAAACGTAAAATTACCCATACTCATTGGAGCACATCCGTTGTCAAACTCTTGAGTTTTGGAGATGAGTAGTTCTTGCACGTTGTTAAGCTCTTTAGTAGTTCTTTCATGTAGTCGGCAATCCCATAATGCCTAAATGGAAGTGATTGGATCTGAGAAAAGCCGGAACTTGTGAAGTTTGATATAACCCCATCACAGAACTCTAAATCGTTATACTACTCATGCTAGAATGCCATGACCCAGTACTCTCAACTTTATATATTTCTTATTCTGCACTTTGTTTCCGTGGTAACTCAAGCAAAATATTGAATGTGGATAATTCTAAGTATCAGATGATACCTCTACGCAATTTTCTTAACATGTGTACCACGTTTAGTTGAAATACCTTGAACGGTTTGAGAGTTATGCCCCTGAAACGAAAATGTCTACGGACAGACAAACACGCAGATAGACATATGGACACAACTAAAGCTATTTCCCCTTGTATTACATATCGGGGAGATACGAATTAGGCTGTGGTAGAAACAAAAGACATTGCAGAAGAATAATTTCATTAGGTGGATATTCCATCTGATGGAAAAGAACGACAGGAGGACAATGGAAAGTGGTTTGTGAGAATAATTTTTTCAAAGGTTAAAGTCTCGTGGAGTCGACCAACGATCACAATCGTGGATACTACCACCCATTACTAAAGTCTCCCCCTATTGGACATACACAATTAGGGTGCAAAGGACAGTTTTATGCACAAATGTGATACCTCATCAACCTGCCAATTATAACAATTCATTAAAAAAAGGAGTACACCAGTGAAATCTAAAAGGTCCATATTTTTGGATAGCTATAATAAATCAAAATATAAGAATAGCATTGATTTGCCATGACAAGTCAATGGAAGCTCGTAGCAAAAGAAGTTTATGCATCACAGCCCCAAATTAACATATGCAATTTTCATGTCCGAAGGTCATTTTTGACACATAGTGATACTTAATTACAGTTCAAAAGCAAATCCTGTCCTTATGTGATAATTTTGAGAAACATTGTGTATTAAACAGCTTGATGCAGTTCAAAAAAGTTGCCATCCAGGCTGTTTTTAAGATATTTTACTTGCTTTAAACCCAACGCATCAACTGCTATGGATGCCTAGCTCTGCGTTCTAGCAGACTATTGGTATTTTACTCTCGAGATACAGCGAAGTAACTATGGGAGGTGTACATGTCTCCCATCAATTTTAAGAACAACACAAGCCCAAAACACCTAATTCACAAATATATCCATATCTTTAATTATTAAACAATAATAGCTGAAAAAGTCACATCATAGCCCTAAGATAAAAAATGTAAGAGGGGTCAATTTACGAAACTATCCAATGCTACTTTAGTATTGTTATACCAAGTTACGAGCAATGGCGTAATAGGCGTGGGATGAAGTGTGGTTGATGGGGGTAATTATTTTTTAATATCCGTAAAGCCTCCCGAGAACTGATCACTTGATTCACTAAGACTGGCATTTTTCGATACCAACATAACCGTTATATTAAATAATAATAATAATAATAAAAGAAAAACATAAATACTACTACTACTAAAATTCGATAAGCTCTTCCTTGTTCTTTCAAATCATCTTGTGTTTTAGGAGAGTATAGCATTTGTGTGACTGTAATGTAGATGTTAAAATTTGTAGAAGTTATTAAAGTTTATGGCAGACAGGCTGATTGTCAGCAAGTGAAGTCAGATTTAAGAAAATATTCTGTAAGAATCGGGGAGAGTCCTTAGAACTCTTGAGGTGTTAAACATTGAGCACTCATATCGCAAGTTAAAGTGACTGCAGGAGAGGCATTATTTGTTTAAAAATCACCTTAGCTATACAATGGTGCCGAGATTGGGTGACTTTGATTCACGGTTTACAAAGAAAAAACAATTTAGATACATGAATTTAATATTATCGAGCATTAATATGTTCGAAAATAGAAATATACACAAATCATGAAATAAATATAGAGTCTGAACAACACTCCATTTGTCTGAAACATTTGTTTTATAGATTAGAACATAAGAAGGATAGTAGGGATGTTAAAGAAGTAGATAAAATAGTAAGAATACATACTTATTAGTATTTTCAATTAGATGTACAGTAAGATAAATATTTTAAAGTAATATGGATTATAGTCCTCAGTTTAATTATCCTTAATCTATAACTATCTTCATTAATTCTATGGCAAAATACTATCGTAAATCCATTGCAAATACATATATACGAAAATTTCCTATTTATATACAGTATGACCTGCCTCAGCTTCTAGCCTAGCATCCGCCTATTAACCGGCACTCACCCACCCATCTCCAATGCAGATTCTCTCTTGCACAATATCTTGCCGAACTAGCTAATGGTAAAATTGATTTTAAAATAAAGTATTGTTGATTAATTCTGTATATATTAAATACACAAAAGCTATGTAGTTTTTATATCCTAAATATTATCAATTAAATAAAATACCTTTGACATCTTTTCGCCGTATGATGTCCAGGACGACGTTCACAAGAGGGAGAAAACTCACCGCCAGAATGGGAATCAAACTATATGATACCCCAAAAGAGCCACTACGTCATTCATGTATATCTGCCTCCATGGAAACAAATATTCCAACCTACATACTTACATCCATGCATACATACATACATAATTATACATTTTTTGTTAGGTCTTACCTATTTATCTCTCCATATCACTTATAAGTAATTGAATCATATAATAACTAATACTCGGCCTTAAAGAAAATTTTATACAATATTCATCTTTGTTAAAACAGTCCCATTTGAAATTTACTAAAGTGGAACACTTTTCTGATAAAAACTGTACCTTCATTCATTTTTTGAAGTGACATTTTTGTGATTCATTAAAAAATCTGCTTCTATAAATATATTGCTTTATTTAAATAATGAATAACTGAATAGCTTAATCAGTTTGCTTTGTGCCTATTATTCCCCGAGACATATATATTTCTTTGTAAGACTACAATTTGGTAAATGATGACTCTAAACTTGCATCCACTCTCGAAATTCATAAATATAAGTGCTTGTTTTACAACAATCTCAGAAAATATGAGTCACAGTTTATCCTGCATTTCTGCAAAGATTACAGAACTTACCGTCTACACTTGCTTACGAGTCGAGTCAAACTGCAAACAACATAGACCCTGATCTTTGTCGCATAATGCGCCTGCATATCAAGCCTATGTTGTTTGTTCTACTGATTATTCCTAACAAACTGCATAGACTCAGATCTGCCGCGCATTATACGACTGTAGATCTGGGTCTGTGCAGTTTGCAGTTGGACAGTCAGTTGGACTCGACTCATAAGCAAGTATATACGGTACATTTAACTCTTCCTATTGTATTTATAAATTTATTTGTGACCAAAATTTAATGTATAATCTTAGACTACAATCATTGTAATTTTGGACATATTGTTACACTCAATGGTAAATAAACAAATATGCCATTCATTCTGCTGTATGTCATCATATTCATAACTATATTTGACCTTACACATTGGATGATTGTTATTACAAACCAATTTTTTTTATAAATTCTTCTACTGCCCCTATTATATCTTATTATCAAGTAAATGACTGGGTGTAGGATGCTGTATCTTGCTAACAATATTTATTATTATTATTTTCTAAGTAAGATTTTATCGCATTTAAAACACAGTGAAAAAGTATAAACTTTGTTTGAACTCTGAACTTGTTAACATAGTTTTCAACTGTAACCAAACAACCATCCTTGTTCAGATACAATATCCCGTTTTCAAAAGATTGTGTGTTTTCCTATCTTACTATTTAGATTAAGTCATATACAAAGCCTGGAGAAAATTGTTACATAATTGAAAATAAACAGAAAAACATCTACCCAAAATGTGTTGGGTTGTTTATGTATAATCTTACCAAAATCCATCCCCAAAAGAAAGAAATTGTTTTCCTGCGATGAAGAGGCTGTCAATATACAATACGTCTTCCTATTAATGTTAGTTTATGAGAATCTTTAAATAAATGTACATTTAGCATTTTCAATCCATCTTCCATGTAATCTTTATCCATTATGTTTCTTTAGATTTGGTCTTTAGCTCCATTCAAAACAAACACAAAAGCAAATTCAGGTCTTGCAGTATTATATAAGGAGGGTTGGGTAGTGATAATATTAAATGAGTATAATATTTGGTTATGTCAGACCTTTAGTTACTGTTATTTTTCCTAATGGGGTAATTAATCTTTTGACCACTGAAGAAGTAAATTTTTTATTTCCCTAATTGTATTATCACAATTTAACTATATCATATAATACAAATTAAAGGAGAATTTTACGCCTAAAAATGTAAATTCCCAATCCAGGTTATGTTTTGGGCAAATTGAAATAATGCAGCCTATTCTACTCCTGAACCATATTGCCTTAGATTTTTTCAATATTTATTCTGAGTCCAGAAAATGTTTACAATTGATATATAAGATCTAATGCAAACTTTAGATACGTTCGATGTCCCCATCCAGTATAAGGGAAGTGTCATCAGCATACTGTGATATTAGATGTGTTCTGGCATTTGCATCTATTTCTGAAATATGTGAATTTTTTCTGATCGTACGAAACACAATCTTTTTGCACATAAGATAAAAATATCAGGTGAGAGTGGATCATCATCATTTTTATAATATACAATGAGATGCTGCGATTAGACGCAATATTGTTTTCTTCAATATTGGTTGACCATAATAACCATAAAGACAGCAATAACTTATGATACAAAGTGCAGTGTGGTCAATCATTTCAGATAACTGATTATCTTGTTGATTAAATTAAAAGACGTTAATCACTATAGTGCATTGCCATGTTCGCTACAGTGCACTGCCCTTTTCACTCGTGCACAAAACTGGTATAAAATTGGTGCACTATGACCACACCATCAGCGTACACGCCGGCTTATAAGTAAGCAAGCTTAAAAGCATATTTCTAACACATCTGCATATCTAACACCCTGGCTGAATGGTAGAACGTAAAAAATGTACATAATTAAAACCCACTATATGGTATCAGAAACTTCGGTACCATATTGACATAATGACAACACCTATTACCCATGGATGGAAGTCATTTTAACATAATTTTATATTTTAACTTAAGTGACTTAGTTATTTATTTCACTTGAAAAGTAATTTCACTTAAGTGAAATAAAGATACAACTGACGTGTAAAACGTTTTCACTTAAGTGAAAGAGAACTGAAAATTTCACTAAAGTGTAAAAGATTTTCACCTAAAGGAAACAAATTTATATAAGCATCATTTAAAAAAAAAAATTACCCATTCAGATATGTAATCATCTATATCCAGTGACGAACGTCAGGTCTCATTATCATTTGATACGCAGCAACATCAAAACACTGATTGGGTAACATTAGATGTTTACATCGATATATTCATAAAAGGTGTTCCTACTCGACTCTGATAAAACGAATTTAGTTATAGTTATTACTCATTTTTTCCAAATTTACTGCATTTCCTTGATTGATGCATAGATGGATATCTAAGTTAACTGGTTGATTTTTCTTTTAAAAAAATGTTCATTCAAGCTTTAAAGATAGTGAAATCTATGTAATTTTGTTTGAAAGGCATTAGTGTATCATATGTATCAACATTATTACTGCTAGTTGTATCATTTCTATATATAGATATATGCATTAATACTGCTAGTTGTATCATTACTATATATAGAATATGCATTAATACTGCTAGTTGTATCATTTCTATATATCAACATTATTACTGCTAGTTGTATCATTTCTATATATCAACATTATTACTGCTAGTTGTATCATTATTATATATCGTTATTACTGCTAGTTGTATCATTAATATATACAGATATATGCATTAATACTGCTAGTTGTATCATTAGTATATATCAACATTAATACTGCTAGTTGTATCATTACTGAATACTGCTAGTTGTATCATTACTGTGTGTGTGTGTGTATGTGTGTGTGTGTGTGTGTGTGTGTGTGTGTGTGTGTGTGTGTGTGTGTGTGTTAATACTGCTAGTTGCATCATTACTATATACAAACATCATTCGTTAGATTTAAAGTAGGCCACTTTTTGGGATGGGAAGAGTCCACAGGAAACTAGGACTAGACTACTGCATAATGACGTCACCTATGTACAACACATCGGGTAGCTATGGTCATTCACAACAGTTGCTTTCTTGCTGTGATGGACGTAAAAGAGCTGTTGTATTCCACTTTATCCTGTTTTTATTCTTGATTACTGCTTGATATACCAAATATGTTAAATGTTCAATACATGTATTCCCATAAGCCCCCAAAGTTGAATGAAATCTCGACGGAAACCACTGTAACTGAGCGTGTTTTTCTCCTCTATCAAGTTCGACTTTCATCAGTTTTATTGACAGTTATTGTATAATTACTACAGTATATGACACATTTCTTAAAGATACCCATGTTTTAAAGACAAAATCATTGGTTTAAAATTCACAGGTCTATTTCCTTTTTTTTTTTTTTTTTTTTGGTTTCCTCGCAGGAACATTATGATATTTTATCCCAACATTTACCGAAAAGTATCAAAAGCACAAAATAGGATTTAAGCTCTTCAATGCATCTTTTACAGTTGCGAAGTTAGCTGATAAAGTGTTTATTCTATATTTGAGACGTCATAGGGACATTGGTGTATACACATGTGTACTTGTAATAATGAATCTCCTCGCCCACAGTCGTACATTTGGTGTAGCCGACAATGTACAGACAAGTATGGAGGACTGATTCAGTGGGAGTTAAGAACCTTGCAAATAGTCGTCCAGTGCTGGTTTGGACAGGATTTGAACCATCAGCTAAATGACTGAGCTATCATGTAGAGGAAGGAAATATTACTGCAATATACTGATTATTACGATGCATCAACATACAAAGTGTCATCGGTGTGGGATTGAAACCAAGTTTGATGAGTTTAGACAGAACATGGTTAAAGATACAGAGGGTGTGACAGACAAAAAGCTGAAAATACAAACCACAATTAGGCATACAAAATAGGTCACAGAGTCCTAGTTTGGGTATTGTTGAGCTACTCTCCTTGACATGCATCCACAAACTTTCCAGTGTAGGCAGGAAATAGTGTTAACGATATTAAGGATGTAACAAAAGGATTACTGAAATATAAAAGTCACTCAAGCATGAAAATTGTCACAGTGACCTAATTTTAGTATGATTGAGTTAATCCACATATAAATTCACTTGGTGATGGTCCAAGATATTAAGAGTGTAACAAACGCATCGCTGAAGACACAAATATCGCTCATGCATGCAGATTAGGACAGAAACTTACTTTTGGTATGGTATATTTACTGTTCTTGAGATTCATCCACATGCCAATTTTCATGTGCATAGGTTAAATAGGGTTCAAGATTATGAGAGGTATAATGAACGGATAGATGAAAATACAAGTTATTCCAGCATGCAAATTTGCTCACAGTGACCTAGTTATGGTATGGTTGAGTAACTCAGATTGAGGTAAATCCAAGCACCAATTTTCATGTGTAGGGAAAATAGGGTTTAAGATAGTAAGGGTGTACAAACATAAAAGTTAAACATACTAAAGTCACTCAAATATAAAATTTAGATCACAGTGATCTAGTTGTGATACAGCAAGATTTCTCACTTTAAGATGCATCCATATACCGGTACCAATTGTCATGAGTGTAGGTAAAATAGTGTTCAAGTTGTTGAGGATGTAACCAACAAAAAGCATGAAAATTGGGTCATATTGACCTAGATTTAGTATGGGCGAGTTATTTTCATCAAGATGCATCCAGTGGATTTATTAATTTTCATTAGTTGAGATAGGATCCAAGATATTGAGGGTGCAACAAACACGTAGATGAAAATACAAACATCATTTAAGCATGAAAATTAGGTCATAGTGACCTATTTTAATACTATTAAGTTACTTCATTGGGATGAAAATACATACGAATTTTCATGAATGTAGGTGAAATATGTTCCAAGGTATTGAGGGTGTAACAAACAGTTGAAAATACAACTGTGTAAAAATTAGGTAAAATTATGCGCGTTTTTTTTTTTTTTTTTTTTTTTTGGTATTGCTGAGTTACTCTCCTTGGGATCCATGCATATCCCAGCGTTCACGTTATTATGTCTGCAATTACTTTTCAGTCAATGAGATTACCGCCAAAACTTCACACATGAAGCTTGATGAAGTGAAATTCCATGCATTTTGTAGCCCAGTCATGAGCAAATTTAGTCTCTATCGAGGTTCTTATGCTGATTGCTAATAAAAGATCTGTCACCTGTTTTCGATAGTAACCTATTTTTTAAAAAAAGCAGTCTTTTGCAATAACAAAAGTCATGCAGCAATTGTGCAAAATTGAACTGAGAAAACGTAGAATATTTTCATAAAGCTTAAGGTGCATTTATTTTTGTTTATATAAAATTGACTCAAAAGGTTCAGTAAAACGGACGTTTAAAGTGACTGTTGTATTTATTCAATGATTTTCACCACTCTACACTCTCAGTTTTCCCACTACTGCACCCAATTCTGACTGAGGAGAGAAGTCATTTTGCCCAAATATTTGAGTCCAGCATGGACCCTGATATTCCAATTTTCATGAGTGTAGGTGAAATTGGGTACAAGATATTGAGGGCATAACGGATAGCTGAAGCAAAAGTCACTTATGTGTGAAAATTGTGTCACATTGATCCAGTTTTGGTATGTTTAAGTTACTCTTATTGAGATGCATCCACCTACCAATTTTCATGTTAAGGTGAAATTGAGCCAAAGATATTGAAGGTGTAAATGAATGGAAACCTAAAAATACAAAAGTCACTCAAGCATCAAAAGTGGGTCACTATGAATTTCACGGAATTGTGTGTAGTAAAATGTTTATGCGTTATATATGAACGAAAATGTACTCGGGTTTCGTAACCCTTGGGTGGTTTATTTTCGACTTTAGGTATTTCAAAATACTGAGTTCAGTTCATCCTATGCTGCACGAGCAAAGTGCCTGCAGTGAGAATCCCTATTACCTCAAATTCTCTGGCCGTGGATTTCACCATAACCAGGGTAATTATAGAGTAAAGTCTCGCTGTATTATCACAATACAACGAGTTTTGTCAGAAAACTGTCCAATTTACATGAGCAATCTTCAGCTGTAGAACTATTTGTGACGGGGAGTCGTAGAACTCTGTGGAGTTTCGTGCAACCCGTATGCTGCGGTCGATGGTGACGTTGCCTCAAATGACGGTATTGGTTTACTCGCAGTGAGGGACCAAAACTTCGAGATCAACGGGTCTGTATGGAATAAGGAGGCTCTCGAGGATCCTTCAGGAGACTGGGAGGACGGGCCATGCGTGGTGGCTCCTTGACCATTTGACAAGAGCTGTGGAACCGAAAGTACATCGTGATCGTCAACTGGACGCCATTTGATACATATGTTACATTTTTTAATCAGTATTATTCATTATCACTATACGAGTAAAAATCAATAAAACATACATCCAACTTGTGGATGAAACATACATCATTCCTATCTTTGTACAAATTTTATACAGTGAGCACCGTTGGTGATAGAATCATACATTGTTCATATTTGTGTATAAATCCTTTACTTTGATCATCCATGGTGATAGATCCATTTATCAATCATATTTGTTCATAAGTTCCATACGTTGATTCTTGTTTGATTACTCGTTGAAGTTACATGTTCTGATTAGTTCCATACAGGAACGATATAATTTCCTTATGTCAGTTGTTGAACTCGGTGCGCATCATTCTGTTAAATCCATTGTTGGACTTTATGCGCACGAGTACGGTGTCAGATTCATTCATCGTTCAATTACATTATAAATAAACATCTCATTCACTAAATTGCTTTCAGTGCCTTCGCTCAATCCAATCCGAACCAGGCTTCATCCTGCTACAGCGCCATAGTTTTAGTATGGTTAAGTTATTTTCATTGAGATATATCCACACACATATCTTTGTAAGTGTTGGAGGAAAAGGGTCCAATATATAGCAGGTGTAACAAACAAACAGATGAAAATACAAAAGTCACTCAAGCATGAAATTTTGGTCAGTGACCTGGTTTGCATGACTGAGCTACTCTCTCTCTCTCTCTCTCTCTCTCTCTCTCTGAGATGTATCCACATAGCAATTTCCAGAGTTTAAGTGAAATAGGGTCCAAGATATTGAGGGCATAATAATCAACAAAAATGGAACATACAAAACAAACAAACTGGCAAAACGTTATATTCCCGCCAAACTCCACTGGCGAGGGGAGAAAAATGTTAGGAATTAAGTTTTGTCTAATGGGTTATAAATTGTTTATATAATTAGAAAGAAAGAAAGAAGGATAGATAGATAAATTGACAACGACAGACAGCTGCAGATACGTATTAGTAGATAAATAGATATAATGAATACTAGTACTTTACAATATAACTAATAATCTAGATGCATATCTGCCAGAACATGTCGTGTCACACAAAAAAAAAAACAATATTTTTTACTCCCAAACACCCCGACATGGTCATGTTTATAAAAGCAGTTTTCAGTAATCTTGTGAAGAAAACAAAAGACCTTTCTTGACACCACGATATATGCCTGTAACCTATATAAACCTTAAACAGTCATGCTTAATGCCTATGAAAAACTATAACCCCTTGGCAGTTTATACAGTTCATTGTTGTAGAGGTGATTAAAAGGTAAAGGCAGTCTGACATAAACAGCCACTAATGCATAGATCACTTAAATGACTGACAATATCTATGGTGATTTTGTGTTAAGAGGCCTTTAATCACTGATGTGGTAGAGCCTATTTGGGCGCTTTGCATAGGTAAAGTAAATGAAATGGAACAACCCAATTTGTTTTTAGTTAGGTAAATCAAAGAGATGCATGTTGAAGAAATAAACGTTATTACACTTTATTCCCTCGAATGAGAATGTTTAAGCCATCTTTATTAAAGATTATTGCCAAGTTCATGATCAGTGGCAACATTTCTTTGAAGTCGGATTATACTCCATATATAAAATGCAAAACATGATTATATTGATAATTGGAATAGTGTGAAAGTGAGATTCATGCCAGAAAGCAAAATGTCAAAACACAGCTGTGATTCATGGAAGGATGAGCCATCTGTGATGCAAGCAAAGTCCAGCGAAACTAAATTTCAGAACTCTTGGTTGACAGAGTTTGACGTTGTGATGCTCAGTAGTAAGGGAGAGCATTTTATAATTTTCACATACTGCAAACACCATATCAACATCAGTCATTTTGGAGTAATGTACACAACATCTGTCAACATAGCAGCACCACCATGCATCAGGCAGATGCAGAAAGAGCATTTTCAGTGCTCAGAAAAATTCAAGAAGAGCTTTTGGGAAGTTTGAACAGTACCATCCTGTCTCTAACAAGTGCAAAGATGAACAGTAATGACGCTTGCATCACCTTTAACCTTTAAACCCTCCAGTTAAAGCAGAAAATGCAGTAAACTACAAGTTAATACTGTATTCCATAGTCCAATGGATTTTAAAGACAGAAACTTTATGTACTGGTTTATTTAATGTTTGTGTGGTTGCAATTTTGTGAGTGTGTGCATGTATGTGTGTGTTTTGATGCACTATAACAATGCTAAGTCTACCAGCTATTTTTTTTGTTGGGGGGGGGGGGGGGAGGAGTGTATTCAATGCTTTAAAGAAAACATGTTTTTCATTTCCTTAATTTGAATTTCCTGTCATTTATATAGGCTTATGTAAGTAGATAGCTTACTCACAATTGTACAACGTTACTTATTTGGGTCATGCACACCAACCTCCCTTGGGACCACAAAACACTTTTTGAGTCTCAAAATCCCCCAACACTGTCTGGAAAGTTAGCCGGTATGTAGATGGCATATGGCATATATATTTTCATGCAATGGCATATTTATTGGTAAAAAAAACATGTTCCTATAATTGCTGGTTTAGAAAAGATAGGATATACAAAGGTTTGGTCTAGCTAGAGTAGATGCTATACTGACCATGTTCTTTAACATATAAACAAAAGTTTACAAAGTATATTGTGACAATTTGTGAGATCAGAGAATGCCAATAACAAACTAAATATTATTGAAGGGTCTAATATTTAACAATTACAGATTAGTAGTAGTAGTATTGTTGTTTTTGATGTTTCTGTTCTTGTCTAGCATGTGAAGGGCTCAATTGAAAGCAAATTTAAGCTTGTAAATATGACCCATTCTAGGATTGATATGATACATTTTTTACATTCTACTATCTGTATATTATCTCCCTTTACTTCTCCAAATGCTCACATGTATGACACCTTTATATCTCTCAGCTTTTCATTTACAGTCTTTAATTTTCAAACCAGTATCTCACATTTTGATAAAAGATGCCTAGAAGTAATGCAATTTTATTGTAAGATTTGTTTGGATTTTCATGTATGAATCTCCATACCCAGGATCTTTTATAGGATGTTCAATTGCAGGATGGATATATGATTATTCTCAATGAGTGCTCTACCGGTATTAATTTAAGTTAACAGAAACTTTTCTCAACATTCCTAATAATGGTAATGATGATGTTGATCAGACAGGATTACATACATGTTTGATTGTACTTGAAAGAGCAATAAGAAGAAACTTCATATTCATATAGTAATTTTAATTCTGACTGAATGAATACTAATAAAAATTGAAAAAAGCATCATTATGATTTACATGGAAGATACAACTTAGTACATATAATTGCAAAGTAGAAGTAGTTAGCATATACAAAGTAGATATTGTGTTGTCATTCCACTTTACATACAGTAGTGGGTTGTAAGTGTGTAGCCACTTAATATGATGTTGTTGACGCAGTATTGATTTTGTTGTAATTTAAAATCATGGCACTTAAAATTGATACAACCCCAAAACATAGCAGAGAAGATTTTGCAGGGAAAATTACTACAGTACATTCTCAAGCATTCTGGTTTCAATTTCTCATTGGGTCTTTGCCACACAAATACCTCCTTATCCTGGTCTAACATAACCATTGTCTCATTACTGACAATGATATTGGACCAATTACTCTCAACAGTCCAGTTTCGTCACTGATGGCACCTTGAAACACTGCACTGACAATTTTGTTTAGAGATTGTTGTCCTTTTCCAAACTGTGTCTCTTCTAAATTCATAACATCTTAATTTCCTCTTGACAGTACTCTGAGAAACAGCTATTGGTATTGTATTATTAAATTCCACTGTTGGATCAGCTAAAGTCTGTCTCTGGTTCTTGTGCACCAGATCACAAAGTACATGATTCTCATCAGATTTTTGGCCTCCCACTTTGAATCAGATTTTCACTATATTCACCAAATCTTTTCACAAATTTCTTAATCACAGAACTGGATATGCCTGTTACTTTAGATATATTCCTACCAGTAAAATTATTGTCATATAAATGCAATATAGTCTGTTTCTGCTCACGTGACAGCTCTTTTGCTGTGCATCATCACTATGATACTACACTGGATGGTTGCAGTCTAAATATAGCACTCAGAGACACTACTACATTGTTATGTTGCATTAGTTATCGTAAACAAACTACCTTGTAAATTTCACAGTCCTGCGTGCTGTCTTTGCAGACAAATATTACAACAACCATTGAATGATGCAAAGTATATCTGAAATAACATACGTACTGGCTACTCACATATGATCCATTACTTCAGGCTCCTCATGTATGACCCTTGAGTGTCTTGTTTCCAATTAATACAACAGCTTTACAAACATATATATCAGACACAGACATTAAGTCTCATGGATACAAGCAACGAAATAACTTTATAATCTAAAAGGTTTTTTTAAACATTTTGTTTATTTTCAGTACATATATGTACATGTTGAGGTTTACAAACAGTAAAAAAATAAACAAATCCAAACTTTAAAAGTGCAATGCAACAATAGAGGTTCTTACACAAGTCTGATGTTTATTTCCAATGAAATTTATGAAATGGGTCAAATAATTCTGCAAGCCTTGACATATGTAATACACTGTACATCATGAGATAAACCAATATATACAATATAAGTCATATGATCATGACAAGTAAGGGAGAAAACCAAATGAACAGAATGCCTGAGACTACAATTACCCGCCCACCTTTGAGGTGGACCAAAATCAGGAAGATATTCTGAAAAAATTGTGCCTTTTTTGCATAGTCTCTTTGCCACTGATTTATTTGATAAAGTTACTTATTTAAATAATTATGAAAGGGTAGACAATAAATGTTACAAAATTGTACAGATTGTTGCATTTGCTTGCTGTTTAATGAAAACAGTAAGATGGAAAATGATGTAAAATTGTAAAATGGCCTTGTTTTGGAGATGCTTTTTGGTTACTTCCTCCTTGTCATTTTGCTTACCTGTTTTTGAGACCAATTTAACAAGTAAAGTTAAGTGGCAATGGTACACCAAACATGCATTGTGGTAGGTTTGGAGACAATGATGATGTTCTATGTGGATTTTAGTAGATTTCTCCCTCCCATGAAACATACTATTAGTACGGAGACACATGGGCTTAAAAGTAGCTATTTTTATGTATGCTGTGAATACAAAGTGGGGTGTGTCTTATAAAGGCATGTGATAGGATCACATCAAACAAAGTAATTAAAGATGCCTTAATCTTCAAAATACTGTGACCTCCATTTTGGTAACTTTTGTTATGATCAATGTACTTTTATTTATGTTCTGAATTTTTACATGCTTTATTTTTATTTCAAGCACAATTACCACAAATTTTCTTTTGTTTTTAAAAGCTACAATCATTGCAAATATCTTAACAAGATATATATATAAAATTCTGGATGTAAGAAACTGAACAAATATTTAGAAAAAAACCTGATCGCAGCCAAAACCCGATTGAAACCCTATGTACAATCCAATTGAGAGTTACACTACTATGATGCCCAATGTAACAAAATTCTTATGATCCAAACTTTAACTTATGCCAATATAAAGATTTCTGGGTATAACAAATCTGAACAGTCTTCTACCTTAAAGGTTGATAATGTCTTGTGAGAACTATCTGCAGTGAAACCTTTCAAGACTGAAACCTCAATGAAATAAAATCTTCTTATAAAAAGGAACTATTTTTCTGGTCCAAAATTTGACCTTTAATTTCAATAAAATTGATTCAGTAAACCTAAACCCCCTCTCCTCTGAAAACTGAAACAAAATGTTTGATCCCAAATGTCATAATGATACTCAAATGAACCACATCAAATCAAAACCTTTCACAAAACATGGCAAGATATGGACCTGAACATGAGCACTCTATATTTAAGTTCTTGCATTCAAACAAAATTTAAACAATGAACATATATATTTCAAAACAAAGATGTGAATTATATGCCATGAAATTAATGCAAGTATGTATATGCATTTTTATATATATGTACAAGTGGACAAAACACACCGCATTAATAAACGTGTATGTATATATATATATGTACAGGTGGACAAAACACATCACATTAATAAACATGTGTATGTATTTATATATATGTACAAGTGAACAAAACTCACCACATTAATAAACATGTATGTGTATACTCAAGTGAACAAAATGGATCATATGTTATTTTTCGGATAAAAACAGAGACTCTGTGTAAATCAAAAAACTCCTCAAGCCTAAAGTTTTGATTTAGCTATGAGGGTTTTTGATCTTCAGAGATTTTACTACAAACTGTAAACATAGACAATGTCCTGGTTGCTGTGACATTCAATGAATCTACTGAAATTGACCTCAGTTTTATCCTTGTTGCTGTAAACATTTAGTTAAGTCTATTGAAACTGGCCTCAGTTTTTATTTATTTTTTTTGTTACAAGTACCTAGTCTAGCACGAGTCTATATTTTTTATTACTGACAATATTAAACCGCCACATGTATTTATGTAGTGAGCACTGAGGTAGTATGTACTGCTGACTCATTAGCAGTTCTAAAAATTCAAAGATATGTAACTCCATCATTACACACTGAAGTCCATCTTTACACATCAAATCTATCTTTACACATTTAACTCCAACTTTATACATTCAACTCCATCTTTATACATTCAACTCCATCTTTATACATACAACTCCATCTTTAAACATCACCTCCATCTTTATTCCATCTTTACACATTCAACTCCATCTTTACACATAATGTATACTTTAACTTGTGGCTATATGGAGAAAATTTGCCTCAAATTGGGCAAACATCAGCAAAGTTATAAAAACATAAATTTTGTATGTGTTGTATAGTTCAATCTATCAAGTTGTTGGAGTTCTCTCTGTTTAACAGTGGACAATGGTGTACATGTACACTCATCACTGTAAATTATTAAGAAAAAGTTTTTTTGTATCATCACATTTCAGATCACAACAAGATAATGACCACAAGTACATAACATTCCAAGTGCCTATTTACATTATTATACAAAAGTCAATAATTTTTCATTAAAGAAACATAACATAGTTTCCAAATATTTATTTTTCTTCATTCCTTGGGTATAGAAACCTGTTAGTCATGAGTCTACAATGCATTGGTCCATCACTATAAAACCCCTTAGTGTAATGCTGCCCCAATTATAATGAAGGTATGGTCATGGATCCCATTCAATTGGTCTAATTTTGTTTTATCATTGCTACTTAATTTCACATTTTTTTTTTAGTTCTTGGCTCATAAGAATCAATTGTAATGTGATTTCAGACCATAAAATACTTTTTTTATTTTAAAGAATTTATCAGCAGACAGTCTTTTTAGAACATTCCTAAATATAAGGCTCACTTATAATGTGGTTCACATTTATGGATGCCATGACAAAAGTTATAAAGAGAGTTGGCTGCTTGATTTTAATGTCACTTTTAACACATTTCTGACCATACTATATTGAAGAAATGGGAGTTAACTGCCTTTCCCAAGGACACACTGAAGCAACCAACACTGACTGGCCAGGGTAGGTATTGAGCCCACAACCCTTGGATTACAAATCTGACACTCTACCAACTAAGCTACAAAGCTTGCACTGTATCTGTCTAACAGTATGTAAACAAGTCACAGGAAGCAATTAAAAATGTCATAGCCATAATATGTACACAATTTGTAATCAAGTCACAGGAAGCAATTAAAAATGTCACAGCCATAATGTGTACACAATTTGCAACCAAGTCAGTCACAGAAAGCAATAAAATTGGACATTTTCGAAAGGCAGGTGCACATGTTTCACAACAAATTAAATGGCCGCATGGAAAAAAAATTACTCTAATTCGATTCTCCACAAACCTGTAACATATTCCACCAAACTTTAACTTATGCCAATATAAAGATTTCTGGGTATAACAAATCTGAACAGTCTTCTACCTTAAAAGTTGATAATGTCTTGTGAGAACTATCTGCAGTGAAACCTTTCAAGACTGAAACCTCAGTGAAACAAAATCTTCTTATAAAAAGGAATTACTTTTCTGGTCCAATATTTGTCCTTTAATTTCAATAAAATAGATTCAGTAAACCAAACCCCTCTACTCTGAAAACTGAAACAAAATGTCTGATCCCAAATGTCATAATGACACTCAAATGAACCACCTCAAATCAAAAACATTTAGAGAATGTGGCCAGACAATGGACCTGAATTATAGTCCAAGCCTATAAAACATGAGCACTTTGTATTTAAGTACTTGTATTCAAACAAAATTCAAACAATAAGCAGCTTGTATTTCAAAATAAAGATGTGAATTATATGCCATGAAATTAATGCGAGTATTAATAAACATGTATATGTATTTATATATATGTACAAGTGGACAAAACTCACCACATTAATAAACATGTATATGTATTTATATATATGTATAAGTGGACAAAACTCACCACATTACTAAACATGTATATCTATTTATATACATGTACAAGTGGACAAAACTCACAACATTACTAAACATGTATATGTATCGATATATATGTACAAGTGGACAAAACACACTGCATTAATAAACATGTATATGTATTTCGGACAAAACACACTGCATTAATAAAGATGTATATGTATTTATATATATGTACAAGTGGACAAAACACACTGCATTAATAAACATGCATATGTATTTATATATATGTACAAGTGGACAAAACTCACCACATTACTAAACATGTATATGTATTTATATACATGTACAAGTGGACAAAACTCACAACATTACTAAACATGTATATGTATCGATATATATGTACAAGTGGACAAAACACACTGCATTAATAAACATGCATATGTATTTATATATATGTACAAGTGGACAAAACTCACCACATTAATAAACATGTATGTGTATACACAAGTGAACAAAACTGATGATATGTTATTTTCTGGATGAAAACAGAGAATCTGTGTAATCAAAAACTCCTCAAGCCTGAAGTTTTAATTTAATCCTGATGGTTTTTGATCTTCAGAGATTTTACTAAAAATAGCAAATATGGACAATGTCTTGGTTGCTGTACATATTCAATGAGTCTATTGAAACTTACCTCTCTTTTATCCTGGTTGCTGTGCACAATCAGCGAGTCTATCGAAACTGGCCTGTTTTTTTTTTTGTTTCTTTCTTTTTTATGTTATAAGTATCTAGTCTACCATAAGTCTCTATTTTTATTATGGACAATACTAAACTGCAACATGTCAAAGAAGGCCTGAAGATTAACCCAAGTAAGCGCTTGCTATAACATAGCTGTGTTGTGACTCATATTTCTTGTTATATTTATTCTGCACACTTTCTGCTATAATTTGGAGTATGTATGAATTAATGTATGTATGTATGTATGTATGTATGTATGTAACTAACTTTACTCCATGTTTTGAATAATAAATGTTAGTCCAGACTGGAATATCTGACTAAATGTTTTGAATAATAAATGTTATTTCAGACTAGGATATCTTACTCCATGTTTTGAATAATGAATGTTATTTCAGACTAGGATATCTTACTCAAAATGTACAGATGCAGACTTTTAATTGGTCAGAACATTTCTGAGTAAGTTCTGGAGTCAAGTAAACCCGTACAGGAAAATATCACCAATTCACACGAGCTGCTTATAAGCTTCACATGAGAACTTTGTTAGATCTTGTGAGCTATTGAAAAACTAACCAAATTTTCTCATGTGCAGATTTTGCTCACGTGAGAATTTGAATGTTCACATGAGAATGTATGACTTAGAAAACGTTCTTTCCCCTTACATCTGACTATGTTTGAAAATAAGGCAGAGTTCTAATTTCTCACGTGAGAATTTTGGACTTCGATTCTGATCAGACACATTTTAGATTTGCTCCAAGTTGGTTTTTCTCATGTGAGTTAGAGACCCATCCCATTCTTCCAGCATTCTATAAAGAATTATGCTTCAAGAATTCTGCTTTTAAAAGCCAAATCAAATAATAAAATAAATTCACACAAGATTAAATGTCGTTTTCCACGACCGAGACCTAATCTGGTATCAAGACAATAACGCCGGTTATTTCCCTTGTTTACAGTCTGGACTCTGGTTTACTGATCACAAAATATGCACATAACTTTATGAGTGCACTACAACACACAACTACCATGGTAGCCTCGCTTTCAAACAGGCGCCATTTAAAAATTAATTTGAACTCCGACAATTTAGCTCATTAATTCAGGAAATTTCATTGCAAGCAATACCAATACATGTGCAGCAACTGATCATAGAAACCATGAGATAATTTAAAATCATGGAATTATCATGTTGGTGAGTAAAATCAAGACCATATTGCATTTTGCCTGTTTACGGGTACAGCTGTTTGGCTGCCACTTTCGCAGCTTTGCCCCCACGATTTAATACATCAAATAAGATGACCTTGTAATCTTGCTCCTAACAATTATTGAGACAAAAAAATTTCAGATCATTATTTACTGCTGCGCCTGCCAAACTGCAGTTCTCGATGCAATGTTGTCAGTTATCGAGAATAGTGTGACGAGATTAGTATCCTTGATCTACCATGGTTCGTGCTCTCAATGTTAATTTTAACGCTTATATTATAATATTGGGAGAAACTATTGAAATCACCATAGAAAGTGTTCAACTATATCTGCTTAATTTATTCATAAACTCTCCAAATTCTTTGCGAGCTACCGTTTTTCCGAGCGTGTCTATATGTGTCTATTTCTGGAAGAATATCTGTGGTTCGTGCCTCTGAAATAAAGGTTATGTGACATAAGATTGGAATGTGACAATTAGGTCAATGTTTACTCTAGAAATCAATCGTGTATGATGTCCCTGTATTATTAATGTTTGTATATGCAATGCAAATTATTTCTTTCAAATGGATATCGACTGCAATAAAACAATTATAGATAATGATGGCAAAAATATAAAAGAAAAAAAAATATGATGCATTTTTTTTAAAAAAAATTTTTCAAGCTGTCTGATAAAATTATCATATTTAAAGATACTGTAAAGTTTTAAAAGATTTTCTACAGTTGTCTTCATGTAATGAAGTTTGAACTTTAACTGAGGCAAGTTCAGAAGTCATATACATGTAGGTATGCTTCTAATTTTTATACTTTTAATTTTTCAAAGAACATGGTAGTGGATCTATTTCAAAGGTTTTAAGGTGTAAAGTAATTTCATATTGCTTTTTTTGTTTTTGTTTAAAGATGTAAAGTACCAAACGTTTGACAGATATGATGTTGCAGCTTTCAAACTGGATGGTCATGAATAACACATACAGATGTTTCTAAGACTTATGAAGTGATTTTTGAATGTTGAATTTAAAAAAAAAAATGCCTCTGCCAAACAGGTAAATAGTCACATTTGTTGTCCAGGTTACATAGTACATGTTGCTGCATGTAATCTATTTCAGTGGATGGTACTTGAATCTTACAAGAAGCAGGGAAGGATTAAGGATTTTATTCGGAGAGGATTTGTTTAGAAGAGGTGGTTCAGTGTAATTCAAATGGCTAACATTCTTGTTTTTTACCTGATAGTGTACAATTTTAACAGATGGGGAGGGGGAACCTTTAACAATCTGACAACATCCCCCCCCCCAAATGGATTTCTATATGGAAGTGAAGTAAAAAGTGTCTAAACCCATACAGGTAAAAAGTGAAGATTTCCCACATATTCAAGAAAGCGGCTGAGAAATTCCTTTGACTGAAGAGCTTGCCTTTCTGTGTACCACATATTCAAGAAAGTGGCTGTGAGAGATTCCTTAGACTGAAGAGCTTGCCTTTCTGTGCATCAGCCTGAATTTTCTGGAATCTTTCCTCAATAATACATTGGATATGATCTAGATCATACATCCACTGTCTCCTTAATTTGCTCCACGTGCAACAATTTTGCAAGGAACGCAGTATGCTTAATTTAAAAAAGGACAACGTAACAGCTAATGAAATATATTTTGTGTACACAATGTTTTACAAAAGAAATTGAACAGAATATCAGTACATCATGGTACTCTAGAGGTTTCATTTTAACAAACTTTTAAATGTCATGATAGAAACTACTGATGTATTGCACAAGTGTACAAAATAATGTTTAACTTTGATAAATACAGTTTTAAGCAATTATGATAAATATTGTTTCAAACAATTATGAATTTGTATTCATTCCTTCCAACGTAATTTCCTTTGATTTATTCAGATTTTAGGGGTCCCCAGTGAAACTGTATGATTAACAGCAAACAAGCTGGAGTATGTGTAATGAGTTCTAGAAAGTGTGCATATGTAAAGCAAGATACATGGCTCAAAATTAGGATTTTTTCACTGACCCACAGGATCACCAAAATAATATTTTCATTGATTCTGTCTAAATTTCACTGATCTTGCTAAAATCAAACAGAAGTCAGTTCATTTATTATTCATGAACATCAACTCGAAACAATAACTGTATTTCACCAACAACACAGTCTCTCCTGTGTCACACTTTAGCCATTAGTGTCCATTTTCCCAGCATTTCTGGTACTTTCTTAGTCTCTTATGTTCATCATATACATGTATGTGATCGCGCTCCCTTGTCATCTAATTTTTGCCATTTCGGTGGCAGCTGTATACCTTGCAAATACTTCTACATATTTACAATTGTCAGTGCATAATGCACTGAATGTTTATCAACAACAATATAAATATTAAAACATTGTTTGGTATAATTTTGGATTATTCATTGAGTCAATAAAAGCAACCTTTTCTGATTGGTCAATGCTAGCCTGAGACCCTATACCTTTTGTTATCATCAGTAATGAAATCAGTGCTTGGATGTAGTGCACCTAGCTGGTTTCATGTGCGTGAAGACCATTGCTTTCACAATAATCACACTAATTTGCTTGATGAGTGAATGAGTGTTTTACACCTGCCCATTTGTGCTGTGAACATTTATTGTTACATAATGCATTTGATATAATAATTATAATAATTGAAAATCATCATTATCACATATTTATATATGGGTTGTCTTTTTTTCTCATGTGAGAAACCTCACAAAAACATGCATAATTTAACTTGAATATGCTCATCTTCAGTAGATTTTAATATCACTTTGAAAATCTCTTTATTGCTGCTAAACAAGTTTTATTATAGGAACTTGGTTCTTTTTCTTTCTTGTCAAAAATATTTATCAAATACAAATCAAATCCTAGTAATTTTTTTTCCTATTGCTCATGTCAGCAAATCTTGCTTACATTAACCATTCCTGCTCATGTGATTTTCAGATCTTGCTCATGTGAGGAAATGCTTGCTCACGTGAGCAAAATCTTGCTCATATTAACAATTCCTGCTCATGTGATTTTCAGATTTTGTTAGATTCTATTGCTCATGTGAGTTCTACCTAATTTGCATGTTAAAATGCACATGAGACTAATATGAACTAGATCTCACGTGAGAATCTTATGTGCAATAGGTTAGCCAAATTTGGTGTGGGAAGTTTTATGACAGGAAGGCCAAATTTACAGATATGTTTGAGATGAGAAATTAAAATCTGGTTTTTCATACATACATAATCAAGTTTTCACCCTTAACTAAAGATTTCAATGGAATTATTATCTTTAGAGAAAAGTGTTGACAGTCTGCTGAATACGTTTGCGACATATTGGACATTTTCGAAAGGCAGGTGCACATGTTTCACAACAGACTAAATGGCCACATGGAAGAAAAATGACTCTAATTGGATTCTCCATGCAGATTTTGCATGTAGTCTGCTCCTTCAGCTTTTTGTTTTCCTCTTCCAACTCTCCATAGTCTGGAAAGAAATTAGACAATTTTATAAGTCTAAGAATTTATTTTGTTTTCCTCACCAAAGTCTTCTCAGACGGCATAAAAGAAGTAGACATGATGACAAATCTAGGTTTTATGATAATCATGATAAAAATTGTGTGTACATGTATGCAGATTACACTCTCTTCTTAGAGTTTTACATTTGTATGGTTGGCAGTAAAATGATAAAACTCAGTACATCTTTGATGGCACCAGAAGCTCACTTGAAAGCATGCTCTGCTCTTTATAAACATAAAAAAACCATACAAGATTTACTATTTTGTACAGGATATAAATGGGCTCTATTCAGGGAATTGGGGGAAGGATAGTAGCCAGTTCATGACAAGGTGAAATCAACTTGTTTCCCTGCCATGTGGAAGCAAAATGTCACTGTCAAGGGCATCTATTTTTCCCCAATCACTCCCTAGCATGATCCCTGTTGTATAACTTCAACCCCCTGCTACTATTATTAATGGTAAAAGTGCTGAACTTAAAAACAACAATTATTTTGGCTAGGATAAAATTTTGGTAGCAGAACTAGTAGAAGACAGAAAACTCTGCATGAGAGCCCTTGGATACAGGAACCATTTTCTGACAGTCTTTGTATAACTGATACCCTTCTACAGTGCCCAAAGTACCTATCAACCTAGCCAAAAGGTGACCAACTTAAAATTTGTAGGGGCCATTTCAAATTTAAATCACCAACCTTAATTTGGTTACCACAGAAATTGAAAACAGTTGGTAAAAGATGACAAAAAATGGAGTTTTACTTAGGGTACAGTAAAGAGTAAAAATTACATATAAAAACAAGGTAATTTTTTAACAGTACACAGATCTGTCTGGGACAACTGTCAACAGTCATTATCTAATACAACCTCAGGTCAGCCATTAAAATTCACTATTTGAGATTTTCTAAACCATCTTTCTATATATTGCCTGGCCTCGGATTCATTTATAAAGGACCTTTAGCTTATTTTCTTCTAATGATAGTTTATAAAGCCGTAGTCATTTATGGAAGCTCAATTGACAATAATGTTACTGCCTGCTGTAATTTGGCATTTATAGAAGCTCAACTGACAATAATGTTACTGCCTGCTGTAATTTTTCTCTATTGTGTATCTGCATTTTTCTGGACAGGTACCATGAACTGAACTTAAATTCATACATCATATATTAGACCAGTCACTGATCTTAAGCTTGTCTGTTGTTTTTATAGGCTGTGAGCCATACTTGTCACATTTAAAGATGGCCACTTTATGTAGGGACCAGCAGTCTCACAAATGAAAAGGGATTATACTGTGAATTAAAATGTATGTGCCAAATGTTTTTAGCGCAAAACATGGCATATACTATAAGTTCATTTATTTTCATGGGAATCAATTTTCGTTGTTTTTTGAAAAATAATCCTTTCATATGCAAATTTGTGGATGAGCCTTTTGCTTATGCAGTCTCATAATGCAGAACAGTTTTCATGGGAACTATAAATTGGTGGTCTGAAGCAACCACAAAATCCACAAAAATTGGTAACACCATGAATATAGTGAAATCACAGAACTTGTAAATAAAAAGTGGTGATGTCATTTTCTAGTTGCCACATCATGATTCTTAAGGTCACCTGATGTTGACCAGTGGACTATATTTTAATGATTTGATAAACGTTGCCTACAATTTTATATATCTTCAAAGAGCTGCCAACCATTCTGATTTTGGCATAATCATTCCTCTTTTCAACTTCAAATTACACTGTTACAATCATGAATGCCAAATTCCATTTTTCTGGTCAGATACAACTATATGTAATCAAGCCGCAACCTGAACACTGGTGTATCTAGATCCCTGAAATGCTTGTAAATGTCTGTCATGTTTTTTTAAATGTGTGCCTAAGTGTGAATGTGTACCTAAGTGTGAATGTGTACCTAAGTGTGAATGTGTACCTAAGTGTGAATGTGTACCTAAGTGTGAATGTGTACCTAAGCGTGAATGTGTACCTAAGTGTGAATGTGTACCTAAGTGTGAATGTGTACCTAAGTGTGAATGTGTACCTAAGTGTGAATGTGTACCTAAGCGTGAATGTGTACCTAAGCACTTCTATCACAAAAGCAACTGAATATAAACTCATCCAAAAACATTTCACCTTGGTGCCTTCAACCTGAGAAAGTTCAAGTAAGATGTCATAATGTAAGGCAACCAATAAGGATTATACCAAGATGAAACAAAAAATTAGGTGTGCTAAAGAACCTCAAAATGGGATATGATGCAAAGCATCCACACTGGAGGAGCACAATACCTTTGCAGCCTTTTCTTAACTGACTTCAGCATGTCACATGGCATGAAACATGAACAAAAAGCACTTGAATCAATAAGGTCTAATACTTAAAATATATTGTTGGTCAAAACTTTATTATTCCTACTTTTATAGCTGGTATTTCTATTTTACACTGGTAGGGGTTGGCATCTCTGCCTTTTACAGGATGTTAATATCTTTACCATTTCTAATTTATATTGTAGTATCTCATGTTTATATTTATTTGGAAGGGTCTAACTTCCAACATTTTTGTTGTTGTTGCAATTCTTTATCTTTACATTTTTGTAATTTTACTTTTAATCTGCACCATACAGCCAGTATTGTGATGACATGCCATTAGACAATGATACATATATACATCAACCAATGGACATTTTTCACTCACACATGCCAATTTCAAATTTTAGCACTGTTCTAGCATTTGCCTATATGGATCTTCATTAATATCATATCCAATTCTGACATGCCTTCCTCTTGAGGGCTCTTTTAAAACAATGTGAATTAAAAGTAAATAGGAAATCTAAGATATCAGACCAAACTTGTCTTATATAAAAAGTTTAATTTCCATGTGAACCATTCATTTCATAATAAGAGCACTTTTAACAGAATGTTATATGCCAGCCCCATTTTTAACAGTTCTCCATGCAGGTCTATTAGGGCATGGTTGATTACTGACCAATGAATCTGAATGAGCTACACCTTAAGTAACAGCTCTCAACATACTTTGGCAAATGTCTAGAACTAAAGTTTGTTTGCAAAAACATTTTTTTTTCTTCAGTCACAGTGACCTTGACCTTTGACACAAAAATCAATAGGCTTCTTTCTTACCTAACATGTAAGTCATCCACAAACTTTGGTGAAGGGACAGGGTCAAGAACTGAAATTTTGTGCAGAATCTATTTTTATTCTTTCAATCACAGTCACCCTGAATGTTTCTGACCTCAAGACCAATAGGCTTCTTCCTTACCCCAAGTACAAGTCATCCACAAAGTTTGGTCCAGTACTGTAATGTACAACTAATGTCTCTGTGTGGAAACCATTTTTGTTCTTTCAGTCAGTGACTTTGACCTTTGACCTTTTGGCCAGAAATCACTAAGCTTTATCCTTGTCCCAAGCGCAAGCCATCTACAAAGTTTGGTCAAGGCCTACAATGTAGAGCTAATATCAGCTGGCCTCAAGTGGGTAGTGGCACATCACACAGGTGGTCACAATGGTCGACTTCTATCTTACTCTCGCTTAGATTATATTTGAGCATATATGAGGGCCTGGTAACACCACTCTGAAGCAGATATTCATCAACAAGTAGAACAAAATTACTATCAATGTTAGCATCCGCTGTTATCTGACCCAACACCCCATCGGTAAATTCTGCAACATCATCATCATGTTCTGAATCCATTACATATATGTAATAATAAATCTTAAACACAAACACCAAAGACAGTTAAGAACCCATCCAGAGAAATGCTGAATCCTTCAAACTGAATTTCATCTCCAGCAACTAATGATGCTGATACTGTGTATATTAAAATTTCATAACTAACACCAATGCCGGTTTTGTTGATATGTGATATGTATAGCAAACCACGATGCTGCTGATCATTTACCAACATCACCATTTGACACTACCAACCTTTATTTCCAGTTATGACAAACAAGTATGATCCAGACTCGTGCACTTTTAAGATGCTATGTTTAGGTCTTACAGAAACCATTGTCCATAGAGTATAAAACAAGTCGACCATTTACTAAGGTTAATTCGTCAGTTTTTTTCCTCTGCTTCTTTGCTTAATACTCCTTGGATTTGGCTCCATGAAGTTACTATGCATGGTGGTGAGGGTACCTATGTGACCTTTTACATTCACATATTGTTTCGTACCAGCATTACCAGTATCGACGTAGTAACTGATAAAGGCAACCTACAAGCTGGCGTCTCTTATTCCCCCAATGTAATTAATTGCAGCCAGGTTCTTTGCGACGGTGCCTCGCAGCTTCAAAACAGCATCATTAGTTGTTTCAAGTTTTTGAGTTTGACTTTGGAAAATTACAAGCTCGCCTGGGTTGACGTCAACAAAAACCCAGCTGGTAAACTCAATCAAATCCACTTTGGTGGCAAACCTGGTCAGATCCATATCGGCGCCGCATTTGGTCCCTGTGCTGTAGCATCTGTAAATGTTAATAGACATTTCCTATACTATTAGGTGTAGTTTCGAAGTAACAATGTAAAATCAACAAGCACACGTGGGGTTGGTAAACGCTTGAGTGCACACAGTGATTCAACAACAAGATTGTCCACATATGGGGCCATTCAGATGAGTTTGTAATGGCAGCGTCAAATAAAACAGTGGTAGTCATCGACAGGCGCTAGTGCTCCTGGTTAAATAGTCAACAACTTCACGTGGCAATGCAAGCCTGTACGAGTCAAAATATAAAAGATGTTGAGGTGTTACCATGTATGCGACCATGTGAGTTCCAGGTCCTGTTGTCAAATCCAGGTTAACAATGCCGGTGTCCCACGTGCAGGTGATTATTGGCACAAGTTCATTCAGCATAAAGACACCTTGGAAATGCTTGACTGACTTTGTCATCGTGAGTAAGTCAAGATTGTTTAATGGACAGGCAGCCTTTTGCGAGTTGTACCGGATAGTTGAACACCTTTGCCTGAGGGTATTCTGCAAGTCATCCTGGGTAGTTGAAAGCCTTTTCCTTTTTTTTTGTCTTGGGCTCAGGAAATTGCATCAGTGGAGATTCGTCCCAGGGTTTGGGTTTGTATGATGGTCCAGGTTTGGGTTCGGGTCGTGGTTTATGTTAGGGTTCAGGTCGAGGTTCGCATGGACATGCTTGCCGCTTGAGACCTCATTTTGTGTCTCTTCCCTCCTATACTTGCCTCATAAAATATCATCGGCGCAAATGTTTGTTCAAAGCCCTGTGAGGTCTTCCTGTGCAATCCATTGCAACTGCAACATATCTATGACACGTTTGCAGCCAGCTGTAACAACACGGATCAGTTCCAGGTGTTCATGGGCAGCTTTATGGAATCGGTCAGCATCCTCTGTTATGGTATAACTGACAGGTTTTGACATTATATTTCTTATGGTTGTTCAAATTGTTTTGTTCAGACCGGCATGATACTTGTGCAGTCCACCACTCAAATCAATTGTGAGAAAATCATACGGGTCCTGGATGACCTCCACAAATATATTCCGAAACTCATTCAATTCGTGGTCAGTGGCACACCAAGTCCAATGAATGTTGCAAGACCATTCGCGTCAACGCCATGAAATATCATTAACATGTTACAGTTGTCGTGGATCACTTTAAGCACATGTGCATATCATTTTGTCACATAGATCATGTCTGTGTTTTTGTGTTGGCCAAGATAAAATCTTCTCACAGGGTTGTCCTGGTGTTCAAGCATAACATAATCGTACACAAGATTATTCTTTTCTGGATCAAGGTCATCAATGGCAGGGGCTTCATCGATTGCGGAAGAGAACTCAATGGTGGACGATGACAACATCTTTGATGACTAAAGCCCTTCCATGAAATCCTTGAGTACATCATAACCAGGTTGATCGTTCGCAGATGTGCAATCACATACAGCCGATTGCACGTTACCATCACATGATCAGATTCAGCAATAGTTTGGTTTTCTCAGATCCAGCCAGACCAATGATCAACATGCGAACCGAGTTTGGAAACATGTCACCGTGCTTGGGTGGTCTGGGCTTTACATACACAGAGAAGTCAATGATGGTAAAGGCATCTTCAATTTTTCTCTTTCGTGATACCATGTTGTATAAAAGTTATCAATTGTTGTATAACTTAATCATGCCTTTATATTGTATGAATTGCTACATGAAAACTTTTATTGCGAATCCAACTCGAGTTGTAACACATAATAACAGATCCACAATAGCTGGAACTTGTATCCAATGTGGAGCAAAGAAGTTCACTTTCGTGGGTGGATGTAAATCCGGGTCTGAAAATAAGTCGGCGGTGATATCGCTGCTGTGTTAAAGAAGCTACCTGGGGCACCGTGGAGTAAATATCCTGATGAAAAGCATATCCCTGGATACAATTACTGCAGGCCTGGGAAATGGTTGGATATAAGACTGGTCTCTAACAATCAACTGAAGCCTGGAGAAGAACCTGTAAACTGCATCGATGCTGCATGTTACTGACATCATCAAGTAATATCCTTGTGCGTCAATGCGCTGATGTGGATCTCATCCATGACTTGAACATGATTGCAGGGCCGGGTGTTGGAGAAAGAATCCCCAGATGAATCATCAATGGAGGTATGAAAGCTAAGATTCTCATTGGAGGTGAACTAAGTCCACTCATAGGAGGTACAACCATAATATAATGAACATGAAACTGGCTGTGATATACTACAATCCCCGTGGTTATTGGAAGGGTGAAGCAGCTGTTGAAAAGTTAGCGAGGGTGGCAAAAGTCGCCCATGGGTCGCTCGAGAATGTCTTGCCAAATAAGCATTGTGGCTGATTTACCTATCTGTGCCATGGAAGATTTCCCATGGATAGTTTGATGTGAGAACCCGCAACAAAGTTCACCAAGCTGATCTTTTGTTTTTCCTGCATGATCATGTACGTGGACACACATACAAGTAAGCGCTAAGCATTGTAAATGTTGCTGGCAGCTACAAAATAAGCCGAGCTGTTGACGTCCAAAGATTCAGCAAGTGTCGAAGATGCATTCAAATGTATCTATACACGTTGACCGCTAACATGGTTACGACTTCTACAGGTGGACCTGGGCAAAGAATTTCTCAGAGCCGTTGCTGCATTGTTGGCAAAACATAAGGTGCTGGTTCATTTTGGACACGTTTGTATACATCGCGATCAAGCCATTGTGGGGCGAATCAAATGTACACTTGCAGATCAATTATTCAGACATCAGTATGCGCAAGCATTGATGATGAATCATATAGAATGATCTTGCGTGTGGGTGACACGGCTTCGATCAGTCATAGCATCATTGAATTGTGAAACCACATGTGTGAGTGGGTTAAAACTGGCTGAGGCAATCTGGCAGAAGACTGTCATCGTTACCCATAAAACAGTTTCACAACCATCCACATTAGCCCCACTTGGAAACAATTTTATCAGGTATTTGTATGCACCGGGGGAGCTTGAAGGTGGACAATGTCATGCTACTGACCCAGTATGGTCTGTTGATGCATTTACGATCTCAGACCGGATTTACTTTCTGGGGCAACCAAGAAGCTACCATTTGGTGCAGGTCCAACCATGGGAGACAAAGCATCCATGGGAGGATTTGTCGAAGAGAAATTGCAAGTCATTCCCACAAATACAGAACTACCGCCAAGATTTATTTTGAAATCTGTGTGTGCAGTATGCATAAGTAGTGACACCATCAGGGAAAATCCATCTCTTGGTGTCCAGCAGGGACAAACTTACCTTGGTGCAATGATACACAGCTATGCAATGTGTCTTTGGCTGAATAAGATTTGCCGCATGTGTGAATTCACGTCGCTCGCATAATCTGTCCACATATATGTTATGCTTAAATCTTTCATGACCACACTTGGGGAACTCCTTTCACTTTTTTGATGTTCTTACTGCACTGCAGTCCCACCACAATTGAGTACATTTTGTGGTGCAGTCCCATATATTCTTTGATGGGCTTGCCAATGCATTCATCTTTGAATTTTCCGACAACTTTCTTATTTGTGATACTGGATAGCGAATGATACTTCGGGTATTCACTGGTATCAAATTCACTCTCCCATGTCCACGTTGACACCAACGATAGTTACATGTATTAACAATGAGTCAGTTTTGTAAACTTGAGCCTAACTTTTTTATTTACGGCAACGAGCCCTCCATCAAACATTTTGCGTGACTCAAATTCCAGGTCCGCGATGAGCCTTTGAAGCTTGTCCTCTTTAGTTTCCCGGTCAAGGTCGATGCGAATCCATTTCCAAAGATTCTCCACTGTTGTGCCAAACACAGCATTATTCATGGGATTGAAAAAGTCTTTCTCAAACTCGTTAGTTGCAACTGTGCGCAGATACTTATGCATTTGTATATACGGCGCCATCCAGGCATGGTGGCAAAACCGTAGCACTCAGTGGACTCGCAGCACACACAGTTTGAGCAGCAGATACAGCTGTAGGTTTCATATGTGAACAACATAGTTGAGCTTTGTAATCAGATTTAGAACCAGCTTAATACATTCAGTAAACTTATGCCCAGATTCGTCCACATTCTCACATGGGTACAATGACAACCATTCATGGGGCACCAACAGCGCTTCTGGTGCTAGTGGATAATCATAATGAGCTTGGTGAAGCTCATCCAGGTATTATAGATCAACCTTGATAAGTACCCGATGTCGCTGTTTTTATTATACTCTCGTATGCATTTTTCCATGTCTAGGTGCATGGGATCAATCCATTCAAACCCACCAACAGGCATGGGCTGCATCAATGCCCATTCATACAGGTTTTTGGTGTTTAAATACATTACATAGCTTTTCAGAATGGACGGGTTGTATCTTTCCACTTGCAGATTGTTTGCATGAGCATAGCAGTGGCTCCCCATTGATATACCGCCACAGATTCCTTGTTCGATAAACAGATGCTGATCAATGTCTGTCAACAACTCCAACTCGTCCTTTGTTTTTGATAAAAGCGCATCCAAAACCATTCATGGGGATGAGAAGTAATGAGCAGGATCAAGCTTGTACACGCACATGGCCGTAACACGAAATGTCTCAGAGACATTTGCGTGCAACAACACATCAATGCGCTGATAGAAATCGTGATAGTCGCCAAGATTTTTACAACCAAATGTGGACCAGATGTTAGCCACATGTGCGTAATCAATAGCAGAAATACCTTTAGTGAGACAGTGATGAATGGAAGGCCTCGATGGGTGGCAACTGAGTTTCTGCAAACTTTTCCCAATTGCTCATGAACTCATATAGGTAAATTTCTTCGTGGGTGAGTAAACTGAATCTTTCCATCGTCAGAACAACCATATTGGCAAGTGATTCTAAAATGATCATTACCATTTGCTGCGAGGTTGCTCACGAGTTTCTCCAGCCTGGAATTGAGAAACTGCAGCGAGTCAATGAACTGCAGCTGGCCCAGCCGAAACATCATGTATTTTTCCATGTTATTGGGAATTACACTTATTGGCACATTCGATGCCATTTTGACTCCTTGCATTATTAAGTGGCCATCATACCCGCACAGGTTATGAAGCAGATTGCATGCGCTGTGTGCAGCTCCTGTGTATGCACCAGTGATGAGACATTTCCAGCAATAAGTGGCCACAGAAAACTTGCATGTGTCATTGCAGGTTATCCTCGGGCAAGCCATTGCTGGATCCATTTTGCTGTAACCTCCAGTGATTCAGTGTAATCCTGGTCACGATATAACATTGGTGGCTCAGTCACTCCATTGCATCTGACTACAGTGTAGCAAGACCTGCATAGGACTTGTTCGGCAACTTGTGTTGTATTCGACAGAACATTGGGTGCGTCGGCTTCCAAGGGAACATTCAAACATTTGAAGTCTGCACAGATAACATACAGGACTTTTATTTTTCATTGCACTACGGTGAATTTCAGAATGTTCTTGCCAGGTTGCGACATTATTATTCGCTGCGGCTTTTCACTGACTCCCCCGTAGTAAAAGTAATATTCGTCAAGCAGCTGTTGCGTGGTGAATAAACGCAGGCAACGTCGACATGGAAGCTTTTTCCATGGTGCTTGCTGTGCCGGTTAAGCAACCGGGGAAGATCTTTTATCCACACATAATGGTACTGCATGTCTGGGCATCAAGTAACAGCAGATAAAGCACTGTCCGCCCATATGAATTTTTTTGCTTAGTACATGTGGGGATAGTTGCTTTGCATAAAAACCTTTGTTCCAAGTGAACACATTAACGGCGATACCGGAGATGAGTTCTTCAAACTTTTCGAGTATGGTCTTTAGAAGCATAAGAGAATTCTATATCACCAAATTTAAATTCATTCAGGTACTGACAGTATTTGTGGGGCTGATCTGTGTGATCGCTCGCGGAATACAACGCGGACGCGAGCACCTATTTCAAACATTCATTGTCTTTGTTTTCCACATTTACCACTGACTGCGGTGGAACATACTTTGGCGTTTGAATAAACTTGATCTGTGAAAAGGTTTGTAAGGGGAAATATGAAGATCAACTCGCACGCATCTGTCAAGAGTCCATCCTGAACCTGCGTTGGTGTATTTTTTCAATGTTTCAAGAATCGTTGCAAAAGCTTTATTGATTTCATCGTTGATGGCCTCATTGTCTTCATGGTTAAAGATCACAAGGGGACCACCATGAAACCATGGGTTTGCAATTTTAACACATCATTGTCTGGTGAATTGGGTCTTGTGATGCATTTAAATGGGATAATCAAGTGCATTATAAGAATAATATCTACTACAACCCCGGAGGTACCTGGTGCTGTATTGTTGATATTATTCAGGATGCATCTTCGAGAGAAGTTTTATAGTGTTGTTGCCTGGTTTGTATGTGGCTGAAATGATTGCATGGTAATCTTGATCGAGATCACGAATGCGTTTATGAAACTTGAATTCTGGAACTTGGGCTCGCTGATGTACATACACAACAGCCTCTTCAGCAATAGTACATGCGATACAGTGACGCTTTTCCTCATCACCAACCATGCGTTTGATCTTGGCCTGCCTGGCCAGTAGAGGAATCTTAATATGATACTGTGCTGCCATTTCACGAAGCTGTCTCGTATTCTGAGGGGGCTCATCCAGGGAAAGTCCTAACATTAGAAGTACTTGTACCTTTCTCATACTGCTTGGAATTCTTATTCTATGCTCTCGCGTGAATTGCTTCAGCTCATTCATAGTAGGCATCCTGTTATTGTCTAAATGCTTATTCCATCAATAAAGTTTTGTAATATTTTTACTTTATCAGGATCAGAAACTGCAATCACTTCAATCCTAACTATTGTTTCATTAAGTTATGTATCTTTCTCCTCAACAGCATTAACGTCGTCAGTTTTTTTTTCAATGATAGTGTTGGTGAGTCTTTGCTCGCGAACAGATCTACATGGTCAGCAAAGCTGATTTGACGACTTTACTCTAATATCACATTTAAGGCATCGTCGTCACTGGGGCCAACACATAACACGATCAAATGTGATTTACAATATTCCTAATGATATATTCTGCCACAGAGTTCACATTTTCCAAGGAAAACGCCTTTACACTGATTGCATCCCAATGCCATTGAACTTCTTATATATATGCAGAAACATTATTTAATTGGTTGTTTGTTCTGTTTTTTTCAGTCTATGCCATTTCATCTCCTCATGTGCATACAGTGGTATCTGAATGATGAGGCAAAATGGATAATCCAAATGATGGGTTAGAATTTTACGAAGTCCATCAAGTGACGGTTTTATAGTAATTCAACATTGTAAATCAGGCTATTGCAAATAAATAGGCTTGTTCTTTTTGGAATCATCATAAATTCCTTTGCAAACCTGGATAGAATTTCCATCAAGTCGGTCTCACCCCAAATGAGCTCAAATAACCCATCAGTGAATATTACAGCAACTTAAACACAGCCAGACTTTGCACATTTGTATCCAACAACATCAAACATGCTGGAGTGCTTGTATATCTCAGCTGTGGTTTTTGCTTCATTGGACTTGGAAATTGCTTCAGAGAATTTATCGCATTGACTGCACTGCTCCATTACTGCGGCATTGTACATCAATTAGCAATACCTCTGAAGGTTGGTGAGTGTGGATGCCATTGCTGTATTATTGTCAAAAGCATTTTTCTAATTGATTTGCCTATTGCTATCTTCACTGTCGTCACTGTATTCACTGGTTATTTCAATGTCGTCATAGCTTGGCAACTCGGTTAACATCAGGGACTTCAACTTTTCTTGCACAATATCATACAATGACTTTTCACACTTTTTGTTGTATGCTTTGTCAAGTAAAAGGAAACAATCTCTGCTAAGGATTTGCTTGTCAATCAGTATTTCTTTGAGATTATAAGCATGCTACTGGTCTTAAGCTGTTGTACTTATTTCTTACAGTCAGCACACGTGTTTGGTCAGTGTCAATTACAGCGGTTTGAAATTTGCAACCCCAGATGAGCCCCTAGAATGCCAAAAGACATACTAGAAGGCTCAGAGGTTGTCTTAAACCAGATTAAGTCTCAAAGAATTATGCGTATCTCATAATCATAATTGACCTCATTCCACTTAAGAATGATAGGCATGCCAGAATACTGCATTTCCTGCTTAAGTCAAGAAATCCTTATTTCCTCCTTGAGAATTAAAGACATACAGAAATATGCTATTTTCTTGATTTAATTATGTCTTATACAAGAGACGGTACTGCGTTTCACTGTCACAGATTTCTATGCACAGTGGCTATATTTATCTAACACTTCTGTAATTCTTCTAAACATTTAGCATATAAACTACCTTTATTTTCCATCTCTTCTGAGTTTAAGGAATGAAATTCTTCATCTTCATTAATGGCAGCAGCAATTGACTGGGCATGGGCCCCTGGTCCCTCTGACTGACCTTCCTCAGCCCCACTGGGTTTCTGCTCTCCCAACTCAGACCCCTCATTATTTTGAGCAGCACTCTCTACACCCACACTGCCATCTGACACTCGTGGTAGGTACATGCAAAAAGATCAAAGGAGTTCTTGATTTAAAATTTCTACTTACAAAAACTTTGAGTATATAATAACTACTCTAAAGCAAATTATATCTTCAAGTTTTCATGCAGTATAACACTCCCTATCAAATTCCACTATTTTCCTTACCTGATACCATGGGGTACAGTATAACACTCCCTCTCAAATTCCACTATTTTCCTTACCTGATACCACGGGGTATAATATAACACTCCCTATCAAATCCCACTATTTTCCTTACCTGATACCACGGGGTACAGTATAACACTCCCTATCAAATCCCACTATTTTCCTTACCTGATACACAGGGTACAGTATAACACTCCCTATGAAATCTCCCCAGTTTCCTTACCGATACCAAGGGGTACAGTATAACACTCCCTATCAAATCCCACTATTTCCCTAGCCTGATACCAAGGGGTACAATATAACACTCCCTATCAAATCCCACTATTTTCCTTACTGATACCAAGGGGTACAATATAACACTCCCTATCAAATCCCACTATTTTCCTTACTTGATACCAAGGGGTACAATATAACACTCCCTATCAAATCCCGCTATTTTCCTTACTTGATACCAAGGGGTACAATATAACACTCCCTATCAAATCCCACTATTTTCCTTACCTGATACCAAGAGGTATAATAAAACATTCCTTATCAAATCCACTACTTCTTTATTGATACCAAGGGGTACAATCTGAATCTCAACACTACCTATCAAATCCCACTATTTTACTTACCTGATACCAAAGGGTATAATATAACACTCCCTATCAAATCCCACTATTTCCCTTACCTGATACCACGGGGTACAGTATAACACTCCCTATAAAATCCCACTATTTTCCTTACCTGATACCACGGGGTACAGTATAACACTCCCTATCAAATCCCACTATTTCCCTTACTTGATACCAAGGGGTACAATATAACACTCCCTAAAAGAATCCCACTATTTTCCTTACTTGATACCAAGGGGTACAATATAACACTCCCTATCAAATCCCACTATTTTCCTTACTGATACCAAGGGGTACAATATAACACTCCCTATCAAATCCCACTATTTTCCTTACTGATACCAAGGGGTACAATCTGAATCTCAACACTCCCTATCAACCAACCAACCCACCCACACACCCACCCACCCACCCACACTTGTACTTGTACATGAAGTGACAAGGCCTAAAGTCACACACAAACATAGAGGATGTATCTTTTTAATTTTATGCTTTATAGTATACTTTATGGCAATTTATGGCAATGTATCTACAAATAAATTAATAATATAATAAGGTTTTTTCCCCCATCTTATTTCTGTGCTATGTAAAGCAAAAATCACCACATTTCAGCACACTCAAGTGTCCAAGTGTCTCTGGCCAGGAACATACCTCTCAATGCAGAAAAGCAACCTGAAACATATTTTTCCTTTCACAAAAGGTTGTGAATGTGTCCTTGTTAGTGGTATACCGACACAAAAAAACGAGTGCGCTTCTACTGTTGCTGATGTTATTGCTCCATTTTGTAATTATTCGTCAAGATTGCTCAGTACTTTAAATATGAAACAAAAATGATTGTCACACATGCTTTTATTATAATCTACTTTTTGAAAAAAAGGAGACAAACAATTTGCACATTGAATGTGACAAAAAAGACACAACTTACTTCTAAATTAAAACAGAATACAGCAACTATTCTGAGTTTAGCACCTGTCCACTTTGTTGATATGTAAATCTGATGCAGAATGAAGGAAAAAATCTAAATGGATATAAGCCTTACAAATTGTAAAAATTTCCCCAGCAATTTCCCATTAATTTCAAACCATATACTCAATTGAGTCAATCATTTGTCTAATGTAATCCTAAAAAAGAGAACCATGTGCTCAATTAGTTACAAAATACTAAACTAGTTTAGTTGGTAAATCTGCAATATTCCCATCTGTGTTTCATTGCTAATGATCTCAGTGTAACTGACATACATGTACCATGTCCCAAACTATTGTCCCCGTCTTATGGCAGCCACAATTACAAAGCACTGCTATAATCATCACAGACAGACATTGATTGCTCCATTACTAGTATAGAGCTTGAAAATGAATTTACACAAAATACCATGAATGGCACATTATATGCCTGCATTGTGCTCAATAGTCCTATATGTAGATAACTGAAATTTGTGTGCCAAAAACACTTTTCTTCTTTCAGTGACAATGACCTTATCCTTTGACCTTTTGACCCCAAATCAATGGGCTTCTTCCTTACCCCAAGTGTAAACCATTGACAAACTTTGGTTCAGGGCTGTGGTGTAGAACAAATGTTATGGGGCAGAAACCATTATTCTTCTTTCAGTCATAGTGGCCATGGTCTTTAACCTTTTGACTCCAAAAATCAACAGGCTTCTTTTTTATCCCAAGTGCATGCCATCCACAAAGTTTGGTTCAGGTATGTGATACAGAACTAATGTTATTGTGCAGAAACCATTTTTATTCTTTCAGTCACAGTGACCTTAGCCTTTGAGTTTTTGATCCCAAAATTAAAAAAGATTCTTCCTTACACTATGTGTAAGACATCTACACAGTTTGGTCACTATAGATAATGTCAAACTCATTTAATTGTGCATAAACCATTTGTCTTCTTTCAGTCACAGTGACCCTGACTTTTGATCCCAACATCGACAGGGTTCTTCTTAGTGCAAGCAATTCACAAAGTTTGGTAACTGTAGATGGTGGAGAACTCAAATTATTGTGCAGAAAACATTTTTATTGATTCTCGCAGTGAGAGGGTTATTCCATGTCAGAAGTGGAAACAGTCTGGTGACTGTGGACAGTAGAGAACTCAATTTATTGTGTGGAAGCCACTTTTCTTCTTTCAGTCAAAGTGACCTTTACTTTTAACCCCCAATTGACAGGGTTCTTCCTTACCCCAAGTGCAAACCATCCACAAAGTTCAATAACTGTAGATGATCGAGAACTCAAGTTACTGTGCAGAAATGAAATTGGTAACAGACAGACACACAAACAACATCATAACATAATACACTCTACCTTGTGGTGGATGTATACAAATATAGCAAAAACAAAACCGTATAACTCAGCCATACTAGATGCTGAGACATAGAGGTGTTATATACTGTCTCTACTACATGTAATATGAGAAAAAAAATGGTAGGTGATTGTAATAAATAAATTAATTAACTACACGAGTACAGTGAATGGCACATTATATTGCTGCCCTTGTTTAATAGTTCTTTATGTAGGTACTAGATGGGCATGGTTGACTCTGGATATTACTGACCAATGAATCTCAGTGACCTCAATCTTTGGTCAAGGTAAATTAATGTGCAGAAATCATTATTTTCTTATTTGACTTACCATGACTGTGACTTCTGACCTTTAGACCCCAGAATCTACAGGTTTCTTTATTATCAAAAGTCCAAGCCATCCACAAAAATTGGTAAAGGAACTTACTCTAGAGCAAACGTTATTCTGTAAAACCCATGTTTTCTTTGAGCCACAATGACCTTAACCTTGACTTTTTGACCCCAAAATCAGCAGGCCTCTTACATACCTTAAACCTTAAACATCAATTTGGACTCGGAACTGCTTAATTTGCACAGAATTTATCCATTAAATCAGTAATTAGTATCCCTTACAAGTTTCCTTCTTGTACAATAATAATTTTCTTTGTAGTGGGTAAGTTGTTGTGAACCCTGGATGGGTATGTGGTATGCTTTATTTTAGCATGCAAAGGATAACATAGTCAGTTTCCAAGGCAACCAAATCCTGCCTAGAATTTGTTAAAATGATGACAAAATTTTTAAAAAATAAATATTTTTTTATGCTGAGCTTTCTTCTTTCTTACAATAAATTCAGTCATGTTTTGATTTTTCTCAATTTATGATTGCAAAAACCTATAATTTCTAATTATTTGGCTTAGCTTGACCAAGTTCTACCTAATATAGGCATAACAGGTGTTTTGTTCAGTGAAGTGTCAAGATTGAACTCTTAAACTCAATAAAATTATGCTGTATATTCTGTGTTTATATTTTTCTTCAATATACTGAAATGGTCTTAAGCATTCACAATAGAAAAAGTATTGTGGTCTAACACTGAAGTTGAAATTTATAACAAATCACTTCTTTCAGTCACATTGACCTTTAGACCCCAAACTCTGTTGGTTTCTTTCTTAACGAAATGCAAGCAATCCACAAAGTTTGGTCAAGGAATTTATTCTTGAGCAAAAGTAGCTGTGCAAAACTTATTTTCATTGAGTAACGATGTTCCTAACTTTTAACCTTTGCGACCCCAAAATCACTAGGATTATTCCTTACCATAAATGTAAGCCTTCCACAAACTTTGTCAGAAGTACATGGTCCAGAAAGATATTTTTCTTCTTTCAGTTACAGTGACTTTGATCTTGACCTTCTGACCCCAAAGTCAATAGACTTTTTTCTTACCAAGTGGTAAGCCATCCACAAACTTTGGTGAAGATACAGTTGAGAACTGAAGCTTTTGTGCAGAAAACATTTTTCACTTCTCAGCCACAGTAATCACCTTTAGACTCCAAAATCATTAGGCTTCTTTCTTACTCCTGGTCTGTGAAGTAGAACTAAACTTAGTGTGCTGAAATCATTTTTATTCTTTCGGTCACAGTGACTCTGATCTTTGACCTTTTAACCATAAAATAAATAAGATAACAGAAGGATATATGGATGGACATATGGACAATGTCATAACATTATATGCTCTGCCTTTTTGATGGGCATATAAATAAAATAAGGTGACTTTTTTGCATTTAGACAGGGTAGAGTTTTGGCGTTCATAATACCCAATCCATTGGAAAATGAAATATGGCATGTACAACTGTTATAAAAAAGACCATAGAGTTTGCATCAAGTAATGGATGAGCTAAATGGAAGCAATGTTTCTTTCAGAGGCAGTTTTCTGATTAAGTAAATAATAATAATAATAACAAAGGCCCAAGTGGGCCTGGGATCCCCCACCTGGGATCCCCCACTTGGCTATCATATGCAAGAGCAAATGGCACAAAGTCTGGGTGGTAAGGATGTTTTCTATAGAAACTTCTTCCAGTACCGTCGATTGCACATGTTATGAAAACAGTTGTTTTAAATTTCTCTATTTTTTGCATCTTCATCCTTATTTGATGGCACTATTATTATCATTTGTTCTATATTAAGAGGCCATTATGATAAGATGCTGTCTGTCAAAGTTGGTCAAATTGTATTGACTGGTATTTTAATGTTGTTTAAATGTTTTTTACTTCAAGTAACAGTCATATTTAATGGAAGATTGGCATCATCTGAACGATTTAAAATGTCTTCAAGGTAGGATCCATACAATCAAAATTAGTAACATTCTCTTGAGCAGTTTTTTTAGAAACTGTTTGAAGGTTTTTTTTCTACTCTTCATAATGGCAGCCATATCTGATGCATCATACAAATCACTTGTAAAGCCCTTTAAGTCTGTGCTTTCTGTAAAGTTTTGGTTCAATTCTGTTGAGCAGTTTTTGAGAAGTTGTTTAAAGATTGCTCTACTTTTAGTAATTGTGACCATATTTCATGGCAGATTGGCATCATCTGCATACATTTCAAAACATTTCAAAGACCTTCAAGCTAGGGTGCTATATATCAAATTTTGTTGAGTGGTTTTTTAGAATAAGTTCTTTAATGTTTTTTCTACTTTTAGTAATGCCAGACATATCTGATGGTGGATCAGCAAAAATATTTATACCAGGATACTTTCTGGTGGCCATATTGGATGGTGGATCAGCATCATTTGCACCAATTTTCATTTAGGACCAACCAGACACCATGAGAAGTCTTCTGGTGAAATATTAAGTCAATATAACTTTCTTTTGAGGAGTAGTGACAAGATTCTCAACATGGCTGCCATGTTGGCCATATTGGATGTCACATTGGCACCATTTTCATTTAGGACCAACTAAACATCCTAAGAAGTCTTTTAGTGAAAACCCCCATGCTGATATGAGCATCTAATCAGGAGGAGTAGCTAAAAGAAGACTTTCAAGATGGCTGCTGTGGTTGCCATACTGTATGTCAGATCAGTACCATTTTCATCTAGGACCAGCAAGACATCACATGAAGTCTTTGGTAAAATCCCCATGTCAATATGACCTTCCATTTGGGAGTACCAATAAGAATTTCAAGATGGTGGATACAGGAGGTCAGATCGGCATAATTTTCATTTAAGATCAACTAGAAATTATAAGGAAGTCTTCTGGTGAAAATCCCACATTGATACGACATTTCAGTCAGGAGGAGTAGTGATAAGATTTTTAAGATGGCTGCCTCTGTGGCCATACTGCATGTTCAAGTGACACCACTTTCAGTTAGGACCAACCAGATCTTGGTATGAATGGATGTGTAAAGTTTCATGGCAATCCTCCAAATAGTTTAGGAGAAATAGCCATATCAAACTCATGTTAATGGATGGACAGATGACAGACAACAGGCCATTCTATATGCTCTTCTGCTCTATGACAGACAGCAGGCCATTCTATATGCTCTTTTGGTCTATGACAGACAACAGGCCATTCTATACGCTCTTTTGGTCTATGACAGACAGATCATTCTATACGCTCTTTTGGTCTATGACAGACAACAGGCCATTCTATACGCTCTTTTGGTCTATGACAGACAACAGGCCATTCTATACGCTCTTTTGGTCTATGACAGACAACAGGCCATTCTATACGCTCTTTTGGTCTATGACAGACAACAGGCCATCTATACGCTCTTTTGGTCTATGACAGACAAAAGGCCATTCTATACGCTCTCTGGTCTATGACAAACAATAGGCCATTCTATATGCTCTTTTGGTCTATGACAGACAACAGGCCATTCTATGCACTCTTTTGGTCTATGACAGACAACAGGCCATTCTATACACTCTTTTGGTCTATGACAGACAAAAGGCCATTCTATACGCTCTCTGGTCTATGACAGACAATAGGCCATTCTATATGCTCTTCTGGTCTATGACCAGTAAGGCTACAATCTGAAAGCTCTTAATGTCAGGATGCTTAATGCCAAATTTAGTTGAAATTGGTCCAGTGGTTTTTGAGAAGAAATTATTTAAAATAGCAAAATGTTGATGGACAATACACAATGCAGGGCCAAACCATAAGCTCATTCTGCCTTATGGTCAGGTGAGCTAATAATAAATGATGATGATGATGATGATGATGACGACAACAACAATGATGATGATGGTGGTGGTGGTACTGCAGAAGGTTCTTCAGATCTAAGACCACAAGAACTGTCATAATCTCTGTCCAAATATACTAAAACAATATCTAGAGGATGTGTAAGAAAGGAATAATAATAATAATAATAATAATCATAATCATAATGATAATAAATTCTTTAAAACTAATGTAACAAACAAAGTGAGTAAAATCAAACTTTTATGCTGGATATTTTGACAAATATCCTCCTCTCAGCACCCCCCCCCCCTCCATTTCAATGTAAACTCCTCATAAAATGATGTTAAAGGAACCTCTTAGGCTCTCTAATGATATTATCATAATAAAATATGGCTATAAAATCAATCAGTATGTATGTATGTTTGTATGTATGTACAGAGTTCAACAGCATGTCAGCACAATCTTGGCTATGAAGTGCAAAACTAAAAGCTAGACAGCAAAATAATAATGACCAGCACCATGCTTAAGTCCCAAAGAATACAAAACCCCTGCAGCCCAAAATAAATGTGCATTTAAGACAAAAGATAAATGACAAGAGAGGTCACAAAACCTCCCAAAAACATGCATACAAAACAACTCAGAGACTACATTCTAAAAGGAACTGTAATAAATGATACATTGTTGTATGTGATATTTCTATGTCCAGAGACTACATTCTAAAGGATTTGTAATTAGATATTTTTGTGTGTGATATTGCGATGACCAAAGACTACATTATAAAAGGAATTGTAACAAATTATCTATTGTTGTATGTTATATCTGTGTCCAGAGACTACATTCTAAAAGGAATCATAATAAATTATATACTGTTGTATGTGATAGTTCTATGTCCAGAGACAACATTATAAAAGGAATTGTAATAAATTATATATTGTTCTCTTGTGATATTTCTGTCCAGAGACTACAATATTATAAAAGGAATTGTAATAAATTATATATTCTTCTGATATTGCCATGTCCATAGACTACATAATAAAAGGATCACCAAAAATCCTACCAAGAACAATTACAAGATATGAAATTTATATCACAGTGGGAATTATGCTACAGTATAAGTCATGTTGGAGTGAATATTGTCACTTATATGAATAATGTCACTCATATGAGTTATGTTGCTGTGTGAGTTGTGTTAGTATGGGTTTTGTCACAGTATAAGTTGTCACTCAGTGTGGGTTTTGTCACAATAAGTTATGTCACCAGAAGTTATGTCATAGTGAGTTGTGAGTTATGTCACATTTTATGTCAGTGAGCTATGTCCCAGTATGAGTTGTGTCAGTGTGAGTTATGTCACAGTATGAGCTATGTCACTATCACCATGTCAGTTATGTCACAGTATGAAAAATGTCTCACATATGGGCTATGTCACAGTGCAAATTATGTCAGTGAATTATATCACAGTATGAGCTATGATGCTCATAAAGTGATGTCAAAGTGTGACATCAGCCATATCCCAGTACGATTTATGTCACTCATATGAGTTATATCATTGTGTGACAGACATTATTTTGTTATTACACTAACAAATGTGAACCTTATGTAATAAACAGAACTCATGGCAATTTTCAATTATGTGCACTTAAAATTCTCCTCGGGGTCAAAGCAAGACACTAGACTGTGAACAAAACATTGTCAACAATGTTTCCCCTTTCCTGTGTTATATGTCAACTGAGACAAATCTGCAGTGTGTTTATGTAAATATTATTTGTAAACACTAAATGGTATTATCCAACTTTAGGGAGAGTAGATTGTATTATTGTTTCTAAGCAATAGTTAAATACATTTATATTTGTTGTATTTTCTGATAACTGTACTATGTAAGAGGTGATCCACCAATCAAGACAAGGTGAATCCTTATTCTGAGATTAAGCAGGTTACTGATTATTAATTATTGTACATGTAAGACTCCTGACACCTCACCTATATGTTTTGGTCACTACTTTAAAGCAAGGATAAAGTTCTCAGTAATTATCTTAAATTCATTCTGTTGGCTTGTTTATAATCTAGATTTTCCTGTTTAATTTTAACATGGACTCGACCCAATGTGTTTTGTTATTGCAGATTTATGAGTTACTGAGGCAACACAGAAATCAAGTGTCATGTGGAACCTGCTGTCTCACATGTATTCATGCAATTATGTATAACTCCATTTATGACTTGCAAAATGTTTAACACGAAGCTTCCACCATCACTACCATAAAAGTGATATGTACATCTTGATACACTTATGTGGGTGAGATAATAACTAGTCATCGCAAAGTTTTTGAAGGCCTAAAAAATTTGTTGGGAAGTCTAACCATTTCTTGGCATTGATCCCCCTCTCTTATTTCCATTTTCTCCAACACTGGTATTGATTCCTTGACCCTCATCCTGCTCCTGTCCTTGATTTGACTCATTGGTGCTCTGTGTTGGCACAGAGGCTGATGCTGAGGTTGACATTGTGCTAGAGGTTCCCTGTGAGGTAAAGGTACACTACAATTAAATATTTTACCTATTGGTGTACAGAATTAAACAAAAATTTTAAAGTTGAAAATCTCACAGATAACTGGTATGCTCAATGACATTTGTTTTGTGTATGCTCTTGCAGCATGTTATTAAAAAAAAACAACAACAACAAAAACAATTCAATGTTATCAGTTCCTTAGTTTCCTAAGGGATTTTATCACCATCCTATATTCTGTGTAGTAACAACACTGTAGGCAGAAAATTACAGATTCTACTGAACAATATGATGCAATCTCCCTGTATATAACTATAAAAAATATTTTTGGTTTTTTTTAAACAAAATTCCCAACCCAAAACCTTTACATTGATGATGTTGATGCCAATTCCAGCCATATCACCACAGTCATCTTTTACACCAAGTCCTCACTATCTGCTAATGTAGGTGAGATAATAATCAATAAATAAATTTCAGTAAAGAGACATTCAAACCTTAAGGATAAACTGCTCATGACCTCAACATCCATAACATTCAAATCATGAGGATAAACTGCTCAAAACCTCAACATTCAAACCATGAGGATAAACTGCTCATGACCTCAACATTCAAACCTTGAGGATAAACTGCTCAGAACCTCAACATTCAAACCATGAGGATAAACTGCACAAAACCTCAACATTCAAACCATGAGGATAAACTGCTCATGACCTCAACATTCAAACCTTGAGGATAAACTGCTCAGGACCTCAACATTCAAATCTTGAGGATAAACTGCCCAGGATCTCAACATTCAAATCTTGAGGATAAACTGCTCAAGACCCAAGATCTCAAAATATCTTAGTTCAAAACAAAGTGAACCAGTACATCCCTAGGATTTGGACCGCCCTACTGACAGTTCTTTAAAGCTTATCCCTATGATTTAGACCTTAATATTGCTAGTCTTTAAAGCTTATTTAATTTACTGCTTTTGCATAAAACATATCCATTTTACATCTAGTGTAAAATGGCCTTTCATGATATGCTAAACATGTATGGCTACCTACAACAGTGTTATAGTGGACAAAAACTGTATTTAAGACTTTCATGTATCAAAAGACTGACAGACCGATTTAAATGTCAAATTTTATAAACCTTTAAAACACAGCCCAAAGTTTCATATGTAGGGTGCCATTTCATTACAGGGTGTCACCTCTTTGTGCATATTCACAGAAAACTTGACAAGTGAGCATTATGTAGAGATTCTAAATGGACATCTCTTACAAACAGCACAAGTTTTGTACAATGACAACTTGATCTTTCAACAGGATAACGTCTCCAAGCACATGGCTAACTATACATAAACTTGGTTTCTAATCAAAACATCCATGTCCTAGTCTAGTCAAGCTACTGCCCGGATCTCAACCTAACTGAAAATATTTTGATTATTAAATATCAATAAGAAATGTATAAGAGGCATTGAAGAAATGAAGAGAGAAGTGGTGCTATATTGGGATAGCTTGGTCTATTCTAGAACTGATACTTTAAGGGAGAAATTCCCCCTTTCATTGGAGAAAAAGGTGGAATTATCTGAATATAGGAGGGATTTAATTAGAAAACAAAGGTGTTGTAAATATAATGCAGGATTTTCACACATTCAATTGATTTTCAGTGCGATTCTTTTTAGAAATTATCTCAAATCCTGCAATTGCTCATCCTAGAATGGTCCCAGAACAGACTGTATTACTCATATTTTCATACATGACCCATAATTTCATACATAATTTGATTTTTGAGTGTACCTAGGGAGATCAAGGCCTGTATTCAGCTACTGTACAAGGTGAACTAACTAAATAATAACTTACTATTCTATTGTCACACAAAGTACTTTGCTTTCTGTTTAATATTAACATTATTTTATTAAATATCTTTTATATTTGTATCTAAAGTAAACATAGTATTCTCATGGAGCCATGCTGCTGAGTGAAAGTGAAGATGGTATGACCAACTATTGCAAATCAGTATGCATGATCTAAAAAGGGACAAAATTTTGTGAAATAAATATTAAGAATAACCAAATGGTTTGTCTGTACCATCCAAAAATTCAGAACTGTAAATGTAATTCTTGACTGTTAAAATATTATATACATGTACTTCAATCAAAAGTTGCTAAAATCTTCACATGTAAAAGCTGACAATGTTGGTTGGCTGTTTAATTGTTTTATGGCACAGCAACACAAGTGGGTTATTTAGTGCAAAGGCAATTGAAGTAAAGTGCCTTGCCCAAAGATACACCATTGTAGCCAACCCAAGCTGATCTGATGGTAGGATTCTAACCCGCACAATTTTGGTTGCAAATCCAGCACACCAACCACTGAGCCATTGCGCCTCCTTAAAAGCTGACAAAACCTATGCATGCTAGTCACTTGAAAATTCTGTTGAAAATATAGCTAACTGGATAAGTAACCTTGGTAATCAAACTGAATGTATTAACTGGATGTATTAACTGAATGTATTAACTGAATGTATTAACTGGATGTATTAACTGAATGTATTAACTAGATGTATTAACTTAATGTATTAACTAGATGTATTAACTGAATGTATTAACTAGATGTATTAACTGAATGTATTAACTGAATGTATTAACTGGATGTATTAACTGAATGTATTAACTGGATGTATTAACTGAATGTATTAACTGAATGTATTAACTGGATGCCAGAGAGAGTAGGTTGTGAGCAGTTGCTGAAAACTGCTGCACAGCACTGAGTTACAGCTAAAAATGTTCTTTGCACTAAATTAACCACAATTTTACCAAACACAATATTAAACCATGATAATAAGGAGGGAACAAATAGTGAAAGGTAAGGATTAAAGATCTTTGTTTAAAGTGAGTGGATGTGCACAGTCTCAACATAAAAGAAATAGACTATAAAGAACTAGGAATTTCATCATCTGCTATACATTACATGATAATAATGTACTGAATTATCAAATTCCTTTACACGAGATTCCACACCTTCAAATTACATAACTCCACAAGTTTGCAAGGTAATAATGTAGAGGTGCTTTCCTTAGTCCTCTCCACATCCATTGTGATGATAAATGAAAAATCACATGAACTCTACTATACTTAAAATAACTCTTTCTGTCAGAAGCAAGTAATATGAACATCTCCCCCAACAAATGTTTCTCAGAGGTGTCAACCAATACACAATAATCTTCATTTAATATGTTTTTTCCATATGGTAGAGGGCCAAAATGTATGCCCCTCCCACAGATTGCTACCACATAGGCAACTTATCTGCCAAGTTAGGGGAATTTTCACCGAACAGTTAAGGTCGAGAATGGGATTCATGGACAAATGGATGGACAGGCAGAGGGTTGCACAGCATCCCCAATCCTAATGTGTGGAAATTGTCAGCATCTAGGCATCTGCTTCAGCAATATCAATGTACAAACTGTTTAGTACAAAGAAAATGTGTTATGAATGTTAAAGAAATGGAAGATATAGATACTTTGCTGAGTTTACAGTGAATATTGTCCAAATATCTCTTACAAATTAAGCTACTAAGATTACAAATAATTATCTTTCAGAGTACACCAAATTCCATTATAAGGATTGTAAATAATTATCTCTCAGAGTACACCAAATTCCATTATAAAGAGGTAATCTGCATTGGCTGAGGCAAAATCAAAAATCCCAAATTTGTTTGAATTCATGACTTGAGCAATGAACTAAATGTCAGTTTGTATAAATAGCACTGTCAACAATATTTGTGGCAAAGAGTGAGAGAGAGCAGAAATACTAACTGATGTAGAGCTGATTGCCATAGTAACTGAGGTCATCACCATGGCAACTGTTGTAAGGGAGGATGTTGTAGTGGTAATTGATGCTGACTGTTGCACAGCAGCCTGGGTAACTACAGGTGAGCCACCTAAGTTAAGACGCTCCATTAAAGTAGGTAGCACTGGTGCTTGTGCATCACCAGGACGACGGGGTCGGCTGGCTTCCTCTTCTTGTCGCTGCCTCTCAATGTCTTCCTCTTTCCAGATGAAATCAAGGACTTCCTGTGCAGTAATCTCTTTTCCAGGTTCTGCAAGAGGAAGAATCATATTACTATACTTGATATGACTAATCTCCATCCATTCTAAGTAAAGAATTAATTGCCAAGCCTTCTATTGGGGTTCTTTCTGCAAAGCAGCCACCAAAACATAAAAATTGAAAATTAAAAACTAAAACATGGCTGCCAAGATAGGAAGCATTTTATCAGCTCCGGAAATATTTGGAAATACAATTATCCTGAGGAAAATATACTAGTTCTAGTAGTTACCAGCAATTAATTTAGGCTGTACATAAAGTGTGAAACTGGATTAATAATCAAAGTAATTAACTCAATCTGCGGATATAAGGACAGACTTGCATGTTCAAATAAGGGACAGTAAAACAAAATGGCCACTTACTCATAATCTTAATGAATCTACTCATTTTTCAAATGAGACTCATTAAATTCATTTTCAGGATTTAACCCAGCTAATCTTTTAGTTAATAATAAAACTATAGGCACACTCAATAATAAACATAAATTTTCACTTGAAATGGATGCAACCTACCAGGACTGTATAACTCCCAAATCAAATTTGGCTGACTCTTCCTCTTCAATCCTATTAGCTAAATTCTTCATATCCAACATAATATGCAGAGTATTACAATCCCAGTAGACCCAAACAAAATTCCAACAATCAAGAAATTCTTGGATGATAATCTACACTTCCAATGGGGACACCTAGATAATAGATTGATCTATAAAACAATGGATGCAGCAATGATTATAATGAAAGACCTGAAAATCTTGTAACATAAGAATTTTGAACTACAGTATCTGCACGTTTCAAACAGTAACACAACAGAAGTTCCAGAGAATCATAGAAGAACCAGAAAGATAAACAAAATGCTTCTGACTGGATCATCCACACTGAAAGGAATCAAAACAACACTCATGTTTGGACACACAGAAGTGCAAGAATAAAGACCATTTGCTATATGATTAGCAAAATAAATCTGTCTCAATATTCAAACATCATAGTACATGTTGGATATAATGATTATAGTGATGGATACTCTCTGCAAGAAACTAAACAAGACTATGACAGACTTACATATGAGATACAAGACAAAACTGATTTTGGTACAAACATGTCCTGAATACCACTAAACTCTGATGTGGATGTTAGACCACTGAATGAACTATTGAAAGATATATATGAATATCACTAAACTCTGATGTGGATGTTAGACCACTGAATGAACTATTGAAAGATATATATGAATATCACTAAACTCTGATGTGGATGTTAGACCACTGAATGAACTATTGAAAGATATATATGAATATCATTAAACTCTGATGTGGATGTTAGACCACTGAATGAACTATTGAAAGATATATATGAATATCACAATTTATATTTTATAGAACACTATAGTTACTACTACTCACAAAATGGTGAACTACAAGAAAACCTATTCTACTGAGATGGTATACGTCTGACTAACAAATGAACTGTTGTAGTTTTTGACAAACATCGACTATTACTGTATATGAGCATTCTTAAATCATGTAATAACTCATACTGTAGTCTCTGTGGGGAAGACAACCATATACCCAGCGTATGCAAACATGGGAAATCAGTGGAATGTTTTCACTGTGGACAATATGGACACAAACAAAAGTTCTGCTAATTATACAATTGATGGGGTGGCAAAAAGGATAATGCCACTAAATCATCATTATGTATGTTTCCTGATGTAAATGTAAATACATTCAACTTCTTTCATCTTTCAAGAATATATACAATCATTGAAAATGTTTAAAAGCATCAACTTCTTGGTATTTATGTTGACAGTTTTCTTTAGTGGGGTGTATGGGTTAATAATGTATGTAAATTGCTTTATTCTAAGATAGCACTGCTTGCCAAAATTAAGAAATACCTCCCTCCTTATGTCGAATCCCACAATACCTTGACGGAATTTTAAAATATTTTAAAAAAGCAGCACATATACTTCTAGATAAACCTTATGATTCACCTTCAGAACCCCTGTTACATTAAATTAAGTTGGATGGAAATTGACAAAAGAATTGATTATAGTAAAGCTGTTTTAGTATATAAAGGTGTAAATGGAATTGCACCACAATATCTACAAGACACGTTTATCCAGATAGAAATCTAGTTATGCACTACACTCTGTAGAAGCCCCTTAATGTCAGGATGACTTCTGTCAAATTTGATCAAATTCTGCTAAGCAGTTTTTGAGAAGTCATTAAAAGGTTTATCTATTTTTAGTTACATCAGCCATTTTTGATGGCAAATCAGCATCATTTATATAACTGGAAGGTCCTCTATTCTAGAATGCTTGTAAAATTTGGTCAAATTCTGTTGAGCAGTTTTTGAGAAGTTCTTTTAAAGGTTTTTCTATTTTTATTATTAGTGGCCATATTTGATGGTAAATCAGCATCATTTGCACAATACTGAAAGCCCTCTGTGCTGTGATGCTTTCTGTCAAATTCAGTTGAACAGTTTTTGATAATACTTTGAAGGTTTCTCTATTTTTAGTAATGGTGTCCATATCTGATAATGAATCAGCATCATTTGAACAAATTTTAAAGACAATCATGCTGGTCAAATTCTGCTGAATGGTTTTTGAAAAGATGTTGATTAAAGGTTTTTCTATTTTTAGTAATGACAAATATATTAGATAATGTATCAGCATCAAATGAACAAATCTGAAATGCCTTGATGACAGAATGCTCCCTGTAAAATGATGAACAAACTGGTAGAGCACATTTACACTTTGGAGAAGAGATTGTTATGGATGATGCACAATGCACAACTGACAATGTACGGCATACAATGGACCATACCACCAGGTTGGTGTTCCACAAGGGTCAGTATTGCGTCTGTTGTTATTTTGAATCTTTAGTTATGACCTCCATTTACTACTAAGAACTCCAATACAGACCTGTTTGCAGATGACCCAACATTACATGCTTCTGCTCAATCTTTAAATACCATCCAAATCAAGTTAAACAAAGATCTGGAGATTATTGAACAATGAGGTAAGAAAAAACAAAATGCTTCTAAATCAAAATAAGATTAAGTGCATGCTAAAAACCAGAGCTCAGAAATTTGCTTACAAAGAACCAGAAGAATATGGACTTAAATCTTAAGAATATATACAACCATTGAAAATGTTTCAAATCATCAACTTCTTATGAGCATTCATTTTCAACTTGTGTTAAATAATGCATATATTGTACATAAGTTGATTGTAGACAAGGAATCAAGGGAAAATAGTTTTGTACTAATTGAGTTACCTTCTATAAATAAAGCATTATTATTATTATTATTTATGTTAGTAAAAATACTGTGCATCTCATCTGTACATGATGTGGTACTGTCCACTACTTCCATCTCCTACTAACTGTCCATGGCAGCCAATCTCTCTCATGCATAGCATGAATTTGGGTCGATAAACTATGAGTGTAACCTTGCAACATTATAATGAAAGGAATACATGTGATTCTACTGGTGGTAAGACAAAAATACAGTTTTAAAGGCTATCTAGCACACATACCATTTTATAGTTGAAATCTACCACTTTTAAAAAATTAAAGATTAATTTTTTATTTTTAAAAAAAGACCCACCCACCCCAGTTATGTTTTCTATCCCCACATTACAGAAACCAGCAGGAACCAGTCAAATGGGGACCAGGAATGTTATAGCACAATGATCAGTGCAGTGATGTGTGGCTGAGTAATCGAATTAACAAGGCTAACATGTGTACAAAAAAAGCTGTCAATTGATTACCTAATTGTTGTAATCTGAAGAGTTTAAAGCCAAATGCAGGTATTTTTTATGTGGTGTTATAAGTAATAAAAGAATCAAAGGTGGTCCATAATGGCTTTCAAGTCTTTGAATAAAACTCGGCTGACCTTTGGTGGAGATGAGATAAAAAGAAGAGACCAACCAAAAAATTACTTAGGCAGAAACACCTGAATAAGTATTTTGATTTTTTTGGTATTGTTTAATTGTTATTGTGCTGTTCAAGCTGTTTTTTAAGGAATATTTTAGCGCAGCTCATAATTTGTATTTCAATTCATGTCAAAATGCAGAAACATGCACTTACTACCAATGCTAAAAAGAACCACCGGCTAAGAAATATGAGGCTTAGGAATACATCTTAAGTCCAACTCAGGAACTTACTCCTTGGGGTGAACGTAGCTTGGATGAGTATTGGAGAGCAGTTAGCAGCTTTAAAAACCCAGCCACAGGAAAACTGAAGCTTAAACTTCTTTGCAGGCTGAGTGTGATTGTTTTGTCATTGCTACATTTTAATGCTGATACAGAGACGACATTCTGCATTCTTTGCAAAATAGAGTCATTCAAGGAAAAATCTGGACCAGAAACTATTGAGAACCTGTTAAGTGTGAAACTTCATAATCACAATGAATGTTATCTGTTGAGAGTCCAAAATCATGTTTTTTGCATGACACATTGTGTTATGGCATGTATGACTGAAAAGTTCATGTCTAATGAGAAGGAGTTTGTTGATCTATTGATACAGTACTGAATAGTTCAGGTTTAATGAGAAGCAGTTTGTTGATCTATTGATACAGTACTGAATAGTTCAGGTCTAATCAGAAGGAGTTTGTTGATCTATTGATACAGTACTGAATAGTTCATGTCTAATGAGAAGGAGTTTGTTGATCTATTGATACAGTACTGAATAGTTCAGGTCTAATGAGTAGGAGTTTGTTGATCTATTGGTGCAGTACTGAACAGTTCAGGTCTAATGAGAAGGAGTTTGTTGATATATTGGTACAGTACCGAACAGTTCAGGTCTAATGAGAAGGAGTTTGTTGATCTATTGATACAGTACTGAACAGTTCAGGTCTAATGAGAAGGAGTTTGTTGATCTATTGATACAGTACTGAACAGTTCAGGTCTAATGAGTAGGAGTTTGTTGATCTATTGATACAGTACTGAATAGTTCAGGTCTAATGAGCGGAGTTTGTTGATCTATTGATACAGTACTGAACAGTTCAGGTCTAATGAGTAGGAGTTTGTTGATCTATTGATACAGTACTGAATAGTTCAGGTCTAATGAGAAGGAATTTGCTGATCAATTGATACAGTACTGAATAGTTCAGGTCTAATGAGAAGGAGTTTGTTGACCTATTGGTACAGTACTGAACAGTTCAGGTCTAATGAGAAGGAGTTTGCTGATCAGTTGATACAGTACTGAACAGTTCATGTCTAATGAGAATGAGTGTGTTGATCTGTTGGTACAGTACTGAACAGTTCATGTCTAATGAGAAGGAGTGTGTTGATCTGTTGGCACAGTACTGAACAGTTCATGTCTAATGAGAATGAGTGTGTTGATCTATTGATACAGTACTGAACAGTTCTGGTCTAATGAGTAGGAGTTTGTTGATCTATTGATACAGTACTGAATAGTTCAGGTCTAATGAGAAGGAATTTGCTGATCAATTGATACAGTACTGAATAGTTCAGGTCTAATGAGAAGGAGTTTGTTGATCTATTGGTACAGTACTGAATAGTTCAGGTCTAATGAGAAGGAGTTTGTTGATCTATTGATACAGTACTGAATAGTTCAGGTCTAATGAGGAGTTTGCTGATCTATTGATACAGTACTGAATAGTTCATGTCTAATGAGAAGGAGTTTGTTGATCTATTGATACAGTACTGAATAGTGCATGTCTAATGAGAAGGAGTTTGTAGATCTATTGATACAGTACTGAATAGTTCAGGTCTAATGAGTAGGAGTTTGTTCATCTATTGATACAGTACTGAATAGTGCATGTCTAATGAGAAGGAGTTTGCTGATCTATTGATACAGTACTGAATAGTTCATGTCTAATGAGAAGGAGTTTGTAGATCTATTGATACAGTACTGAATAGTTCATGTCTAATGAGAAGGAGTTTGTAGATCTATTGGTACAGTACTGAATAGTTCATGTCTAATGAAAAGTTTGTAGATCATACCCAGTACCCTTGTCAGTCAGCACTGCTGAGTGTTGTATCACAGTAAAATTTCACAATTTGTATCATGTGATATAATGCTAATTCATGTGAATATTATGAGATACAGTGTGATAATACTACTGCGTATAATGTATATCCAACTGTGAACACTACAGACCCAAAACTGTGGTTGCATAATTGGCCTGCAGATCAGGGTCTGTGCTGTTGGTTCTATAGATGATTTCAAATAAACAACATAAACCAGTCAGAAATCAGCCCCTCCCCCCAACCCCCTCTCCAACCTGTGTTGGTATGTTGGTGGTCTGAAGTCTGATTGCACCTGTTCATAAAATATTGCAATTACAGCAGACACATAAGTGCATATAGTGACTGTTTTAAGGCACTAACTGGGTTTTCTCATGCCCTTGAGTTACAGTCAGGTGAAGCCTTTTGGCAATATATACAGCATATTTCTATATCAAATTCTCTGTTTGAAACCTTGTAAATCCATGTGGTATCACACAACCCCAGCACTCACCAACATTCTGAATTACCAGGCTCCAATGGTGCATAATCAGCTCTTCCATCCATATCAAGCAACCAATTAGATGCAACTGTTTCTAATTTGAAAGTAGTTTGGTTTTATCATGTGATAAATGTCTTGTTATGTTACTATTATCATGGTTCAGCAACATGACAAATTACAAAATGAGCTGATTAATTTGACATTGTAACCCAAACTGCTCAAATACTGTCAATTAATCCATCCAATTTTTAATTCTAAGCCCATTTTAATAGAACATCAGATTACTGTGCTGTGATGGAGAAGTATCTGACCAGAACGTACCACAAAATTTCAGGGAACTAGCTTTTTAGGTGGCTATTAAAATCTTTTGGGCACTAGTAACATTTTTTAGACCTATATTAGACCCCTGGGCTAGTGAACAAATTTGGCAGGCATCGATCCCTGATAAGACGTCTCAACTTTTAGTAAAAACTCTGCTAAAAAATTTTTTTTATAACTATGTGTAAACTGCAATAGAATAATTGCAATAAACCTATGTTTTTAAACAAGCTGGTTAATTTGGATTTAAAACTGAGATAGTCTGACCTTAAATTTGACTTTGAAAGAATTTCCAAGAGAAACAAAATTCTGAGTTGAGTACACGCTCAAGTTGAAAAGTTTTATGAAAGCAGGGCCTGTTGAAAACACTGGTTTCACCTCTATCATATTCTAACCTTGCTGTCTACGGAGGATAAGAATGGAGTTGCGGACTGTGTCTCGTGGATATCCCATCTCCAGGAGTGTGATAGCTGCAAGTGCCTCCAAGGGGTCAGTGATGCTAATCCCTGTAGCAGAAGCCAAAGGTGTTATGAAATAGTGGCACAAAAGGTTTTCATGACAAGTCACTGCTAAATGTGAATCAAACATAATGAAGACCTTAATAACACATCTATGCAATTCTTTAGCCAAATTTTCATTGTTATAAAGTTATTGTTAAATATAAGCATATGAAGCAGCTGTATGTTTAAAAATTACAAACAAGAGTGTAAAATTCCATTTGTTTATAAATATGCAAAATTCACTCAATTAAGAAACATTGTTAGATCATGTAAACAGGTACTATGCCCCTAGGTGACATACAATATTTGCAACAAAACCTAATAACACAACAAGAGGCCCAAGTGGGTATGAGAATGCTTACCTAACATCTGCCTAAAAGCCAAATACAAGAGCAGTTGGCCAAGAAATCTGGGTCAGTATGATGTTGTATGTTGAAATTTCTCCAGTACTGTTGATTGAATATATTATGAAAACGAATGTTTCAAGATTTCTCTAGTTTTTGTATCTTCAGCCATATCTGAGCACATATCAGCATCCTTTGCAAAATATTGAAATGTCCTGTATACCAGTTTGTGGTGTCAAAGTTGGTCAAATTCTGCTGTTTTTATTAGTATTGTTCTACTTTTAGTAATGGCAGCCATATTTAATGGTGGAACTTATCATTTGTATAAGTCTGAAAGGTGTTTAAGCTAGTACACTGTCTGTCAACATTTTTTCAAATTCTGTTATGTGGTTATTTAGAAAAGTTATTGAAAACTTTTACTATTTTTAGTAACAGCAGCCATATTTGATAGCAGAAAAGCATAATTTTTACAAATTCAAAAGCCCTACATTCCAGAATGCTTTCTGTAAAGTTTTATCAAATTCTGGTTTTACAGAAGAAGTCTTTTTTTTTAAATCTATTTTTAGCAACAGTGGCAGATCAGCATAATTTGTTCAAAGGTCTTTATGCCAGTATGCTTACTATCAAGTCTGGTCAAATTCTATTCTGCATTTTTGGAGAAGTTATTTAAGTGTATCTTTAATAATGGTGGCCATATTTTATTGTGGATTGGCATCATTTGTAAAAACTTTAAAGTCTTCATGCCAGGATGCTTTCTGTAAAATTTGATCAAATTCTGTGAGCATCTTTTGAGAAAAAGTTATGTCAATAATTTTTATAGTTAATAACATGGATATATTTGATGGTGGATCTGCATCATTTGTACAAATCCCACTGAGCTAAAAATTGATGTGAATGATGTTTCAAAACAACTCTTCGCAAGACCTTTAAGTCAGAGCAAGATTTTAAAACAAAGAAGCCTTTTGTTTTATCACGCACTATGATGCTTCTAGTATTAGATATAACAAGGAGAATAAAATGTCAAATAAATTTCACATTTTTATGAATACTGATGGATATAGATAGTGAATCTTGTGCTACAAATTCCCCTGACCATCACAAATTAGTGATAATTTCTACTGGACATCCCAGTTTCACAACATATTATGTAAATGGAACACTTTACTTAATGTAAATATAAGTTCCCAACTGAAAATATATCCATATGACACAGATACCAATATGTCCATATGATACATATACCAATATGTCCATACTAATAGATACCAATATGTCTATATTACCACTGATACCATGATGTCCATATGACACAAATACCACTATGTCCATATGACACAGATACCAATATGTCCATATGACACAGATACCAATATGTCCATATGATACATATACCAATATGTCCATATAACACAGATGTCAATATGTCCATAGGACACAGATACCAATATGTCCATAGTAATAGATACCAATATGTCTATATTACCACTGATACCATGATGTCCATATGACACAGATACCACAATGTCCACATGACACAAATACCAATGTCTGCTCAACACAGATATCAATATGTCTATATGACACAAATACATATATGTCTATATGACACAGATACCAATATGTTTATATGACAGATACCAATATGTCAGTATGACATTGATACCACTATGTCCACATGACACAGATACTGCTATATCCATATGACACAGATACCAGTATGTCCATATGACATAGATATCAATGTCTGTATGACACATATACCAGTATGTCCATATGACACAGAGACCAATTTGTTCATATGACACAGATACCAATATGTCTATGTCACAGATACCAGTATGTCCATATGACACAGACACCAATATGTCTGCATAACATGGATACCAATATGTCAGTTAAACAGAAATACCACTATGCCCTTATGACACAGATACTAATATGTCAATGACACAGATACTAATATGTCAATGACACAGATATCAATATGTCTGCATGACAGATACTAATATGCCAGTATGACACAGATACTAATATGTCAATTTAACACAGATACCAATATGTCCATATGATACAAATACCAATATGTCTGCTTGATACAGATTCTAATATGTCAATGTGACACAGATACCAATATGTCAGTATGATAAAGATTCCAATGTCAATGTGACATAGATATCAATATGCCCATATGATACAGATAAGAAATATGTCTGCATGACACAGATTCCAATATGTCCATATGACACAGATTCCAGTATGTCCATATGATACAGATTCCAGTATGTCCATTTGACACAGATACCATTATGTCCATATGACACAGATATCAATATGTCCATATGACATAGATACCAATATGTCCAGATAACACAGATACCAATATGTCCATATGACACATATACCAATATGTCTACATGACACATATACCAAACAGATACCAATGTCAGTATGACACAGATAAGAATATGTCCATATGACACAGATAGAAATATGTCCGTATAACATAGATACAAATATGTCCATATGGCACAGATACCACTATATCCATATGACAGATACCAATATGTCCATATGACACATATACCGACATGTCTGCATGACACAGATACCAATATTTCAGTATGACACAGATACCAATATGTTCATATGATACAGATACCAATATGTCTATATGATACAGATGCCAATATGTCCACACGATGCAGATTCCAATATGTCTGTATGACACAGATACCAATATATGACTCAGATACCAATATGTCCTTGCGACACAGGTGCCAATAAGTCCATATTATACAGATACCAATATGTCTGCATGATACAGATTACAATATCTGTATGACACAGATACCAATATGTCCATATGACACAGATGCTAATATGCCCATATGATACAGATACCAATATGTCCACCTGATGCAGATTCCAATATGTCTGAATGACAGAGACCAGTATGTCCATATGACATAGAAATATGTCCATGTGACACAGATACCAATATGTCCATAAGATATGACAGATACCACTATGTCCATAAGACACAGATACCAATATGTCCATATGACAGATATACTGACATGTCTGCATGACACAGATACCAAACAGATACCAATATGTCAGTATGACACAGATACCAATATGTCCATATAATACAGATGCCAATATGTCCACATGATGCAGATTCCAATATGACTGTATGACACAGATACCAATATGTCCATATGACTCAGATACCAATGTGTTTTACAGCACATCAACACAAAAAGGTTATATCATGCAAATGCAAGTAGCATAAAATGTCTTGTCCAGGGACTCACTACTGCAGCTGACCTAGGCTGATCTAACAGCAGGATTTGAAGTCGCACAAATCTGGTCATGACTCTTGAGATGCTATAACCACTAAGTAAACTGTGAGGCTAAAGGGGATGGATAGCACTATATGTCCCTTCCAGTGATATGATGGGGGGGGGGGGGGGGCGGGCATATAAAAAAAAGACACCCAAGTGGGCCTGATATTGCTTACCCAACATGTTAGGCTGTGAATGCAAATTTACATGCATATTGAAACTGTGAACTGGAAAGAAAAGGTTGGTGAACTTAATTACAGTGGTCTCCCTCTTGAATGGCCCCCTGACCAGCGGCAACAAACTTTATAAGGCCACAATTCCTTGGCACAGACGAATTTGTGTTCAAAAGTACCCCTCAAGGATGGCCACCCCTCTAACATGACCAGTGGCCAGCATTTTAGTGCAAAAACGGTCACATTTACCACTCGCGAGCATCCACATAATGGTTGTTTACAGATTAAAATCTTGCTAATATTTGCTAATTTCTCAACTCAACACATTTACATTTGTTCCAACATACTGATAAAGTAACTTTAATTCATACAAAGAGGTAAGTAATCCGATCATCCTTACTGTCATGTGTTCCTCAGATGTTAGCTTTTGTCACTTTGATAATTACTGGCTATAGTATTACCACCAATAATTATCAAGATGACGAAAGATAACCGCTGAGAAGCACACTATTGTTCAGCTCAAGTCAGTGTGACATCCGGTCGCCAAATAGGAAAATGGTATGTTAGCCTTTCTGGCTTCTCTCTCATAGATTATGAACTATACTTAACGGGTACCAGACCGGCGGGAGAAAGAAAGAAAAGTCGATCACGTGACAAACTCACTTCCTTTGTAAACACTGTGTATCTCGTGTGATAACCACATATTATCCACGAAGGAATAAGTTGTCGTAAAATGTTGTCAGACATTCACAGTTTAGAACGAAAAGTGAAAGCAATTAGACTAAACTAAAAGATGGAGAGTCCTTTGATCAATATTGAGAAATTTTATGTCAGAAAGATTCAAATAAACATCATCAATATACATTCAGCTGCAGTGAGTGGGAAGACAGAATTGATGGACGTACAGGAATAGTTACAAACCAAATGTTTGTGCCCAGAATTTACCACCAATGTGGTTTTGCACCACGTTTCATGATTATTTATATTTTTTTTTTTTAAATAATACTTAACGGGTACCAGACCGGCGGGAGAAAGAAAAAAAAGTCGATCATGTGACAAACTCACTTCCTTTGTAAACACTGTGCATCTCGTGTGATAACCACATATTATCCACGAAGGAATAAGTTGTCGTAAAATGTTGTCAGACATTCACAGTTTAGAACGAAAAGTGAAAGCAATTAGACTAAACTAAAAGATGGAGAGTCCTTTGATCAGTGGGAAGACAGAATTGATGGACGTACAGGAATAGTTACAACCAAATGTTTGTGCCCAGAATTTACCGACAACATGATTTTGCACCACGTTTCATGATTATTTTTATTTTTAAAAAAAAAATAACATTGATATTAGTTTTATCACATTAAGTCCGTAACCAGATACTATTCCTGTGATTTTTAAATGAAAATATTAAATACATAAAAATTTGTTACATCTTTTATACTTTATATGTAGTTACTACTCACAACTGTGTGATCCCCCTCTAGAAAGGCCACCCCTCTTATAAGGCCACTTTCCTGCTGCAGAAGGGGTGGCCTTATAAAAGGGGACCACTGTACTGCATTGTCTATAAATGCTGGAGTTGCTTAACATCTTTTTAGACCATATATATACATATATATATATATATATATATATATAGTATCAATAATCAGTTGTGACAGGATACAAAAGGTTTAAAACTGTTCAACACAAAGTGATCTGAAATTTATTGTCATATTGTAGTTTGGTTGTTGGTTTTAATGGCACTATCAGTACTTGATTTGTCCATATCATGCCATGGAAATCGGAGCTAAGTGCATTTCCCAAGGAGGCCATGAGGCAGCCAACATAGGCTGACATGGACAAGTATTGAATAGGCAACCTGTGGATTACGAGTCTCATTGGTACAGTATAATAAGTTTGGAAAAAAACATAAAAGTGATGCTGTATAGATAATAATATACAATTCACATTTAAATACTTAGAAGTTACAGTTTTTAGACATTTTAAAATTGGGGAAATGTCCCAGAAGGAGTCAATTTGCTACCTTGATAAGTTACAATGACTGATAAACTTATTGCTTGGAACATACTGATAATACATCTACCCCTTCTTCCACAATTAGACCCCTAGTTATCCAAGAGCAAGTCCATAACTCTGAAACTATTGGTAGGAATTTTACGAAGCTTTAAACACTTAATGTTTCGGGAGCGGAGACTGCTTTTTTAATCAGATCAAAGTTAATTCTGCTCACTGGTGGTCAGGTGGGGAGAAGTCAAAGCCCACCCCCTAATATCAACATATTTTGATAGAATTCAATGCACATTTTCTATGATGCATGGATGCATCTTTAGAGTATTGCATAAGATGCATAAGCAGACAGTTAATTAATGTTTAAACCATCATTGCCCTTGGATCTGTCCCTATCCCTTGGGTGATAACTTGGAAACCACAGAGATCCCCATCCTATGACCTTATATACACTTTCTCAGCATGTAAAAACATCATTTATAAAACCAGCATTGGCCCATGGGTCTCTCATGCCCCTTGGAATTTGACCTTGGATCATAACATACCCCCACTAAGTATATACCGTATATACTCGCTTATAAGTCTACGTTTTTTACTTAAAATTCGATTCATGCAGAGTAGGGGTCGTCTTATAAGTGCGACATTAAAAAAAAAATATAAATCTTGGGGTAAGGTTGGAAACTCAAGATGTTTGCAGTACATAAAAATACTGTCAATTCATATATTTTTATGTTTTCATGCCACTATTCCTATGCAGTAATGCATATATGGTATGCACTGTGTTTATCCGTTTCATGACGGTATTCATTACACAATACATGTATCTACAGTTATTTGGATTTTAATAATTTGAAAATATTACCGGTAAATTAAATACTACCTACCGCAAAATGAAGTGACCGTCAATGTTTACCGTGGGTGTTTACTGGTAAGTATATTGCCTCCATTTTTGTGCAAGTCCGAACAACCTGTATTTGTATTAATATTTGTGTTTTGCTGTATAAAGACTGTGCTGATGCAATCAAAGTTTTGATTTAATTTGTATTATCCTTTTCCACAAGTCAGATTTAATTCCCAAGTGATATTTCCCAAGTTATCTGCCAGTGCAGGTGGGTCAATAAGCCTGTGGCTTGTAAAGGGACTCGCTTTGTTTTCAAGTTGACAATCCTTTTGATCGAGCCGCGAATCTATACTTGTTCAGTGCCAAGTTGAGTTCTACAACTTCCTATGCATATACTTTGACCTTAATCCTTTTGCTTGTAAAGGCACCACGCTCTTTGTTTTCCCATGTGACAACCCTTTGATCAAGCCGCGAGTTTTATACTTGTTCAGTGCCAAGTAACAGAGGGTGGTTATTTAACTAATTGACATGTGTTCAGTTTCATCCTTTAATAGATTTCTGACTTTATGATCAAAGAGTTACTCACAGAGCCCAAGCTCAGTCTCTGCATAAGCACCCGCATATGACAGTAAAGCCGAGGAATCGGAGTCGGAAGAGATTTATGATGACTAGATGACAACGATTTACAATGACTAGACGACGATGTAGGATTTCAGAACTTTATCAGACAATGAGGATTAATTCTTGGACTTTGTACCAGATGACATTAGATAGTGACATTTATATAATATCGTGAATCACAAAAAAAGTGGACTTAACTTTCATTGTTTATTTGTACGACGTGCGGAATTAACATATTACGGGATATTGTGAATCGGATCATTCTGAACTTCTATTTTTATACCGGTATGTGACCTAATTGAATTCGTGGATTTATCATACAAATGGATTTAAAATGTCAAGCATTATGGATTTCAATGGACATTATTACACAAAGATGGACAAATTGTAAGTTGTCAATTTATTTGTGACATATTTCACTCAATAATATAATTGTATTTTACACTGGTTTTGTCTTTATTTTTCTTAACTATCCAGTTTGGCTTGTTTATATCTCCAAAGTGCATTTCTGACTCACTAAGAAGTCACCCCTTCAGACGGATCTGACTTGCAAAATACACCCTGACTTATAGGAGGGTCAAAGAGAAATCACTTTTTGCAGCCCTAAAATGGAGGGGGGGGGGGGGTTGACTTATAGTCGAGTCGACTTATAATCGAGTATATACGGTATATATATATATATATATATATATATGGTCAGCATAGATTCTTGGGTCCATTCTTACCCCACTGTAGTCCCACTTTTGGGGTCATAACTTTTAAACTACTGAAATCCCCACCCAGGGCAGCTGCAGTGGCTTAGCAGTTAAGGTAGTGGACTTGCCTTTAGTAGGGTGTGGTCTCATCCTTCCATCAGATCTAAGCTAAGAATCAATATTATAACCCCTCCCCTCTCCTCCAATTTCCTTCACACAAATAAATATAATTATTTAAAGAAATTTTGATTCGTAAATTCTTTCAAAGTTTTCTCATTTGCTTATTGGTGTGTGTGTCAGAGAAGTACAACATTTTGATTTGGTTGAGATATTAGCCCACATTAACGTGTTTTGCCTTGATGTTTTGATTATTTTTGTTGGGATTCCTCATTTCCTACATCGACATTCATTTACAAGATTCTAGTATTTCATTGGTTTACAAACTCACTTTGCATCCATAACTATTTTATCTACTTAAAGCGTTACTTGTTTCATTTTGATTTTATATTTTTGTTTCAGTTTTAACTTACAAATGATTTATCTTAATCTCTAAGATGTATTTCTTAATTGTTTTTTAAAATAATTGTTCTATTTAAATATATGCATCCTGTATTCTAAAGTTATATTTCTGTTTAAATATTTGGGCAGGAGAAAGAACGCTGCATTTCCCCAAACCTGTGTTTCTCAATTGTCCTTATCATAGGTTACTTCCCTTGTTCTAGTAATTTCATTTACTATACAGTGTGTTACTATATAATATGTACTATACATGGTTTCAATATGAACTTAGTAGAAATTTATATTTTGATGTTCCACTAGTTCTATAAACATGTATAAAGAGAGAGAGAGAGAAGAAAGGTATACTATAAGAAAACAAATTGATTATATAGCATACAAATTAAGAACTATTTTGCAACTATGCTGAATTTCCGGTAAAAATGCAGGTCCAAAAAGTGCTTCTAGTTCTCAAAGTCATGACTTTGAGGTGGCAAATGCAACCCTGAAAAAAAAGCCTCTGGAGTGTTCATAGCCAATTACATGCAAGAATACCTCATTAATACATGAAGATGTCACTTGTAATTGAAATCATCCAATATCTCAATGAAAGAAGCTTATAACCAAGTTTGATAACAATGTTAAAAAAAAATGAAGCCTCTACACTGTTAAAAAGTTCAGCCAATCACATGCAAGAAAGCCTCATTAATACAGGGTCCATACAGCTGCTGGTAAAACAAATTCCAGACCTTTTCCAGACTGGATTGCAGTATTTTCCAGACCCCTCTGGCACATGTATTCGAAGATCTGTATCACTATAAATGAGTATGTGGTATCCACAAAATATAATACAGTATCCACCAATCACAAGTGGGTGATAGGTCACATGTCTCGCTACCCGCACTAAACCAGCAGGGCCATCACTAGACTAAATGGCACCCCTGGCAACGAGTGTCTTTAGCAAAATAAAACACAGCAACCCAAAATTCCATACTTTTTCCAGACCTTTAGGGCAAAATCTTTATTTTCCATACTTTTTTCAGGTCTGGAAAAAGCACTCTTTTTTTCCCATACTTTCCAGACTTTGTACAAACCTTGTTAATATGCACGGATGTCACTCTTAATCGAATTCATCCAAAATCTCAATATTTTAAACTTAAGCATCAAGTTTGATCACAGTCTGTTTAAAATTGAAGCGTCTATAGTGTTCACAAGTAAGTGTTGATGGATGGATATTGAATGCAAGGCCAAGCTCACTTGGCCTTTGTCCAAGTGAGTTAAAAATAGCCCAGAACATGACACCAACAAGACAATATATGTGACAGCTACATCTCATTTTTGGCAACTTTTGTCTCATAAGGAAACAAGTACTACGCTTTAAAAAAAAAATATGTTCCCAAGACAAGCTGTCCATATATCAATGGGCATGACCCCATGGCCAAAATCAGAGGTTTGACAACAAGAGCATGAAGTAAGGGAAGTATATATGTTCTTATTTATTCCAAATATATAACTATAATAAGTATCATATTTTTGATCCAACAGTCCCATCCAAGGACATAACTCAAGGGCAGCAGTGTTACAAAGTGAGAGGAAACAATGTGTAACATTTCATTCCAATTATGCATTAAATTGGATAAGGATTTAATAATAATAATAATAAAAATAACCCCATTGCCCAACCGAGGGGCAAAACACTCAGGCAGGAGCAATCCTGAAAGAAGGAAAGTAATGTGATGATATTGTATTTCCATGTATGAAGTGAATTGGGTTAGTGGTTACAGAACCCTAGTGCAAGAGTAATCCTGAAAGAAGGTATGTATGTGATGACACCAAAATTAATCATGTAAGTGCTAATGGAACTATAAGTGATGGAAGAACCAAAATCTTAAAACTAAATGTATCCACGGTGCAAATTTTGACCTCATGACCCCACCCAGGCGGAAGATCCCTGGGGAAGGAGTGGTACAACAATAAGGGGAGTAAGTGATAATAGTATAATCAAAACATGAAGTGAATTTGTGAAGGGGTTATGAAGAAAATGTTACTGGTGAAACAAACTTTAACCAAATCTTTAACCAAAATGCATCCCCATTATAATACCTGACCCCATGGCCCCACCAAGTGGTAGGTGTAGTACTGACCCCATGGCCCCACCAAGTGGCAGGTGTAATACTGACAGAAGGGGAGTAAGTGATGATATTATACTCAAATATAAAGTGAAGCAAGTAATTGGTTACAGAAAAATAAACAGAAAAAAACCCAACTTTAACCAAAACCTATCCCCAATATAATTCTTGAACCCATGGTCCCACCCAGGGGCAGGAGTTGTATTGAGAGAAGGGAGTATGTGATGATACTGTAGTCCAAATATGAAGTGAATTGGGTAAGGACTTGCTGAGATAAAAATGCTGGAAAAACAATTAAAAAAGCTGTCCATATTCACCCCCCCCCCACACACACACCCTACACATCCACACACCCTACATATCCACCCCCCCCCACCCCCAGACAACCCTAATGGTAGACATCTCTATATTAAGGAGCTAAAATTCTCATCCATACCATGTTGGGCTTTCCTTCTGCTCTCTGCTCGCTGGGTTGATAACTGGAAGAAAAGAAATGAAAACATAGTTAAATAAGGAGCCAATTCCATTTCTCATGGTGAACAGGAATATCCCTATAATTACCTAGTGAGCAAGTCACAGAAAGGTCACACTCTACTGATATAATATAGCAATGTCAGCTTTAAAAAACTGGAGTTTGAATATGAAAATAGGAATGCTTCAAATATTTATCCAACAGTTTACTTTAAGCATGATTCAAAGTCCTTTTTTTTTTCTTCGTATAAACATGGTTCCTACAATTATCTTAAATGGAAAACATGCACCATGTTGGATGACTTAATCTACAAAGACTTGCAAGACCTCTTGCATGTCTAATCTGTAGATACAGATCTTTCCATACAAGTGATTATACTGGCAGTAGGACAAAAATATCATCTAAAAAGCCATCTACTGCACATACCATTTTATAGCTGACATTTACTGCTTTTGAAATGAAAACATTTATATGTTTGTGTGTGGGAGGGGAGTATTTTTACGCATTCTATCCACACATTATAAAAACTAGTCAGAACCAGTCTACTGGGGACTGGAACTCTTCCACCAGTGAAATGATGCATGCTGAGTAATCCAATTAAAAAATTTTACACAACGGCTGACATAAGTACACAACAAGCTGTAAATTGATTACCTTATTGCTGTAATATTTTGTTTATTTCAAGTGGTGAAACTTGCCAACAGATTTTTGCATCTGAGCCAAGAAAATAAAGAAGCCCTTGAGGATGAGGCTCTGAAATACATCTTAAGTCCAACTCAAGAACTTCATCCTCAGGGTGAACTTAGCTCAGAGGAGTATTGGAGACCTGTCTACAGCCTTAAAAACCCAGCCTCAAGAAGACTTAAGTTAGAACTTCTTTGCAGGCTGACCATGGTTGTTCTGTCATTTTGCCACATTCCAATGTGGTAACAGTTTCTATTCTTTGACAAATACAGAGTGATTCAAGAATAAATCTGGACCAGAAAACTATTGACAGCCTGTTAAGTGGCAATTTAATAATCACAATGAATGTCATCAGTGGTCACCAGGCAGTGAACTTGTGAAGGAAACTAAAAAATGCTTGTGGATTTTTAAAAAAATCTTTGCCATGAACTATGAGAAATACAACTCTTCTATTGCATTTAATTGACAATACCCTGACACTAATATTTGCCATCAGAATCTGATTCATGTTCAAAACTTTCTGTTTTATAATAAAATGAAGAGAATACATATTATAGAAACAAAAAATACACTTGTTTTGCTTCCAATCCCCTTAAAACAAGTAACAATTATGTCGATAACAGCACCTACTAAATTTAGAAGCCAATCTACTGATCCAAATTTGAAAATCTACTGATCATGTCCTGGTTTTGTCACATGTATGTCTTTCCTGACATGTGACATGCTGAAATCCATCAAGAAAAGACTTTAATGGCATGTTATTCCTCCAATGTTGATGCCTTATATATCCTATTTGAATTTCTGTAGCACATGTCATTTTTTTCATTGAGGTATAATCCTCATTGACCGGCCATTTCAAAGACTTCCTTGAATTTTCTCTGGTGGATCAGTGCACTACTTAGCTGATGCGATTTTGACTGATCAATATTCAACTGCTTTTGTGATACAAGCATTTAAATCAGCTTTCACTAGTGAATTATCATCAGACATTACAAGTGTTTCAGTGATATAGATGTACTGTTGTTTAAGTTGTGGATCACCTATTTCAAATTTTATCTAACTGGAAAAAGTGATTGTAATGGTGTAATTTGAGGTCAAGAACAGAAATCCGATTCTACATAGAAAATTATGAATTCAAACAGATAATGTGCACCATCTGACCACATTTACCTCATATCATTGATATATGTATAGTATGTACTAAATATCCTTCTGACATTATTTACTTGGCATACCTGCTACACATTATGTGCCAGATACACAGAGACTTTTCACCATGAGTAATGATGTTTGTTGGGAAAGAATGAGTAATGGATAAGAAGAAGATTCTTCCCTGCATTTGTGTGGATCATGCAATATAGGTCAAAATGACCAACTTTTTATTTAAAGGTGTAGCATTCCATATGATATATCTAAATACCAACTTATGTGACTCTATGAGCAACAATGTCAGAAAAAAATTACTTAAACACAAACCCTAACCTGAGTGTTGATGCCAGATGGACGGACATACATTATCAATCCATAAGTCTGAATTGCTTTGAAATCTGGTCAAAGATGGCATCTGTAGTTTATTAGTCAAAAAAGACTCCATTATTGTTGACAGACTTAAGACTCATGAGAGAAATCAGTGCATGTAAGTTACAAGTCGTCTAGAGATGACATATGCCCCCACTTGCACACTTATGTAAAGACTCCTACTGCAAGTGCCCTATTTTTTGTGTCATTTTATATACTGCTTATGCCACACTTGTTTGGTGTCAAACACTAACCTAGAGAAATTGAGCTCAATGCAAAGGTAAGCACAAATCACTGAACCATGAAATATGTCACACTGACCAAGTTTTCATTCATGGCTGTAGTACTCCCCATGACACAACTACCAGAGGCAATAGTGCCTGAGAAAGTAAGCTAAATGCAACGGTTACAAACTGAACTGTGAAATATTGGTCAAAGTGACCTAATTTTCACTTAAAGGTGTAGTACTTTACAGGACACATCTAAATTCCTACTTGTGTGAATCTGTGAGCAATTGAGTCCGAAAATGACCCAGAGTGCTGATGCCATATGGATGGGTAGACATCATCAATACATAAGCTGGCATTACTTTGCAATTCAGACAAAAAGAGATAGAATTGTTTTATGTAGGCTGCACCCTTGCATCTTTTTTCACAGTAAAATTTTAAAGGGCACATGTAAACATCAGCAACACACCATACAAAAATAGCTGACTACCAACATATTATTTTCTAGCCTTTGCTCTCTGTCTTGACTATTAGGCAAGTCTACAAAGTCATGAAGATGCTTGATTTTATCACTTGGACAATGTGAACTATCATAAAGAATTCAATAATGTCTCACTTTTTCAAGCTGAGTACTAAAGACAATGAACAACTGATGGTCTGATATAAATACAAGTTCTAGATATCATAGGAAATGAATGAATTGAAATTAATGATGATTACAATGGTACCAGTAAATCTACCAGGAATGACAGTTTGGCTGATCAAGCTTAAAAGATGCACAAGAAATTTGGAACCATAGTCACCTCTGTGAGGCTTTCACTAGTCTCCAGTATCCATTGTAAACACAAGACTAAAATGAAACGAAATCTTTGCCCATTTTCTAATTAATTTTTTTTTGCTATTGTGTTTTTTTAACATCTGAACTTTTAATCTATTTAAAATTTAAAATTGTAACTTTTAATTGGCACTATATAGCCATACTGTGCTAACATACCATGAAACCACCTACCTACCTACTGACTGACCAACTCACCCACCAATCCTACCTAAATACCTACCTACCAACCTACTGTGCAGGGGCATAAAAGACATAAAACAATTGAAAGAGCATTTTTTTCTATGATATCGAAGTACTGCAATGAGTTGATAAAAAGCAGAGATTAATTTTGTTTCTCTTTTTCTTCTTTAAAACCATTGTTCTTAAAATCTGCTTCAGAAGCTATTACCAATGTCCACCCATAAAATCCAGATTTTACTGGGTGAAAATCACAGGCATTTAGTAACCTTGGAGTGACAGCCAGCAGTACAAGCATAATTGGTGGGTCAATAATTACCTTGATTAGCTAGTACAGGTGAGGCCTCACATGAAAAGCATGCAGCATACAGTCAACTCATTAAATTCATATACTCAGTCACATGTACAATAAACAGTTAACCTGCTGAGGGTAACGTATCACAATATACAATGTATAATCTTTAATATGGAAAGTTTGCTACTGAATAAACATATTTATTCCAATTTCTGTATTCAGGGTACAAGAAATATATTTGGTTATGAGCTAAATGTAAAAGCTTAACCTAAGCCAATAAAATGTAAAATGTGGGTCACTGTGACCTCTCTTGGAATGAGTGTATTATAGTGTGCATAAAACTTATCTGGTCATGAGCTAAATGTAAAAACTTAACCTAAGGTAGTAAAATGTGAAATGTAGATGACAGTGATCTTCTTTTGTGGTAAGAGTGTGGTACTAACATAGATGCATACAATCATCTGGTTTAATGATTATACAATGAACAGAGCTTGAGAAATAAATTTAAAACACAAAATTTAATCAAAGTCAGTGAAATGTGAAATACAGGCCAAAGTGACCTCCTTTTGTGATGAGGCTGTTGTAATCATCAAGATGAATCCCTTACTAAGTTCCATTATTCCAGGTATAACAGTATTTATACAGTGTGTAAAAAACCTGAGCAAATGCTAAAACTTTACTAAGAACTGATGTACATGTATGTACAACTGATGTACATGTATGTACAACTGATGTACATGTATGTACAACTGATGTACATGTATGTACAAATTTAGCCACCTCAGGCCCCTCCCCAAGGGATAGGTGCTATGAAACCCACTCCAAACTGTTGCTTAGGATCTAGATAGAAAGAATGGTTGAGATTCTGTGGTGGTCTACATATGTCTATGCCTTGATCTGTGTGGATGCCAATGCCAGGCATAGTAAAATAGCTCCACTCTAATTTATAGCAGTGAGGTAATAATCACACTGCTTATATTCCAAATAAACAAAAATAAGCTTTAAAATGACCAAAATGAAAAGAAAAACAACCGTACAGCAATTTGAAAGAAAAGAGACATGATAGGGGCTACTGTAGGTGTAGGCACTGTTTTTTCAATTCTAATGTATCAGTTGAAATTCTGATGTTGAATAAGAACATTAGGTTCTACTCTGGGGTTTACAAGCGCCTCTGAAAGTGGAAATGGCACAATGTAGAGAAAGTTAACATATACCTGCATGTCTTTCATCTACTTGGATTGTTGGATTGACATTGATTTTTATCTCAATTAGGAAAACCATGTGCTATTTCAGACAGATAATTAAAATGACTGCTTTTGTGTGCTGGGGTCATGTACTTGAAATAGCATAAGGAAAAATAACTTTTCCTGACCTTGAAATAAAGATACAAATTTTCAAAGTGTAGGCATTATTATTTTCTGAAGTGCACTTATGAAATTGTACAATATCAATCAAGAGTTCCTCAAAGAACTGAAGCTCTACTGGTCAAAAGAAATTGTCCACAAATCCAAGATCAGACAGTTTCTTCTGTCCTTTTATTCTTTTTAACTTCTGAGTATTCAAACCATCTCTGATTTTGGATGTTAGATCAGCATAATTTTAATATAGGATTAACCATATATTTCAAGTTGTTTTTTTTAGAGTCTGTATTGCCAACCATTTAGGAGAAGCAGCTGTTATGAGATTTTTTAAATTTTCGGTGGTTATATTGGTACCAATTTAACTACATATATAGTGAGAAGTGTTTTAGTGAAAACCCTATGTCGATATGTCCATCTCTTCAAGAGGAGTACTGATAACAAGATTTGCAAGATGGCTACTACTGATGAGCACCATTTTTATTTCAGATCCACCAGACATCATAAGAAGTCTTTTAGTAAAAACCCATGACGATATGACTATCTGCTCAGAATGACAACAAGACTTTTAAAATGTCCACCAGAGCAGCCATATTTGATTTCCAAGAGGCAATATTTTCATTTTGGGCCTTAGAATGAATGTGTGTGCAAAGTTTCATGGCAATCCTCTTAGTAACAGTTTAGGAGTAGTAATAAGAAATCTGTGCTAACGGATGGCAGATGGTCAACAGGACATCACATAAGCTCTTCTGGTCTATGACCAGTAGAGTTAAAAACTAAAAACATGTTATCAGCTCAGTTTTGTTTATATAATTTACCTCTGAAGTTCAGGAAGTGAAAATAGCCATGCAGATCTAGCAATCTTCTATGAGATGCACATCAGAAGTAACTTCTATCTGTGCACTCTCAAATCCAAATCAATCCTATCAATCAGGTATAAAAAAAAAAAAATTGTAGATTCTTTAAAACTCCCCTAGGATATAGTCATTTTTTTTATAACTAGGATTACCAGTGGGGAAAATCAGGGGAATACCTTTGCTTTAAATTTGGAACCCTGTGCAAAAATGCAAAACTCCAGAGTGGAACCCTGATTGAAGAATAATTTTCGTATTTGTATTGCTATTGTTTAACATAAGATATATGAATGTGCATTCATACCAATTCAGCCTGTTTTTTTAATACAGCATTGACAAATCTCTGCCCTTTGCCTTTTTGAACATGAGGACATGTGGGATACCATCTGCAGTGTTCTATCCAGGGATTATCTCCTGGCTCCCAGTTTCGAAGGCCACCACCACACTGGTAGCATCTAGTGTAGTCCTGATTACCTGTATAATAAAATGTCTTCATGCAAAACTAATTCTGCTGCAAAGCCATATATATAGCGTATATACTGTCAATCACAAAATATTAGCAAGCATAGAATTTTAGCAAATTTAGCAAGTGAATTAATTTTTGCTAAAATTGTATTCACAATAATATTTTGTGATTAAAAGATTATAATATCTACAAATGCCTACAACTATCCAGAGAGACAGTTTTGGAAAAAAGGTTAAATGTCAGTAGCCATCATGTTGTTTTGAAGCAACACTGCAATCATGACATTTTGTCTATTAATATTATTTGAACATACCTTACTGTCAGTACCAATTAATTTTATTTGCAGTTTGCTAATTGGATTGTGTTGCAGGAGTAGAAAAATTAATTTCCCAGTAGCCTGGGAAAACTAAAAATTAATGCTGGGAAACCAAGCAACTCAAAGTCAAAGCCCAGCTGGGCAACTAGTTTTGGTATTAAGGGTCTAAAGTACTAGTAAGTATATTTGCCATTATTCAAAATCAATAAAATGGGCTGTCTACATAAACTGAAAATGGGAACTTTGGCCTTCCTTTCATGTAATTTGTGAGAAATCCAGTGCTAAATTTTGAACTGATTAATCACTTCTTTAAATTAGAATTACCATAAAGATTTTTAATTGGACATTCCCCATGCTTTTTGACAGAGTTTCTACCCTGTGTTGGAATAAAGGAATCAAATTGTATTTTGTTTGCATTTACATAGCACAGCATGTGAGCAGACTTGTAATTGTTTGTATGATATAAAAACAAATACCACTAAAAATTAAAATTTTGCACATTGGTAATTAGCTTAAATTTTATATATGCTGAAATTAAAGATTTGCTATAAATTAACAATGATAAAATATTTTGACTTATTATAAAAAATTACATAAATGTACAGTGAAGCCTTGTTAATCAGGACACCATTTACTGAAATGTCTCAGTATACAAGCAGAGCATTCTGCAGGATTTTAACAAAGTAATTCAGAGGCACATTTCCTTCAAAACTGACTGTCAAATACATAGATCATTTGGTGTTTAACAGCAAATCAACACAGGAATGGAAGGATATATCATGCTGAAGCAACTAGAGTAAAGTCCCTTGCCAAGTGACACACTATGACAGCTGACATGGCCTGGTCTAGACAGCATTCAAACCCACACACTTCTGGACATGAGTCTGGCATACTAGAAAACCATAAACCAAATACTGAAAAGCAATATTTCTGGTTTGGTTGAACTAAGTCCACTTTAGGGTGTTTTAAATAGTGGCTTTCATTAGCTTTTGTTGAGCAATGAGAGTAAAGTGTCTTGTCTAAGGACACAACATGACAGAAAACTTATCCACAAAATTGTAATACTTCATTGGTATTTTACAAACTAGTCTATTAATTCAAATTATTACTAACTTGAAGTGTTATTTGCTATATTGCTATTTTTTGTTTTTCTTCAGTTTAAATTATAAATCTTTTATTATAATCCCTAATGTGTATTATTTTTGTATTTATTATAACTTGCTGTATTGAAATGCATGCATCTTGTATTCTAAAATTATTCTTTGATCTGTTTTTAAATTTATTTCATGCAAGGGGAAAAACTCTGAATAAACCCAAACCGGTGATTCTAAATAGTCTTCATCATAGGTTACTTCCCTTGTGTTCCTTTAATAACTAGCTCAGCCAATCAGATGCAAGATCACCTCATTAATATGCATGAATATTGTTAATTACTGAACTTGTCTGAGATCTGGAGGACATATTTTATATATTCCAAGTTTTATTAAAAACAGATCAGAAATATGGCATCCAGAGTGGTTACAATCTTAGCCTATCAGATGCATGATCACCTAATTTATATGCTTGGATCTCACTTATTTTTAGACGTGTCCAAAGTCTTGATGATGCAAGCATATATTCCAAGTTTGATATAAAAACAGGTAAGAAATATGGCTTCAAGAGTGGTAACAAGCTCAGCTAATCAGATGCAAGATCAACTCATTAATATGCATATATCCTGCTCATGTTTGAACCTATCTGAAATATTGATATAAACCTATAAACCAAGTTTGATCAAATTGGATGAAAAACATGGCCTCCAGAGTGGTAACAAGCAAATGTTGACAGATGCACAATGAACACCTGGCATTACCATAAGTTTACTTGGCCTCGTGTGCTGATGATACAAAATTCTAAACAGTTTCTCCAATTTAAATTGTTCACATGCAAGGTTTGTTTTGAGTCAAGGCATGTGAACATCACATAAGTCACCATATTGAATAGTTAACAGGTGTAATGAGCTTCTCTCATTAGCCAATTAAGTTTGCTTGCTAAGGGAAGTAATTCTTTCAACCTCAAAAGGGCACTTGTTCAAAACTCTGTTTTGGTGAGCTATACATACCAAGGGTTGATATGGAGTGAACTAGATCGATGACCCTTGACTAGTGAAGATGATACTACCATATGAAACAATAGTACATAGAATGGCACACCCTCCCCATATTTAATTGTCCTCTATGTCAACATTTTTGCACAGAAACCCATTTTCCTACTTTCAGTCAGAGTGATCATGACCTTTGACCTTTTTAACCCAAAATCATAGAGTTCTTCTTTACCATAAGTGCAAGCCATCCACAAAATTTGGACCAGGTCTGTGATGTAAAACTAACAACACTGTGCTGCAACCATTTTTCTTATCTCAGTCAGTGACCTTTATCTTTGACCTTTTGACCACAAAATCAATAACCTTTTTCCTGCATCTATTGGTTACTATTGCACCTTGGAAGTACATGCCCTAGGTCCCAAGTATATTTTACAGGAACAGTCCTTACTGGCAGGTGGCATTATTAATACCATTTTAAAGGCCTTGATGTCAGGATGCTCACAATCAAATGTAGTCCAATCATGTGGTGCACTTTTTTTTTTAGAAGGTGTTGAAAGATTTTTTTTTCCTTTTAGTAACAGTCAATATATCTATTTACAGATCGACATCATTTGTACAAACTTGTAAGGCATCATGCAAGGGTGCTTTTACATAAATATGGGCTACACTGGTTGTGTAGTTTTTTGTACATTAAGTTCAAAATAACACATCTTGATCGACAATGGACAATGAATGATGGATGCAGGAACATACCATAAACTCATTTGGACTTAGGGCCAGGTGAACTAAAAATGTAACACAGTCATAAGTGCAAAACAGTATGTCACTGTGACCTATTTTTTAAAAACATGAATATCAATTTCTGAAAATAATAGTCTCATCAAGCTTTATAACCATAAAAACAACAGTGTCAGAGAAATGAAACTAAATGCACAACCAAATATGATCACTTGAGTATAATAAGTGTATCACTGTGACCTACATTTACTTTTTGTTAGCAATGACCAAAACTCTTTTATGTATGTTTGTATTTTGTTGTATATTTGTATATGTATATATTATATAAAATGTCTCTGGGTGTTTACGTGTGTGTGTGTGTGTTTGTGTGTGTGTGTGTGTGTGAATTAAAAAGTTTTCCATCATGCATGTTTGTGTACACATTGCTGTGTGCTGAATCCATACTCTGTTGCTCTTGTGTACACTAGTCCATAATACCTTTTTTATGTTTGTTTCCCAACTGTATTTTATATATTTACCTGTACATACCTACATAATTGAGGACCACAAGGGAGAATAGTTTTTGTACTAATTGCAACACCCTCATAAAATAAAGACTTTATGATTATGATTATTATTATTATTATTATTATTATTAAAATGAATGCACCCATGAGTTTCGTTACTCTGGATGCAACTTATGCCACAAAATGGTGACAGAAAACTAATATATATGTCTCTTCCAAGGTTTGCAGGCAAGATCTTCAACATAAAAGCACATTTAAAATCACCAGTGAAAAAGAATCCTGCTTCTGCCATTTGCTGAGGAGTCTGATCCAGATATGGAGGCCAGCCATGACTAAAAGTTGCAATCCGACTGGGCAGTGAGACATGTTCTGAAAACTTAGGCCTGTTATCTACTTCTGATTGTGCTGATTCCTCCGCTGGATGGGACTGCATTCTGGGAGTTGTCTCCCCTGATCCCGGCTCCTGCTGTTCCTGCAACATCAACATTGGTCCAGTAAGTAGGAATGATTATTGGAAATGTAGTGCAACCTCTCATAATGGTCACCCATCTTAAACAAAACCTCTCATATTCAGCCAGGGTTTTACTTTGCCTTCTTTTCAATGTAGCTACATATTTTACCTATTCTCAAGAGCCATGTGTCTCCTTTACACAGCCAAAATTTATCAATCTCATCAGCCATTTTGAAGACGTTCCACTGTACAAGTTTCAATGCATCCAGTATGTCTTCAAAATATAACTGTGAATAAACTATCAAATACACTAGCTCTACTTGTATGGCCTTGTTTTGGCAAATCTGACTTGCAAGCTTGTCATCCACATGCCATAACTCAACATCTTGAGGTATACGACAGTACAAATACAAAAACCTCTCATTTTTGGACATTAACATATATGGATGTGATATAACAGCAGGTTGATTCTGAAGTAAGACTTGGATATCACTAAATGTTTTGAATTAAGTTTAGCAGCGATCATTTACATGGAAATGCAAATCAGTGTCCCATAATGGTCACTGACCTTAAACAACAATCTCTCACATCCAAGCAGGGTCTAATTTAAAACAATAATTCAGTGTTTTTGTAAAACACATTCCCATGGCTCCCATCTGGACCCAGACCCCAAGTTTAAGCCTATGGCTAAGTCCCTGAAGGCAAAGCTAGTTCTCAGGGGTCAATATCAGTTGCATATCTACAGGAAGATAGTTGGGAATAATCAATGTAGTCAACATCGAAGGAGACCTGTCAGTTTCTCCAATTTAAATCGTTCACATGCAAGGTTTGTTTTGAGTCAAGGCATGTGAACATCACATAAGTCACCATATTGAATAGTTAACAGGTGTAATGAGCTTCTCTCATTGGCCAATTAAGTTTGCTTGCTAAGGGAAGTAATTCTTTCAACCTCAAAAGGGCACTTGTTCAAAACTCTGTTTTGGTGAGCTATACATCCTAAGGGTTGATATGGAGTGAACTAGATCGATGACTCTTGACTAGTGAAGATGATACTACCATATGAAACAATAGTACAGAGAATGGCACACCCTCCCCATATTTAATTGTCCTCTATGTCAACATTTTTGCACAGAAACCCATTTTTCTACTTTCAGCCAGAGTGATCATGACCTTTGACCTTTTTAACCCAAAATCATAGAGTTCTTCTTTACCATAAGTGCAAGCCATCCACAAAATTTGGACCAGGTCTGTGATGTAAAACTAATAACGCTGTGCTGCAACCATTTTTCTTATCTCAGTCAGTGACCTTTATCTTTGACCTTTTGACCACAAAATCAATAACCTTCTTCCTTGCTCCAAGTGCAAGCCATCCAGTAAGTTTAGTTGATGTATGTCATGTAAAACTAATGTTATTGTGCAGAAACCATATTTCTTCTTTCAGTATGTGACCTAGACCTTTAACCATGTCACTCCAAAATCAATAAGGTTCTTCCTTACATCAAGTGCAATCCATCCACCAAGTTGAGTAACTCAAGTTAATCCACGAAAACCATTTTTTTCTTCTTTCAATCAATGACTTTGACTTTTGACCTTTTGTACACGAAATCAATAGGGTTCGTCCATACCCCCAAATCCATCCATAAAGCTTGGTAAATGTACATGGTGGAAAACTTGACTTATCATGTGGGAAAAATAAATCATCTTTCAGTCACAGTGACCTTCACCTTTGACAATTTGACCCTGAAATCAATAGGGTTCTTCCCTACCCCAAGTCCAAGCTATCCACAAATCTTGGTAACTGTAAATAGTGGAGAACTTGAGTTATTGTGTAGAAACCATTTTCTCTTTTTCAGTCAGAGTGATTTTGACCATTGACTTATTGCACCTGAAATCAATAAGGTTCTTCGTTACCTCAAGTGCAAACCATCCAATTTAACTGTAAATGGTGGAGAACTTGAATTATTGTATGAAAACCATCTTTATTCTTTCAGTCACAGTGACCTTGACCTTGATTGTTTGAACTCGAAATTGATAGGGTTCATCCTTACCCAATGTGCGAGCCATCCACAAAGTTTGGTAACTGTTGATGGTGGACAGCTAAAATTATTGTGCAGAAACAAACTTGGTAACAAATGGATGGACAGACTGATGGACAACATCATAACATCATATGCTCCGCATTATGGCAAGCATATTAAAATATTTCATTTATTTTAACACTTTTAAAATATTGTCTGCTTACCTAGCTGGAAGTAAAACATGAGTGGTCTCCCCTTAGAAAGAAAGACTAGCACCAAACCAATCTTTCCTCATTCCTACGGATTGAAGCTGCAAAGATGGCTTGGGAGGGAGTGTCCATATTATGATTGTGAAAATATAACAGAAATCAAAGAAACAGATTTTACTTAGAAAATTGGTTTCTTCTTCAAATACATTACTCAATCTTGATATGTTAGGATAATAGGTAAGAGGTAGAGAGATTTACATGCTGTTGCCCTGAAGCTGGCCCTTTGAGTGGTAAGAACATAGGTTTTAATTTGAAAGACTGATTTACCATCAATGGGAGCCTGTTCTTAGCAATGTAACCAGGGAACATCATGAAAGAAACCTAACCGTCCTGTTTAAATTGCAAGAAGTTTGGCTCAACTACTAATGATTGCATTTCACTGATTCTGCCTGATAAATACAAAGCAGGTCTTATACAAAATGTGAGTCAGAATTTATTTGGCCAGTGGTTCAAGGGTGACATCATTCTGGATAAAACTATGAGTAAACAAACATCATTGGAAGAAATACATAGTAAAAAATGGTTGACAATATTTCAGTGCACCAGAAAAAATTTCTGATCTCAAAAGTTATGGTATGGTACCTTGGATTGAAAGGGAAACTATAACCTAATCAAAAGTTTCTTTTCTTTTGTTTCAAAGTATTTACATTGTCAGAGTTTAATTCATATGAAATTAAGTGATCTCATTTTTAACTACCACAAACGAAGGCCACAAAAAGCTTGCGGAGACTAGCAATCATAGGGCACCTATTTTTTTGCAACCGTCGCACACAACAACAACACGGACCATCGATATCCCACAGCGACCAGCATACACACCACCACACAGGCCACCAATCATCAATAGCCCGCAGCGACTATCCACGCACAACCACATTACCGGAGATAGCATCGAGGGTTCCAACAACAAGTACACTGAGCTGCAAAGACAAGTGGTCAACGGTTCCAGCAACAAGCACACAAGGCTTCAAAAACAACGATACAACCTACCTGTCCCTATTGTAGTCGATATGTTTCCAATTGGAGAAACGAAGTTGCACCTATGTATGGAAACCAAAACACATTTCTACTACCAACCGAGAAATCCAGACGTATGGAACCGCGTGTGAAATGGGTATTCGGTCTGTGGAAGAGTTCACCGACATGCATGTGTTGCTGCAGAATGTCTACCACGGCAATTTGGCATCGGATATCGCAGACGTAGACTACCTACCAGTAGGCCGTCCCAACGAGCTCCGAACCAAATTGCAGCACGCATCTGACATTTTTGTAGATGATCTGTACCTGTAGAGCCTTCTCTCCGATATCCAGGTGGACCACACAAAGGTTGCGTTTGAAAAACATCCTCATTGTCGAAAGTCATGGGGAATCTAGAAGGGGTTTAGGGACTGGGAACCATAATCAGCAACAACAAAAAAAAACTGGTATTATGCTACTACTGATTGGCATTATTTCTATTTAATACCAACTAGACATCATAAAAAGTCTTTTGGTGATAGCACAATGTCAATATGACCAGCCATCTATAGAAGTAGTGATAACAAGATTTTCAAGATGGCCACTATGGTATGCATACTGTCTGAATGGTACCAATTTCATTTTGAACCAACTATACATCATGAGAAGTTGTTTAGTTAAATCCCCATGCTGATACGACCATCCATTCAGGAGGAGTAGCGATAACAATACATGTAGTTTCAAAGATGGCCGCTGTGATGGCCATATTGCACATCAAATCGGCACCATTTTCATTTAGGACCAATTAGACTTCAGAACCCCATGTCAACAAGACTATCCATTCTGGTGGAAGAGAGATAACAAGATTTCAAGATGGCCACTGTGGCAGCAATATTGGACATTGGAATGGCACCATTTTCATTTAGGACCATCTATAGTCTGGACCCGTTCCATTATGAATCGTACACCAACTCTGGTCCTCAAAAGTATTTACCTGGCACAGTTACTATCTAGCTGAGGATTATTTAATCCTTTCAAACCTTACAAATTTTGAACCAAACATTGTTCCGTCTGCGCAAACTTTTTAATTTGGAAAAATAACGGCGAGTGCAATGTTAAAGAAATGTTATTTATAGTACAAGCACAGCCTAATATACATCATAAGGTGCATGGTTGCGACGCAGGTCCTCACGAAGGTAAAAATAAAAGTTGGTACATTTATACTGTACACAACGTGCAAGATACCAACCACTATAGCCAATGAATTTAAAATAAATGGTACGAAACTACAGTGACAAAATTCTCTGAATCATATAAATGTAATGTAAGTAGAATATAGAATTTATCATTTCTTTGCTAATTTTATGCCACACATTCCAAAACAGTGCATTCTGAATAAAAATGACTTTATAATATTTTTGTCAAAATCATAATTAAGTACATTTAAAACAGCAAGTACTTTAGACATTACTATTATTATTATTATTATAGAAGACAGAAAGAACCATATACATATGCATGCAGAATAAGTAGTAATTAAAATAAATTAAAACATTCAGATAACAATGTTTCCTAGATCAATGATGAATACAAATAAAAATAGAAATACTATTGTATAATAATAACTGATATTTATTTATCATAAGTTTAAAATTAAGAAATTTAATCAGATTTTAAAATAAATAATCTTAATAATAATGATTTATATGTTTATCAGACATTTACACTTATATTTAGGAATTATTTGTATTTTCAACAACATCAACAACAACAATAATAATAATAAGAAGAAGAAGAAGAAGAACAACAATAATAATGTCTACATTAGATATTCTTGTTAAATGTTAATCAAATTGCTGGATCGCTAAATGCTATCTAAATATGAATTAAACATATTTCTATGGTGAAGACACTTCTGTTTACACTGCATTTTTGTGGAATGTTTAACATATAATAAAAAACTGCTACAAATCTATAATCTAATTATCTGACATATTTATGATTTAGAGACTGACATACTTATCATTTAGAGAATTTTTTTCACTGTTGTTTTGTACACAGACAATATTTCCCAACAGCATGTTGTAGAATTTACCAAAGATTAGGGGCATGGCCGGCCCAGAATTGACAGTGGTCATCAGAAATCCATAAATAGCCATACAACAAGTTTTCAGTCAAATATTGTTCATTATAGGAATTCGTGTTCATTTCATAAATATAAGTAAAAAATTTAATCAATCATACTCAGACAATACTAAATCCCAATATAACTTACAGAATATATAATCATTGTATAAACCTACTACTGTATCATGGAATATACAGGGCATAAAAAGAAAGTTGCATAATTTTGATTTCACTTGATTTGTAAGATGCTATGAAATATTTTATTTTACTGAAGTATGGAAATGTGATGTATCTATTATAACTACTTTTTTTCCTGACTATACGTGTAGTAAACCAAAGTGTTACTGATGATCCATGTGGTGTTGCTGTGCTCATGCAAAACGCAATTTTCAATCACGTGAAACATGTTTACACTGAGTATATGGACTGTATTTGTATCTTACTGAACAAGCAATTATTTGTGGCTCAGCATGATGTCATGCTAGGATGCATCTATATACCCACGTCACGTTCACCTGGATACAATGTCAGGTCCTCTAATGGCACTGATGTATTAAAAATCAATATGATTGACATTTTAAACGACACTGAAAATGAAATATACTGGTTACTGACTGGTGATTTTAATTCTAGAACTGCTTGTCTAGATGAGTACATAATTGATGATGATTTACAGTTCATTCCATCACTCAATTTTGTACATTATAAGATTGACAACTTTAATAAGCCTAGAAAATCGAGAGATATAGAGATGAGTGAATTTGGTAAAAGTTTGATTCAGTTATGCTGTCCAATAAAAGTTTCAATCAACATATTATATGAAAATAATACTGCTCTGGATGATATAAATTTTGGCTTTAAGTGGAATGAGAATGCAAAGAATTTATATGTGACTAATTTAGGATTGCTACTCAGGGAGTCATTTTTTAATGATTATTTAAACACTGTCACAAAGGATATATAACAGGTTCTTGACATGCTCCTAAATATGTTATATAATGCAGAAGATAGTTTTAAAGTAGATTGTAGAAAATCAAATATTCCTAAAGCATCCCGGTATGATTTGGAATGCATGGATTTGAAAAAGAGGAAATACACTCTCTTAAACCAGTTTAGGAAAACAGGTAAAAGAGAATTTTATCAAATGTTTCTGGGTCTCAGAAATAATAATAGAGAAGTATGTACAAATAAAAAGAACTGTTGAATAAAAGTTCTGTATAACAAATTTGAAAATTCATGTGATGAGGATGAGGCAAACTATTTTTGGGATCTTGTAAATTCGATATCTAAGAGTACCTCGCTTGAAATGCCAAAAAAGATATAAAATCTGGAATGGTTTAAGTATTTTTAAAGTGTTCTGAATCCATCTAAAGGTGAATTAGACCCAAATTTTGTAGTATTTATTAGAAATGTTATGGAAAATCATGAAATAATATCTGTGATATATGCAATGACGATGACACAAATCAGATTCTCAACTCAGAAATATCTGAGAAGGAAGTATTGAAAGCATAAATTTGCTTAAAAGTAGTTAATTACCTGTTGAAGATGGGCTTCCTGGAGAATTTTTCAAATGTAAAAAAGATATCATAGTACGTTATTTAACACTTCTGTTTAACACTATTTTCTACAATGGTACCTTTCCTGATAGACTGAGAAAGGTTTAATTAATACTTTTTAAGAAAGGCAACCCCTGTGATGTAAACAATTATAGAGGAATAACTTTACTAGATACTTGCAATAAATTATTTACTACAATTTTAATGAAAGACTTAATACTTTGGCCACCAACCATGATAAGATACCTGAAGAACAGGTGGGATTCCGGGATACCTGAAGAACAGGTGGGATTCTGGGCTGGCTATTCGACAGTAGATAATATTTTTATATTTCAATCTGTGGTACAGAAATATCTTTCGAAGAAAAGAGGAAGATTCTGTTGCATATATGTCGATTTTAAAAAGGTATTTGATTCAGTGGATAGAGAGAGGCTGTGGTATGCATTGCTACAAAATGGTGTGCATGGTAGGATGCTGGCTATTTTAAAAAGGCATTTGATTCAGTGGATAGAGAGAGGCTGTGGTATGCATTATTACAAAATGCTGTGCATGGTAGGATGCTGGCTATTTTTAAAAATATATATTCAGTTAATCAGCTGTAAAGACTTCTCAAGATCAACGAAGTGAATACTCTGAATGTAAGCTTGGAGTGAGACAAGGTTGTATATTAAGTCCTCTCCTTTTCTCCTTGTTTTTAAATGATTTATTACCAATAATGAATGAAAATGGTGGAACTGGAATCTATGTTGACAATGAATTACAAAATATGATTGTTACTTTATGCTGATGACTTGTGTATTTTTGCTGATATTGTTTTAGAATTACAAAGAAAGATAGACACAATGGAGCTCTTTTGCATAAAATGGGGTCTTACTGTAAACACATGGATAAGACAAATATTGTTTTTAGAAACGGTGGTAGACTTAATAAGTCTGAAAAGTGGACTTTTTAATGATTATTTAAACACTGAATATCAAAATTTTAACTTATTACAACTATTTGGGAGTAATGTTTTCTATCATATTGAATTGGTCAAAAGCAATTGAAAGACTTGTTATACAAGCTAATAAAGCTTTAACTCCAGCCAAGAAATCAATAAGAAAACTCGGATCTCCATCACCGAACATTGTGTTTATATCATTTTATGTTTGTATTATGCCCATTCTCCTCTATTCATCGGAACTTGTGCGATTTTGTTTCACTTCAGTCAGGTATGACTGCAGCTTTGTTATTAATTTGTTCGATGTTTATCATTCTTTTCATTGCAGGTAGTACAATATCACTGACTTTCATATGATCATTAAAATTTTGTATTGCGCTTACTGAAAAAGAAATAAGTATATGAATGCATGTTCAGATTCCGATAACATAGTATTGAAGAAAAAAAAATGAGATTCACACAAAATGAAGTAGTAATACAGTTTGCGAGGCATTGTCATTACGTTATCATCATCTAAAATATAATTTGGCACTATGTATCATTCATTATCTTCATTAGAACAAGGAAATATTTATAATTAACTGAATTAATACGTTTTTTTTTCAGTATCAAAAAGTTAGCAAATTGCACCCCAGAGGGATAACAATGTAGATAAATCGGTGCCCCCCCCCCACCCCGTCTCTCTCTCAACCTCTGCTTGCATGGGTGATAAACAGTAAACCACGCCCACATTATCGAGACCACGTCCACTCCACGATGGTGATCGGATGCGACTCCGCGAGAAAGCATGGTGTGTAGGGCTATTCTCCGCGACACGCCGCAACAACTCAGTCAGGACGCATGGAGTGATGATGGAGGGGTTCCAAAAAATCACGTGAGCTGTACTATACATACTGTGAAGGAACTATGGGAGGTGTACATGCTTCACATCAATTTCTAGAACAACACAAGCCCAAAACACCCAATTCACAAATATATCCATATCTTTAATTATTAAACAATAATAGCTGAAAAGTCACACCATAGCCTGAAGTTAAGAAATTTGACATTCGCCAATTTACGAAACTATCCCCTGCCACCTTAACATTGCACTCGCCATTAACAACTTTGTGTTTCCAAATGAAAAATGTTTGCACTGACAGAACAAGGTTTGTTTTTAAATTTGTAAGGTTTAAATGGATTAAATAATCATCAGCTAGATGGTATCTGTGCGAGATAAATACTTTCGAAGACCGGAGGTGGTGTACGATTCATAATGGAATGGGTCCAGACTATGGATATCTTAAGAAGACTTCTGGTGAAACCTCATGTCGATATGACCATCCTTTCACGAGTAATAGCGATAACAAGATTTTCAAGATGTCCACTGTGGCGGCATATATTGGACATCGGATCGGCACAATTTTCATTTAGGACCAACTAGACATCATAAAAAGTCTTTTAGTGAAAACCCTTTGCTGATATGACCATCCATTCAGGAGGAGTAGCAATAACAAGATTTTCAAGATGGTCATTGTGAATTAAAACTATCGGTAAATGGATACTAGGATTTGGGGGGGGGGTCCAAAGACTAACACTATGACACTTGGACCCCTAGTTCTTCAATTTGATATCAATTTGAATGATGAATGATATTTTTATCTTCAACTTATTTTTTTTTTCTTCTCCCAAATACTGCGTATTTAGGTTTCTGTTTGCACCCTAAAAGTGCTTCATATTCACAACAAAATTTGTCACTACTTATAAGTTAGATATGTTTTCTCGTATGCTACTTTCGTGTGGCCCGAGATTTAAAGAGAAAAAAAAAAGGTTTTGATCAGTTCATTTCTGGTCGACAACAAATAACCAGTTGGTTTTGATCTTTCTGTGGAATATGAGAGGAGGGTGGTGATGGTCATCGACTGTAATCAACTGATGAAAAGATATTGCTGTGCTTGCATCAAGCATGTACAGTAGGGCATAATGATCTCCGTCACCTATACCGTGCACATTTCCATACTTATTTATGGGGTGGACGAAGCCCAAATAAACATTGCAATGAAAAGGTTAAACGCAGAGGTCATGTTTGCGAAGCTATCACACCATAACGACAATGCCACGATTAATATAGCTACTTGCAGAACACGCTCTAATTACATACGAAATACGTTTCAAAAACACGATCAATTATCATCGGAGGTAGGTTTTGCCTTTTTCCTAGAAAAGTTGTAGCCTACGGAACATTACAAACAATCTTGTCCCCCGATAAATCCATTAAATGTGATAAGTACGCTGTGGTTTTCAAAATTACGTCAACATAATGTGGTTGCAAGAATTCGAGTTAAATTTCATATTTCAATATACAGATATCTCACTGTCCTAACTGTTCACAGGTATGTCGTACCTGTAAAGAGAGAGTTTTTCTTTTTTCGTTTTCCACCAAGACGTTTTTTGTTTTAAAGCTTTAATGCCGCTTGCTAACATTATTAATTATACCGGGTAATAAGTAACATTGGTTACGTGTAATTACAGTCAAATAGTGATTTCTTAGTTGTACTGTACTTCAGACTGCAATTTTTCCAAAATCCTGAATAATCTTCAACAAATACACTTTCTCTGATTCGGACTAAAAACTCCTGAAAGTTTTATTCGATTCACAATACTTATATGCCAACAATAATCACCTCCCATTAAAGTGATATATGGACCAATAAACACCAAGCAAATGATCTGAGTAGTCTTCTATAAACATTACAAATTGCACTAACCGAATTCTAGGCAGTGCACTTTTTATGGGAATATCGTATTACGAAAAATGAAATACTATAGAACATGTTTCTATATTGATCTTGCGATGATTGTAGATTGTTATCAATTCACTCTACTTCCATTTCTCTTATAATTAAAAAATGCACCTGAATAAGATCGAACCTGTTCGACTTAACTCTGCCTTTATTTTAGAATATCCCGCATACACCCCACCCCATGTTAGTTCTGCACGTATTGTGTATTATGGAAGAATTTTTTTTGTCAGTTCCGGATCCGGTTTAATTGGACTTTCTCTCTTTCATGTTTAGTCAGTAATGTGTTGAGATGCCGATATATAGGACTCGCAGTACTAATTCAGCTCCCATAGCAAACCTATGGAAACACCATGACGTTAAACTAGAGTCTCTGGAAGGGACTTACCTTCTACTGGGAGAAAAGTCCATGAATTAAAAATAAAACCATTTCTTCCTTTTAACTGTCGTGTGTTGAAACCATCTCTGATATTCTTTAGCGATAACAAAATTTTCAAATTAGCTGCTGTGGTGCACATAGTGGATATCAGCTTAGCACCATTTTCATTTAGGACAAAGTAGACATCATTAGAAGTGTTTTGGTAAAAAACCACGTCATAATGATCATCCATTCAGGGGGAGCAGTGACAAAAGGATTGGTAAGACAATCGTCGTGGCAATCATACTGGATGTCCAACTGGCAACATTTTCATTTAGGGCCAACTAAGTATCATAAGAGGTCTATTGGTGAAAACCCCATGCTGATATATCCATCCGTTTTGGATTTGGGAGGTACAGAGATAGCGATATTTCCTAGATACGACTTCCCATTCAGAAGGAGTAGCAATAACAAGATTTTTAAGATGGCCACTGTGGTGGCCATATTGGACGTCCGAGCAGCACCATTTTCATTTAGGACCAACCAGACCATGGGTTGAACGTGTATGTAAAGTTTCATGGCAATCCTCCAAGTAGTTTGGAGGAGTACCAATAACAAACTTGTGCTAATGGATGGAGGGACAACGAACCATCCCATAAGCTCTTCTAGTCTCTAGAGCTAAAAACAATAACTTTAGACTTCTGAACGCTCATGATCAAACCTATATTTCTCAGTATAGACCCATCCTTGATGCAAGGTCCTGTGTGGAGAAAGCCATATGTGCTGGAGTTTTTTTGGATCTACATGTGTTGGAAACATGTGTTTTCAACTCAGCACCTAAGGAATCAAGTGCTAATTTCAACAATCAGTGTTCCAAAATCAAGTCTGTAAAAGGACTGAAATTCCATGAATAAACACTTTCTCTATTTTTCAGTTACAAATAGGATAAGCTCTCAAAAGATTCTTTTTACTAAAATTGTACTTTTCATTATCAACCAATCATGGCCCTCCAAACCCATATTATACTCTATTTTATGATCACCCATTTCTAGACTGGTTTCCATTTGTCCATATAATTAATTAATAACACAAGTCCTATATCCACCCTTGATTTACTTGACTGACTATGTATAGTAGTAGAATGCAGAAGTAAACAGTGCACATAGTTCTGCTCATCAAAGATTACATTAGTGAATGTTAACTTATATTGCAAGTTCATGTATACCAACAATAGCAATGGTGTGTTTCAGGCAACATTTAAGTATTTGAGCTTCATTTCAGAAAATCAGAAAAAATATTAAAATAAATCTGTCTAATCAAGAGTTACCTTGTTTGTTATCACCATTTATCTTTCTTCAAATTAAAACTGAAATATAGTATCAACCTTGTCATATTATGCATTAAATGAGAAAAAGGTCAATGTGACTATCCATACATGTACAACTTCAAAAAAGGAGATTAAATGACAAAAATTATTTAAAATTCCTACAGAACACATATAATTTAAAACTGATGTAGGAAGGCATAAGCCAATTAAAATACAAAATATGAAGTTCCAAAACATTCACGGAATCAAATTGGTGGGACACAAAATAATGGGGGGTCAACAGCATTAAGCATGGTGGTAGATGTCTAAGTGATCAAATCTGAAACACGTTTCAAAACACATTTAGGAAATATCGAATTGGTGACCATAATTACTCTTTAAATGGTAAACTGTCTAAAAAGTTATATATTTGGTTGCACAGATATTAACCAACGTACAAAACACCCCACCCAACATAGTAAAATCAAAACACTCTAAACACACCCACCCCATTCATGGCAACATTGATATCTGAAAGTGTTTAATTTCCCACTGAAACTCTTTTTGAGGTAGACAAAAGGCATTCCTTTTACTTATTATCTACAAAGAGAACCTGAACTTTGCATAAATAGTAACTTAACTGTACATGCATTTGTGAAACCAATAGAAAGCTGTTGTTCTCTATAGGACTCGTAGCACTAATTCAGCTCCAATAGTAAACCTATGGAAATACCATGATATTACAAATTAAATAACTTTAAATTTCTGAATGCTCACGATGAAACCTATATTTCTCAGTATAGGCCCATCCTTGATGCAAGCTTCTGTGTGGAGAAAGCCATAGGTCCTGCAGCATTTTCTGATCTACATGTGTTTTAAATTCTACACCTAAGGAATCAGTTGCTAATTTCAACAAGTGTTCTAAAGTCAAGTCTGTAAAAGGACTGAAATTCCATGAATAAAACTGTCTCTATTTTTTTCAGTTACAAATAGGATAAGCTCTCAAAAGATTCTTCTCACTAAAATTTTACTTTTCATTATCAACCAATCATGGCCCTCCAAACCCACATTATACTCAATTTTATGTTCACCCATTTCTAGACTGGTTCCCATTTGTCTATACAATTAGTACTGCAAGTCCTATAAGCAATTTCATATAAGCATACTCCGCATGCACAGGAATTTCACAGCTGTTTTTGGTTTATTGCTCAAAGGACCCATATCACACAGTTTTAAGCTTAGCAATAAGAAGCAGAGAGAAACAAAAAGCGAAAGAGAGAGCAGGACTCTCTTCTTGTGCTATAAATTCGCTTTTGCTCTCTCTCAACAATCAAGCTGTAAAGGAAATTGATGAGAGAGAGATTAACTCCTACTTAACGAACCCACTCTTATGACAGCAACAGGCTGTAACCTGGCAATCTAATAACCAAGAGCTGCATTCAATATCCAAGTGAAGTTACATAAAACTAGTAAAGTCTACCATAATAAAACTGTGTTGGAAAAAGTTTTGATCCCCTATTGCCATTTAATACATAATACATATGAACTTTAAAGGAAAAGAAATGTTTTTAATCCAAATTAATATGAAGATTTCAAAAGCAACTTGAGACCACATGCTAGGAACTAACATATCTCCAATGAACATTTAATCCATTAACAATTCTCAAGAGTTTCAGCAATGTTAAAAAAATACTGACATAACTCTAGTCAATGACTAACGTTTAAATAATTAGGTAATAAATGAATGCACTGCTCTCCTTTACAGAATAATTTTCTGTAAGGAAACCCGCTTAGCCTTGGTACTATGTTCACAATTATAAATCACCAATTGTTTCAATTTTAAACTCATGCATTTGTAAACGTTTGCATGTAAGTAAATGCCTCAAATTCCACAGGAGGAACTTTTAAAAAAAAGCCAAGTGTTTCATAAAATGTTTATGTTAAATCTGATATGCACTTAAGTCTATATCATGGATTTCATGTATGAAAAATAACTACCTGCACTTCAGTAAGGTTCACATATAAAGTTAGCCTTTTGGGATTTTTAGTTTATCACCTTGAAAAATATAGCTGTAACTTCATCTCAATCAATTTCAATAAAATATAGATCAATCCAAAGATTGCACTGACCACGAGTAGACCAACAAGTTGTTCTCCACCTTTTTTTTTTACTGGTGGCGGCCCCAGTATAAAAAAAAAGGTGGAGAACAACTTGTTGGTCTAGACCACGAGCAGCATCTCATTAACAATAATAATTTTGCATTGCCTTCAAGCTGTATACTTTCCAGGTTTCTATCAAGTCAAGACACCTTTTCACTCATGTTATATGCCGAAACAATTAGCTGACACAATGCTAAAAATAAAAAACTTAAATTAAACATTAGGTTAATCTTATCGCTGACCACTGACGTCAAACAAATATGGCAGCACTCAGAATAACTTACTTTTATTTTCTTTTAATAAACTTGTATTTTCGTATTATAGGCCTTTTAGAAAGCGTGAAATGTGTCCACATCATATGCATATGGACCTTTTAGAATGGTATTGTTCAGAATGTTTTCTTGAAAATATACGACTTAAACAAATATTAAAGATACCATTCGCTGTCCCCCACCCCCCGCATCTCGTAAACTGTCGTTGGATTGACACGTAAATTTCTATCAAGATGAAATTATCATTACGTTTAGTGTACACACTATAATAAAAACAATACCGAAAATAATATTAAATGCAGATGAGCTACAGAAAAGCTGAGAATGGTCTAATAAGAGCTGGGTTTGACTGCCTTACCTTCTTTGCATGGGTCTGCGTCTGCTATATTTAGTACAGAAGTCCTATTTTTAGACAAAGGTCATAAATGACCAGTGGACTTTCCGTTGCATAGGTCGGGAAAATCACCAAGAATTCTGTTACGAAATATAACAGTCTTATGGTTTATCTGTAATTAATTAAAATATGAATCCTTATTGTCAATAGATAACTTTCTTTTTCTTTTTGTTTAAATCAGCATTAACAGATTATGCTTCTTTTATTCTATTAATGTTACTTGTTTTTAATAAATAATGGATAGGGTGATATAGCTAAGAATGACAATAGTTTATTGATAATGTAGGCCGTAGGCCCATAATACGCCATTTACATAACAGTAATGCAGTGTTGTAGAGCGCCATATTACAAAAAATGTAACACAGTGAAGTGAAAAAGGAAAATAGGAAAAGTTAGCACAAACAGTAGAGATATGAAGGAAGATGAAACGGACATAGCATTACATAGTTGTGACATTGCTTATAGGTAGAAAACAATAATATAGTTACATGTCCATTTGCTCCCTTTTGTGGTATGCTGAAAAGACATTGTGCAAGTTGAGATATTATGACAGGGTTCTTAGACTTCATTTGAAAAAAGATTTCTTCACATGGGTGTTTTTTGCTAAAGATTCCTGGTATGAATCTATTTCTAAGATCTGCATAAAATGGGTATTGTAAAACAAAGTGATATTCATCTCCTGTTTTGCTTTTATCACATATCATACATGTACGTTGATTTGGAGGGACGCCATTATGCATTCCTTCCTCTATACCTAAATTATGAGCGAACATCGGAGTCTGGGTAATGCGTTTTGTGGATGGGAGTGATATACTTAATGTGATTTGTTTACAGCTGAATTCCAATCCTGAATTAAATTGTCTTTAAGACGTGGTCTGAAATTGAGCAAAAGTACTTTTTCATCTCATACATCCTGTACGTACCAAATATAACCAAATCCATATCTGAATAGTATGTCTTTAACTTTCGTAAAACATTTGACTTCACTTGACTCATCCATTTTTTCAGCATAATATAACATTGTCTTGGATATCAGTTATCACCCATTCTGATCAACCTAATCCAATACTTAATAAATTTCCAATAAAAGTAAGACATAGAGGTAATCTTCCACATTCTCCTCGTGGTACAAGGGAGTATGTGTGTCTCGGAAGGTTTAGAAATCTAGCACAAAACCTATCATGTACCTTTTTAATTGTATACAAATATTCATACCCCCAAATTTCAGCTGCGTAAGTTAATACAGGTGTGATCATAGCATCAAATACTTTGAAAGCTTCTGTCACAGAAAATTTGCTTAACTTATTTTGAATAACACTCAATGTATGTTAGAGATTTGTTTGCTTGAATTTAGAGTTCTTGCTTTGCTTTTGTCCAAAAAAGTTTAGGAGTGGAATATAATCCCATCTAGGTATACCAAGATACGGTTTGGATTTGTTTACCCTTATATTATCACTTTTCGTTACTCCTCAAAAATCCACCGTTTCTGAATACAATGATATTAGTAGTATCTAAATTAACACACATTCCACTATTTCAAAAAATGTCTCCACAATATTAATCTGCATTTGTCAAGAACCGACCGTATTTGCAACGACATCAGCATACAACAGCGCAATAATGTCAGATATTTCTTGTATATAAAAGATATCATTTAGACACTTTTGTTGGAGGTCTGATACTAAATCATTTATAAATAGATTGAACAGAATAGGGCTTAATACGCAGCCTTGTCTGGTGCCAATATTACAGGTGAAGAATTCTGCATAATGTCCTTTCATCTGCGCACATGAACGTAGATTCTTGTACATCGAGTCTAAAACTTTAAACAACTTTCCACCGATACCTTTATTGACTAAGCAAGTCAGTAATTTTACTTGATCAATAGAGTCAAAAGCTTTGGAAAAGTCTACAAAAAGACAATAAAAACGACTTCCTTATTTACTCAGATATTTCTGAACCATTGCTTGAAGTGAATTAATATTGTCTATGGCTGAGTAGCCTGTGCGGAATCCTGAGCATCTTCAAGTTTGTTATTAGGTTCACACGACTGAATGAGACGATGGTTTAACATACCGGTAACAATTTTATTCAAGATATCAATGAGAGAGATACCCCTGTAATTGTTAGGGTAATCTGAAGAGCCTTTATTGTATAATGGGAAGATAATGCTTCCGCCCCCCCCCCCCATTGTTTAGATAAGTGCCCGGAGTTATGCTTGGAGTCGCGTTTGTTTGTTTTTTTAATTATTATTATTATTTCTGCTATTATTCCATACGGTCCACCAGGCTGTTTTGATTTTAGAGTTCGGATACTTTTGAGAACTTCAGTTTCAGAGATAGAACTTTCAAAAATATAATCTGAAGTTTCAGTCATACAATCGAAACTGTGATTAATTTCTGAGTCATTACGATACAGTAATGATCTGCAGTATTCATACCATTGATGACACGAGATCGTGCCGTTACTGCGTGCTTTACGTGCACGTGTTTGTTTAATCAGCTTCCAAAACTTTGAGACATCTGACCTTGATTCTGTTAATTCCCTCTTTTTTTTGTTACACTTATAATTCTCTTTTTTTCATGCGAGTCACATTTTTGAACCTATTCATTTTATAATCCGTCAGATTTTGAATTGAACTATTAAATTTAAATATATGGAGAGAATACATTTTTTCCCATTTTTTAAGAAATCACATTGTTTATCCCACCAAAAAGGTTGTGTTTTCATAGCTTTATTACACTGTACCAACATACACAGGGTTAACTTGTGATATATATCAATGATACATTGTACAGCTTCATCGATCATACGGGATAAAGAATGATCAAAATTAGACCGAAATTCAGAAAGTTCACGTTGGAATGAATTGACAAATTTGTTATTCTTTTCTTTTTTCATTCCATCTGTACTTGTCAAAGATTTTACTAGTATACCTTTCCTCCGATATGTGTCGACAAGTGGAAAAATAAACTCACATATGATAGGGAAGTGTAGAGATTCATTCACAGAGCCAATTTCGAAATCTGAACAATATTTAAAGACCCCGGTTGATACAGTCATATACTCAACTACGCTAGTCCCATCATTTGCGATGCATGTGAAATTTCCCTCTCGATCTTGGTGCATTCTATCATTTAGGATATGTATAGAGCATGTTTTACATATATCAATCAGTGAGATACCGAATACATTACAAACAGAATCTTTCGATTTTCTTTCTATATCAAACTAATCTGACTCATAGAAATCATTTTCTCCTAACATAAAATTGCAACATCATTTTCTATAAAACCACTAAGACTACCAGTTCTACAATTGAGGTCCCCGGCCAAAAAAGAAAAAAGCGTCAGGATAGGAAGATACTATTTTTGACAGAACTCTTTCTTCTGATAATTAGACCCCATTCTCTTCAGTGTCAATCGAATTATATATCAGATACCCTTTTGGTGATAAGTAAGCAAAACAAAGTATCAAATCTTTATCTAAATCTAAATGGTTCCATTTAAAGTGGAGACAGACACAGTCCTCCAGTTCTAAGTAAATTCTTTTCACAATATTTTCTTCTACTATCTGTGACCAATTTATTAAATGAAAGATAGGCCATTGGTTGTATATTCTAGTTTTTTTCATGAATTGTGCAAAGGCCTTCCTATCGTCTCTCAAATTTGGGTGTAGTCTTCTGTGACGGGGTGGGAGTTTGACCCGTTTGAATCTTTTCTTGTATGCTTTTTCTTAAAATTTGACTGCACATTTTGTTTGTCTTTAAAGTTCGTATATTTGGCAATTATTGGTCGTGGCTTGGAACCACTTCCAAACCTATGTGCACGATCTATCTGTACTTGATCATTGTTCATTCCAAGGATGTCCCGCCTATATGTTTAATTTTCTCCTCGCATTGTTCTCAGGTTTCGTGGTCATTCTGTTCATCAGATCCATAGAATATTAAGTTGTTCCATCTGGACTGAGATTCTAAATGGTCACAGCGTTTTACGAGGGTTTGCAAACTGCGTTGCAAAGTCTCATAATCTTCCCGCAAGCGTTCTTGTTCTTCCTTTATTTGACAAAATATGTTGTGAACATTGCTGTTCAAGCTCGAATAGTTACGGCTGAATGATCTGAGTTCTTGCTGTATACCAGTTACAACAACCATAATATCTTCCTCGTCATGCTCAAAAACACTATCTCCGAGATCCGTACCAGTACCTAATGCTAAACCTAGTCCGTATTAATAGATAACCTTGCATGAGAGGGTTCTGTGTTATTTCTTTGTTTTCGCGCATTGTGTCTGGGACTTAGGTTTGGCTCGATACCCGCCATTATGAGAAAAAGACCGAGGGCTGACAAGAGTTAAATTGTACAACTCTACGTAACTCCCAGAACCTTTCAAACCTTGCACACTCACTTTCCTCTTCTCCGGTTGCATGAAACAGCCTATCTTACATCTCCAAACTTATATATGAATTCCTATTTTTAGACAAATTGTGCTGATTTTTCTCAGCGGTGAAGAGCAAGTCTAGCACGCTAGCACGCACACTCGGCAGGTGGCGCTCCATCTTATATATATATATATATATATATATATATATATATATATATATATATATATATATATATATATATATATATATATATATATATAAACATTTTGGTCTTCTCTGCGATAGGTACAATAATCCCTTCTTTGATTTTTGTTATACAACTTGGTTGGGCTGACGACAGCACAAAATAAATATGAAGTTTACACGTTTTAAGACCATTTTTAATTTGTTTCCTCTTTCTTTATTCTATTTGTTATTTCTTTTTAGTAGATTTCCCCGTTATTCAATTCAAACGGGTTAATAATTTCTCTTGACTTTGGGATGTAAGTTGTTTCTACCCCTGACAAAGAGATTGTTTAGCTCGAAACGTTGGGAAACTGTTTCAATTTGCGCCGTTATCAATTTGTGTGTGTGTGTGTGTCTCTCTCTCTCTCTCTCTCTCTCTCTCTCTCTCTCTCTCTCTCTATATATATATATATATATATATATATATATATATATATATATATATATATATGAGGATGTTTAAACTAATAAGGCGCGACATTTAAAACATTCAAGCAACATTTCTATTAATCATAAAACGTTTTGTAAATTCAGCGCGTTTCTTTTGTATTTATTGTTTGTCTCCGTTTTGTAATTGCCTTGACCAAGACTCCACGAGAGTCGAAAGCGCTTCGCATAGTTCAAAACTAGTTTTGCACTGTTTGTTGTCAGTTTGTACATTTTTCTTAATAAATCCCTGACACACGCGATCCCTTGCTGAATAAATATGATTTGTATTGTATATACCATACACATCCACATTTCAGACAACGCAATGCTCTTGGCCATTTCTCTTTATTGGTTAATAGGGTATTTTGTATTTCATGAAGAAAAACAAATTCCGGGAGTACGAGTTTATTGTAACTGATACCCGTTGATCCAGAACCTCTGGCCCCCTCACACTGAGTAGACCAGACCCGTCCTTCGAACTAACGTTACCATCGACCGCAACATCCGGATTACACCAAATCCCCAAAGTTCAGCGACTCCCGTAAACAGTTCTACATATGACTCACGGTACTAATTCAACTCCCATAGTAAACCTATGGAAACATCATGATATTAAAAATTCAATAACTTTAAATTTCTAAATGCTCATGATCAAACCTATATTTATCAGTATAGACCCATCCTTGATGCAAGCTACTGTGTTAAGAAAACCACATGAGCCGCGCCATATTTTGGATCTATATGTACATGAAACATGTGTTATCCATTCTGCACCTAATGAATCAGGTGCTACTGTTGTTATGGACTGTTCCTAAGTCAAGTCTATAAAAATACTAAAATTGCATCAATAGAATCTTGTCTCTATTTTTTTAAGGTACGGATAGGATAAGCTCTCAAAATAATATTTTACTAAATTTTACTTTTCGTTATTAATCAATTTCTAGACTGGTTCACAGTTGTTACCTATAATTAGTACCGTGAGTCCTATACTAATTATAGGGAACAACTGTGAACCAGTCTAGAAATTGATTAATAATGAAAAGTAAAATTTTAGTAAAAAATGGGAGTTGAATTAGTACCGTGAGTCCTATAGCTCTAATTGAACAGTTAAAAATACACTGACTGAGCCGTGTAATACACAAGATAGGGTTAAGTACGAATACAATGATATGTATTACGCATGCGCGCAAATGAATTGACTTCGTTACGGATTAAATTATTTCATAAGAACAACTGTACGAGATTATTATTATAATAACCACATTCATACATGAATCGGTCTCCGGCAAGAATAATTGCACTGGATTATAAGAACTCGAGCACCGCTCATTATTTAATGCATGCAACATATAGTTGAATTCAACTTGTCTGTTCAGTTATAAAAATACCTGACTTGAAATAGATTATAGCTTATCTGATAACGTGGCGTTGTGACATAGGTCCGACCCTCTGTAAAATTTAGAATAAATTCCAAAACATCCAATATACAAAACAATTCTATTACAAAGAACAGAACACAACAAATAATACATTTCCATTTTCACATGCCTCTACAGCTGAAGATTGCTTCCGTAAAGTGGTTATTGCTGTGCATCTTTTCAGATACACAGTCAAAACTTTGTTTTGGTTGGGCAGAGCCCAATGTAAATTCTGAAGTTTTCAATTTTACAAAAATCTCAACACCTGAGTCCACATTACTTACTGAGATGGACCCAGATATCAAGAATTCTGAGAGGCCTTCAGACAAGCCTCATCAGGAAACCGTGCGTTAACTGGATAGCTTCCTGACAAAACTCATTTGTATTGTGACAATACATAGAATATAAGTACCCTGGTTATGAAGAAATCAACGGCCAGAGAACTCGAGGCAATCGGGTTTCTCACCGCCGGCTCTTTCTACGTTTGGCAGTGGGTGAACCGAACTCTGTATTTTGCAGTAGCTAAGGCTGAAACTATACTGCTTCGGGTAACGATGTACGCGGCAGCGAACCCATGTACATTTTCGTTCATATATTATGCAAAGGTATTTTAGTACCCACAATTTCGTGACAAAAGTCATACGGGAAAGTAGGAAAGACAGATTAGATTATGATAATGTTGTATTCCGTCGAATAGAATAAAATAATTCGGATGAATGTGTCAATTTATGGATACTGCACTTTTCTGAATTAAGTTATACAACGGAGGAGGAATATACCGACTGCGAGAATGGTAAGAAGATGTACGAAGAAGACAGCTAGCATGCAACATAATCACATGCCCTGGTAATTGCTGCCCAAAGTTGCATACAATCTATAGAATCCTGTGTACAAGTTCCACTACTACATGGACCATGCAATTTAGAAAACACATACTACTAGGTTATTAAGGTATGAACATATAAGACACATAAAAATATAATTTGTGTAGGGTGTACAAAGAACATTAAAAATGACTAGAATGTTAGCCTATACTGGAGGTATACTGAAGACAGAATGGAAAGCTTTATGAAGATATAATATTGTCTCAAAAGCAGCATGTACACAAAATGTGTTCTTCAACATGACAATAGTTCCATGACACCATAACAAAACAAGTGTCACACACTACAAACTACGTAAAAATATTCAAAGGAGATATCTTAAAATAAAATACAAACTAGTATTGTCTCATGCGTTATTTGTGTGGTTCCAAACTTGTAAATATTACAGAACAAGAATTCCAAGAGAAAATCTCAATATTATGGTTTTACATATGATTAATGTTAAGATGTATATGCATATGAAGACATCTATTATATAGAACACGAGAAACAACTTGTGATTGAGCAATTGTTACTGGACTTTAAAACAAGCTACAAAAATCAACAATTTTCTATTGCCTTTTCAGAGAAGAAATATATTTTACATTGATTTTGATCATAAATATAGTGATGACAAAGTAACTATGTATGTCTTGGGTTAAGGGAATGCACAAAGTTTAGATATTATGAAGTACAAAAACTTAAGTTATTCAGATAAATATAATATATCTTGAAACTGTATGCGTATTCGAAATCGTTTACTTAGGTTTCCCTTGTGTACAAATGGACAAAGCGACGACTTGTACGTATCAAATTCAAATTGCCCGGCATATAAGCTGCTTCCTAGCTACAAAGCCGTCTGTACTTCAAATCGCACAAACAAAATTTGAGAAGCTACGGGTACTTTTGAATTGATGGATTCTGTTTGAGAATATAATTGATCAAAGCACCTAGGGCATGTTTCAAGAAGTCAGGCTCAGATTTATAAAGGTAGCTGCAAACATAATAATAAGCAGCACCTTCTGCATTGCAGACAAGCTGAATGTCCGTACTGGCGTTCGAGTGTTTCAAAACAGTAGGATTATATGGATTAATCATTAACGAATTGAAGTTCAAAACACGAAATGTCCCTTATCTGCGTAAGTAATATTTGCATTTCTTACAAGGTATTCACAAGCAGATAAAGGTTTGGAAAACCAAAATCTACTCAACACCATACCTTTCCTGGTATAGTAAGCTGAATGTGAGACTGATTGCAATCGAGTAACGATATCAGAAAGTTGAGGGTCTTGTACATTATTGAGACTACAAATTGTTCTGTCAATGTGGTCAACAACAAAAAAAAAAAGACTTTCCGATCATGAATTTCTGTGGGAAATCGTTTAAACCATAAAACCATATGCACACGAAGACTGCTTTGGTTTTGAAATTCCATAGGTGCGAAATAAACTACGATCTTCGGAAATGTCCTCTCCTGCCACAAAATTGCATTCTGCATTAAATATTTCAATTTCCTGAAAAATGGGGGGGGGGGTCCAGTAGACGCAGTTGCGGGACGTGGCGCGGATCCAAATTCCGTATTCCAAGACATGTATGTCCCGAAAAGTGTAGCCTCCCAGAGCGACGGCCCACATCTTTAGGCCGCCCTCTGAGGGGCTGCTAAACGTGAGCCCCTGTGGGGAAAAAGGCATCCCCCGGGCGCTGCCCCCAAACGGTCATTCTCAAACCCCCTCCAAAGGCCTAACACTCATAAAACAAATGGATAGTCTCCGGGGCCGGCTTCTCCGCCCGCACCCCCGCCCCATCCTGCACCAGCTCTGGTGCTCTCGTGGTGTAAGAAAATGGACTACTTGTCTTTACCATTTCCACCTGTGAGGGCTTGTCGGGTCATAGTTTCGCAAAAAGACTATATTCCAATCATTTGTTGTCACCGTACACGAAATTTATATGTTGCATACGTGTGAAACCTCCCAACCAGGATGGTTTTCCTCCCAAGATGAGCGTTGTCTCCCATCCCTCCTGTCACTCATTGAAATCTTCCTTGTACTCAAAATTATTTTTTTTTTAAATTCCAGAACAGACATTTTTCCAGTTTTTTTTACACCTTGCTTCCAGTGTAGTATATTCTGGTAAAAACTTATTGTGATCATGTGACTGAGCATGCCCTTATAATTGCTAGTTCGACAGACAATAACCAAAACTTAATCATTGGATTACACTCTGTGTGATCAATAGTAATACGGAAAAGATTAAAGACGTTAATGTATTATGGTTGGATTAGACATTACTAAAGAGCTTGGATAGCATAAAACAGGTAGGTTTGGTATCGGTATTAAACGTTTGTCGATATCTAAAGAGTGCGTGATCTCCCAATGCAAAAAAAAAAAAAACATTCTAAACAACAAAAATATCACACAAAATTCAAGAATGTATGGAAACTGGAATTTAAGTGGTTGGAATCAAGTTCAAAGGGACATGAATAAGCATTCTGTCGTTCCTATAAAGTCGATTTTAAGAGGAACTTTCCAAATTTGAACCCAATAGTACCAATCTTGAGAAGTTCTGGCAGGTAGTCAGCAACCTGAATCTACCCACAGGTAGGAAACAATTCAGCTTCTTGGTGGACTCAGTAGTTTTGTATTAAAATTGCTACATTCCAATGCAGACATGGAGAGGACATTTTCCATTCTGAGGAAAATTCAGCCTGAGAAAACCTGGATCCAATTACAATACATCATCTCCTAAGTGTTAAGATCAACAATGGTGAGAACTGTCAAAATCCAGACAATGATCTCCAAAGAGATGCTAAAAATGCTTGTGGTATGAATGGCAACAAGTTACTGTGAAAGGACTGATGTGATATGATGAAGTGCATATTTTAATATTAAAAAATGGTAATTTGTTCAGTGGTTGTTATTTTCTAAAACTTGGGTCTGTTATGTCTATCGGTAGAAAATATAACAAAAGAATGAACGACTCAAACAAGCTTTCACAATTTCTAAAATATAAATTTAATTTCCTAAAATATTAAATATTTCAAACAAACAAAGTGAAAGAATTAAAAATAACTTACAGTTTAGAAATTCCTAAATAATCTTAAATGTCCTATTGAATTTTGATAATCCGGAAATGTCCAAAGGTTATCTGAATGAAATCCCTAAAGTGCTTATATGCCACAAGAAACACAGTTTTAAATCCAAATATTATTAATTCCAGGTAAACTCCTATGAATGTAGAATATTGTTAAGTTCCTTGAAGAATAGTACTTAAATCCAAAATGTAGATAATAGATTTTCACCAGCTGATTTTACAAACAACAATAATCTTCCTTAATAACCTTATGATTCTGGAAAACTGCTAAAGAATGAGAAACACAGTGATTAAATTCTATTATATAGCCTCTTACTACGCACAAGAGAATTTAAAACTATGACTTAGAATAATTTCTGTCAACAACCTTCTTTAACCAATCATAAACTCGGTCGCGTATGTTACTTCTTGTAGTGCCTTTGCACTACAATTAAAATACCTTATTTCAAATCAACAAGATGTTGACATCGGATTCAGGTCATAAATATGTATGCGCTAACCACGTGATTCACCATTGTGGGTTAAGCTGAATGACATAATTATTGATTTTCCCTGGACATAGCATGACTCATATAAACATGTTCATGTACATTTGTACATTAAAAATAGCATATACTACTGAATTAAAGAATTTATAATACACTGGTTAGATTTTAAATAAAGAAACAACACAAACGCCAATACATTTGTGCGCTAGTTTCGCATTTTCTGTATGCTTCTTCAGGCACAAAATGTTTTTGAAAGAAATGGATGACGTCTATATATTTATAAACAAATACGTCATTGACATAACGTCATAAATGATATGCTTTATCATAAAAATATCATATGTATAACGGGATCAGAAAGATACATGAGTCTCTAATAAAAACTGACAATGAAGACAAACAGTCATACATACAACTACATATTTCTATAACTAATATATATATATATATATATATATATACACATACATATACACATACATATGCACATATATACAACATATCAATTCCTTCACTAACAATTTATACAATTTTATATAATGCCTTAATATTAAGGCCATTGGGATACAATGTATCTAACCGATTAATCCAGTAACTTTCTTTAATGAGTCTGTTAATTTCTCCGTGCACAATATCGATTGGCATGAAAGAAAAATCACGTAAAGAGTGATTATTTGTATTAAAATGTATTGAAACATTAGAGGAGAACTGAGGATCCATACAATTTTTTATATGAAAGTGGTGATTATTCATTCTCTTAGAAACTTGTTGAAGTGTTTGTCCAACATATTGCATGTTACATTTTTTACAGATTATCAAATAAATTACATCAGTTGATAACCAGTCAGTGTCATGATGTAGAGAAAACAATTATTTAATATTGGAGGTACTAAAATAGGTACTTTCTCTAATATTTGCACATTGAGAGCACCGACGTCTGTTGCATTTAGATGATGAAAAACATCTTTTTTAATTTTCTGTCGGTTTAGTTCTGATCAAAAGATCTTGTAAATTCCTAGGTCTTCTATAAGCAAGAATTGGCTTGCTCTTGTAAAGTGTTTTTGACGCTGTTTTTTATCTGATAAGTTGAGGAGACTCCAATATTTATTAATTGTAAGGCCTATATTTGGCAATGAAGGATTATATTGTATTATGAAAGGAATTATATTTTTCTCTTTCGTACATTCGGGTGTATTTAAAGCATCATTTTGGGTAAGAATACAGATTTTACTCAAAGCAGACTCAATTACATGTTTAGGATAATTCCTGCTTTGGAAATATGTTTTTTAATTCATTCAAAGAATTTTGTAATTGACAATCGTCTGAAATGATACGTCGGTATCTTTTCGCCTGACTATAAGGTATACCGTTTTTACATGACCTGGGATGACAAGATGAATATTCCACATATTGGTGGATATTAGTTTCTTTGACATGAACATTTGTAGAGATAGTATTATCATAATTTTTCATCACATTTACGACCAAATTTGACAGACAACATCATGGTATGAAGGGTTTTAAAGTTTTTACAACTGATGCTGATCCACTATAAAATATGGCCACTGTTATTAAAAATATAAAAACCTTTAAATTACTTCTTTTAATAGCAGTAATACATTATCTACTACTATTGCATTGCTTACCATTTCATTGACAACAAGTCCCAGTCCAAGCTAAAGACTCTCTCCTCCAGTTAGCAACTGGAAAACCAGATTGAAAAGAACATAATCCTAGTCTGATTCCTTAATCATAGTCAACATACAAAATACCTTCCTCTTTTCTGGGACTTCATGCAAGTTCACGTGTTCCAAGATCGCTCATCAAAATTTGCCTTTGTTATCATTTTTTTAAACATTTTTTAAGCCAGTCTTAAACCTGTTTGTATTGAGTGTTTTTCACCCTAGTCCTTGCATTATTTGAGTGTTTTTTGTGTTCTTTTTGCTAATTTTGAAGGACTTTTGCATCTAGATTAGCAGGCGATGTTAAATTTGAACCCTTTCTTAGTATGTACAGATGGATGTCTGATATGTTATCTGTGGACAGATTATGTGTGGGACTTTAGGGAAGTCAACTCCCCATATGGGGAAGAAACAAGGAGTGATCTCCGGGGTTTGGAGATCAGCAGAATGCCAAAGATCCCTGTCACTCAGTCTAGTGCCATCAGTGCTGGTGAAGGATATATCCTTGGCCCCTCCCAAAAGATGAAAAGTGCTTTAGAGCAAGTCATGCCTTCCAGCCAGGAGGAGCAGTGACCTCAAAAAGTAAACCTAGTGCTGGTGACCGATATAAGCAAGTCATGTCTTCCCAACGTCAGGTAAGAGCAGCAATCTTGATTTGATAAATCAGAGGCGTGCTCATCTATCAGATCTTCATCACTTGACCAGTCACCAGACACTGGGCACATGTCACCATTCACCAGGCAGCAATCGCTGGTCAATGTGTGCCAGGCGCTAGGCACCAGACGCCAGTCTAGTACTAGTCACTGGGATCTCAATATCGGCCACCGATGACTGGTCACCAGAACACGCCCGTCAAGCAACAAGACACTGGGCTTTGAAAATTGGTCCGTGGACAAGGACTGGGTTGTTAACAACCTTGTCTCTATGTTACCGTCCAATCCCTATGGGATAGGGAATCGGGTTTTGCTCACCCAATTGGAGAAGGGGATTGGATCAGTATCTATGCAATTTGGGTATCCCTTTACCTGGTAGTGAGTCTTCCCCCCCCCCCCAGCCCTCCCAATAACATCATGGATGTCCCTTCCTTGGTTTTAAGGTATGGTGGACGTGATAGGCCTCGTCCAACATATAGGAGGTGAAACACCTCTCTTCTCCAAGATGGTCAAAAGGGATCACAGTCCTGTCTTTCCTTTGGAGCAGGTTCAGGATGACGATCCCTTTCCATTTTTATGTACTCAAATGAGTTCCCAGAAGAGCCAGTTGTGGCAGGTTCTTCCCTTCCATTTTGGTCAACTGCTCCTTCCCACCTATCGGGTCAGGTGTTGGTGCAGGTGTGGTCTACGCTACTGCCGCTTGTCTCTGCCTCCAGTTATCATGTTCATTCCCCTGCTTGTCTGCTTAAGCCTCCCCCTTGGACTCTGGGTTTGTCCTGTGTGGGGAAATCAGCTGGGACCTAGGCTTATCTCCCGGTAAAGGCCTTGGAGGCTTTGGAACTTAAGGTTCAAACCCTAGTGACGATCGCCTCACATGCAGATCTATGTTTGGCTGCCTCCTTCTTAAAGGAGGAATCCAGCAGCATTTCAGCACTTGCTGGAGGCTGTGACTGAAATTTCAAGGCATGTGCTTTCCACCTCTGCAGGGATACTGCTTTGGAGATGTCTTAAGTCTTGCTGGATCAAATCAAGAACCTTTTGAGGGCACACTGCTTTAGGCAGAGACACTCTTTGGAGGTCTCGTCCCCTCTGTAGCACCACAGGATTTGAGGGACCAGCAACACTGATACCTGGCCGCAACTCCAGGCCCATTGAAACTGGCCAGGAAACATGCACACCCTGACTGACCACAAGGACCTCCTCAGATGTTCTTCAAACAGGGTCAGCCTCAACAAACAAACAAGCATTCCCAGTTAAAATCTCCCTCATACCCGTCTTTTGCTAGACAAGGTAGTCAAGGAGGCCAGGGGAGGATGTCTTTGGACTCCTCCCATTCCCAGAGGAAAAAGGAAGTCATCCCTGGGGAGTTGCATCCTCTCCTGCAGCATCATCCTCTTCTCAGTGGCCCAATAGGTACTTGACTAGCCCTCTTTTCCAAGGTTTGGTGTGGCATAATGGACAATGTTTGGGTCCACTAAACTTTAAAGGAGGAATACAGTCTTCTCTTCTGGGAACATCCTACTTTGTCATGGACCCTCATTTTCTTTGACCAGTCCAAACTGGTTCATCTAAGGGAAGAGGTACACACCCTTCTACAGAAGGGAGCAGTTAAGAGTGTGCAGAATGATAAAATTCTGGGTTTCTATTCCCAGATCTTGTTGGTCTTGAAGAAAGTTGGAAAGTTTTGACTTGTCATCAATTCTTCCACATTTAACAAATTTCTCTGCGAAGAATGTCCTCAAAGATACTTTGCTCAAGGACCTATCCCTCTGTTGTCAGTGGTGACTTGTCTGGGTTTAATCCCCAGTCTAGAGAAGTTGGATTTCATGGCTTCTCAGGACTTTGTGTACATGGGATGAATTTCCTCACCAGTCAAGGGAGGGTTTGCATTCCTCCAGACAGGACTACTCAGATTCTGTCTCTCATAGAAGGTCTTATGGCCAACACTTCACTGTCGGCTCTCCTTTATCTCTCTCTCAATGAACTCTGAACATGGCTGTGAATCTAGTTCCCCAAAGGATACTTCACATCTGCCCTCTCCTGATCCTGCTTCTAGCAAAATGGAAACCACACAAGGACTTGCAATAGGTTTAGATACCCTGGGATCCGATTGTCATCACCACCTGAATTGTTGGCTAGATCAGGATCAGTTCCTGACCGTAGTACCGATTCACATCCCTGAATTCCACTCCTTTCTGTACACAGACATATCAGATTTGGTCTCGGGAAGAAGTGACGCTTCATATAAATAACCTCAAAATGCAGGCATTATTTTGATCCCAATAGGAGGTGTGTGCTTCATTGTGTTCTGGTCAACATGTCCATAGTAGCATTTCTCAGGCATCAGGGAGGTAGGCACACATGTTCTTTCTCTTTGCATGGAAGTCTGGAATCCCCTCTAATAGGCAGTCTTGGAGAAGATCACCCTCTGAGTCTGCCATATTCCGGGCAAAAGGAATATCCAGGCAGACAGCCTGTCCAGAAGGGGGCTGTGTGGTCCTCATGGAATGGTCTCTGTACCAGCTGTAGCAGAGATGTTTATTCAGCTGTGGGGGAGACTATTAGTGGACTTATTCACTACAAGACTGAACAACAAGCTCCCCTTTTATGTCTCTCCAGCGCCAGTTCAGAAGGCCTGGGCTGTTGATGCTTTCAGTCTAAAGTGGGATCATATGTACACTTATGCTTTTCTATCTTTCAGAATAATTCTGCAGGTTCTCCACCAAGTCAGGATCTCCACGTCCTGGTTCATCCTTAGACCCCCTGTGGCCACAACGGTTGTAGTTCAGCAATCAACCAAGCCTGTTGGAAGACAAGCCCAGAAGTTACCACAGAAAGGGGACCTGCTGTCGCAGCACAGAGGGTCTTTCCTACTCAACAGCACACAGATTTTCCACCTTCAAGCTTTGCTTATCTCAAACAATCAATGCACTAAGACCAGTTTTTGAGCAGGGTTGACAACTGCTTTGCCCAGGTTAGGAGGCAATCCACTTCCAAAGTTTACAATGCAATGTGGAAAATCTTCTGTAATTGGTGAAGTAGGAAACTCATTGATCCTAGCTGTCCCCCCTTAAATGCAGTTGCAGACTTATTTTTCCTTTTCAAGGAAGGAGAATGTTCTGTTTCTACTGTTAAGGACTCTTTGACAGCCCTTTCTAACGCTCTCAAGTTTTCTAAGGGTTCCACCATTGGGTTGAACCCTCATCTTTCAGATCTCCTCAAGAATTTGGCACTTCAGAGACCAGTATCTTGCTCATTAATGCCAACATGGAAACTTTATTGTGTTCTTTGGGTGTTATCAAAACCCCCTTATGAATCTTTGACTGAACCTTCCTTGAGAACCTTACCCTTAAGACAGTCTTCCTTCTCTCACTAGTGTCAGGGAGGAGAATGAGTGAACCTAATGCCTTGTCAGTGGAAAAGAATTGTTTACAGTTCAGTGGTAACTATGATTCAGTTTATCTTCTTTGCTAACTTGGGTTTCTAGCTAAGAATCAGCTACATTCAGTAGCTCAAGTTCCTATTGAAATTCCGAGTCAAGATAGGCTCCTTTGCCCAGTTAGGGCTCTAAAGTTTTATTTGGCCTTCTCTAATGGGAGAAAGAAGGGTTAGAATTGTCTCTTTCTACCTCTCAAGGGTTCCTATAATATTTCAGTGGCCACCATTTCCAGGACAGGTGGATTGTCCTCACTATCAAGAGAGTTTACCAGTCCCTCACTGAGAGGGACCTTTCTGTCATAAGTATAATAACCCATGAGGTTAGGGCTATTGCTGCATCTTGGGCCTACTTGAATCACTCATCTTTGGATGATGTTATAAGAGTAGCCTTCTGGCAGTCTCACACTACCTTTTCATCCTTTTACCTTCAATCTTTGGCATACCAGAGCAAAGGCATTTACTCATTGGATCCAATATGGACAGCACAGCTTCCTGCCAAGCCATCTACCAGCAACAGTAGTGGACTCCCCTACCGTAAGAGTAATTACTTTTTTCTTACACCAGTTTTTGTTTGGGGTCATCAGCCTCCTTCCTGACTGGTAAATTCAGCCAAGGCAGTAGTAGTGGGTAATTTGTATTACAGCTATTAAAATGTATATTTTTTTTTAGGGGGGGGGACTAATTTTAATTATGTAATATTTACCTGCTACTATTGCAAAGATTTCCCCCTCCCACCCACCTTAATGTTCTGTAGCCTCGGTCCAAGCCAAAAGAGGAAGGTATTCTGCATGTTGGCTAAGAATAAGGAAACAGACTGGGATCATGTTCTTGTTAATTCTGGGCCTCCAATTACTAATTGAAGGAGGGAATATTTAGCTTGGACTGGGGACATGGTATCCCGGAAATGGTAAGCAACGCATTAGTAGCAGGTAAGTGTTTCATAATTAAAATTAGTTTTACACCCCAAAAAACTAAATTTTCCAAAACCACTAACTAACCACTGACCAAATTTGACAGAAAGTATGCTGGCATGAAAGACTTTTATTTTTGTACAAATGATGGCCACCATTACTAAAAACACATTTAAAAAGCTTGAAATGACTTCTTCTCAAAAACAGCCAAACAGAATTTGACCAATATTGAGAGGAAACATTCCGGCATGAAGGCCTTTAAGATGTATACAGATAATGCCAATCTACCATTAAATATGACTGCTATTACTAAAATAGAAACTCATTCTAAAAACAGAAAAACCTTAAAAAAATAGAAAGAAAATTTTATATATCATCTTATGAAAAACTGCTAAACAGAATTTTACCATATTTCATAGTATCCTGGTATGAAGGACTTTCAAGTTTGCAGAAACTATGCAGATTCACCATCAAACATGTCTGCTGTTACAAAAAATTAAAAAAATCCTTTAAATAGCTTCTCAAAAACTATTAAACAGAATTTGATGAAATTTAACACTAAGCATCTTTGCATGAAGGACTTTTAATGGGTTTTTTTGGCAAATGATGCCAGTCTGCCACCAAATATAGCTGCTGTTACTAAAAATAGAAAAACCCTGCATAAATTTGACTCGACAACTACTCAACAGAATTTAACCAGATTTGACAGAAAGCATCCAAGTTTGAAGGTCTTTCAATTCATGCATATGATGCCATTCCACCTTCAAATATGGCTGCTGTTACTAAAAATAGAAAATCATTTTAACAACTTCATTTTTTTTTAAATGAACAAATAGCTTAATTGAATTTGACAAACTTTAACAGAAAACATCTCAGCATAAAGGCTTTTCAGTATTTGACAAACATGAAGATGCAAAAATAATAGAGAAACTTCCAACAGTTGTTTTTATAACATATGCAATCAACAGCATTGGAAGAAATTTCTACAGAAATCGTCCTACTGATCCAGATTTCTTGACCAACTGTCAGCCAGGTGAGCAATCTTGGACCCACTTTGGACTCTTGTTAGAAATTAGAACCTACTCATAATTTACTAAATAGATAATTATTCTTGCATATTTTAACATATACCAATTAAATGTTTAGATAAAGATTGTTTTGTTTTACTTACTGTTTCAGGTTCTAGTGAATGTGGCCCTGCCCAAGCCCATGAGGCTTCTGTCAGAGATGGAGAGGAAGGCTCTTCTAGTGCATGATATATCCCCAAGTTCATCTGGTATGCCTGAATATCCTGAAAAACCAATACCAAACTCAAATTTTCCGGTGAATAACTTGAAACTAGAAACGGTTCCAAGTATTAGCTGGGACATATTGGCAATAGATGACAAATTTATTACATTAGAAAGGCTTGAATCTGATAAGCAGCATTTATATCCCGCTTACAAAATTCAACCCCATTTAGAGCTTGATTTAATAACTTTGGACGGGGTCCAGGCTCCATTGGCCAGCCCGGAAACTCTCTCAGAAGTTTCAAGTCTAGGAAATTCAAGTCGGAGCAACTCTTTCAAAGATTCCATCCAGAAGACTACTCAGACAGTGACCATAAAATTAGAGACAATTCACCAGTCCCCAGAATTGCATGCAAAGTTGAAACAAGAGGAGTCTGGTGATGTCAGCAACAATTTTAATTCAGCTGGAGAGGTCAGTGTTGATGTCCCAGATAAGAGCGATGTTACAAATAAAAGTCAATTGTTTGATGATACAATTATAAGTTGTGCAAATCAAGTGAAAAATTCTGCCATCCAACAAAAAGCATCACCAGATTGGGTAGGAGTGAACAATAGAGACAGAGGTAGTGTTCCAAGTGAATCCTCTTCTTCAGTGATTATATTCCCTCCAACAGGAGCAGTGATAGAGGAGGACAAAAGTTATAGCTATGATACCTATGATAGACACTCTCCAGACCACTGTACTCAATATGGCTATGGAAATCCAAATGAGCACTACTCGGCTGCTGGGATTGGTTACCCTCATGGTTTCGGGGCCTACCACCCACCAATCAAACACCAGTATCCAAACACCATTGCCCATTCAAAGTCTGAAAGTCCATTTCCTCATAAACCATTATCCTATTCACAGTCAGATTCCCACTTACAGACTCTGTCGCTTAAATACCAAATGAAACGGTCAACAGAACAAAGAGATATAGCCCATCTTCAGGACTCTTTATATGTATTTGAGGCTGGAGCTTTGCCTACAATTAAAACATTACCACAGATTGATGACACAACAAATGAAAAAGAAGAGGAGGAAGAAGAAGAAGAGAATAACAGAAGCAATATGCCCCAGTCATCCAGTGTTAGCTCTCATGCTGACAGCTCTGACTTTAGGCTGTCCTCCCAGTCTGATGAAATCATGGATTACCCAGTAGAGGAGACGGATGTATAGTTGATGCAGGCAAAGCATATGAAGGACAAAGTTTACATTACAATAACATATCTATTATGTAAATGCTCATCATTCAGTCATTTAAATCATTCATACTAGTAATGTGTCTCTGGGATTGTGTTTGCTCACATATAACTTGCACCCAAAAGCTTAGACACACATCTGCCATCACATCATTTCCAATCACATCAGGTTATTTACAGTTCTTAAACTATACTGTTGGGTGCATATTGTACATGGGAAAATGCTTTATAACTTGTTTAATGTACTTTTTAAGAAAATACTCCTAATGATTGATTATGTGTACATATGTACTGACTTCTCAGCAGTGTGGATGAGAGATATTTTAGTGTACACAAGATATCCTCCTCTGATAGTGTTAGGCTGTGGAGACTTGCATCTGCCATGAAGAAAATACAATAGTACTGAGTGTCCTTAAATATGGGTCAAAAAGCCAAGGTTACCATTAGATATTTGTACCATATTTACCTGTGTTTACCATGCACCCAATTGTAAACATCATAGGCCCAGATCTGCTATTGTATAATGTGCAGAGATGTTACCATTCCAGTATTTGTGGAATTATTGTGAAGCCAAGTGAAAATTCTGCATTCCAAATTATATTGACAGAAATTCTAAAAAATCGGTTTAATATCAGTAATACATTACTAGTCGCTATTCTGTTGTTTACCCTTCTGGGATGGAAATTACTCTTGTCCATATAGGAAAAATTCTATCCTCCCATTAGATGGAAAATTCTAGAAATCCAGAAGTAGAAAGAACACAGACCCAGTGTGTACCCCACATCACAAGCCCATGTGCATTAGCCATCATCTTTCTTGGACCACATTTTTGTTAGGTTGAATTCAATCATACTCTAGCAGAAAATTTGCCTTTCTTGTGTCAAAGACATGGTTCTGACATTTAAATATATGTTCTATATTGTTAGATTGTTTACACCCTCAGTCCATTGTATATTTAATCATAGTATAGTTCTCTGGTAGAGTGTTGAGGCATTTCTTGTTCTGTTTTGTCAGCAGTGCCCTCCTTTATGTTACCCTTCACTATTGGCAGTAGGGTAGGCAATAACAGCTGCAATTTATATCATGAATTCAATTTTTAGGGATGTTTCCCATTCATATCCAGAAATTTGTGTGACCTCCATTTTTTTTCTACATATGTTTTGAAAAAGATATGGTTTGTTGGTACATTGACTAATATTACTATGGATTTTAAACTCTTTTGGGGGGTCTCACACCATTATCTTCAGATAGAGTGTTGGGTGGTCACACACCACTCATATACATTATCATAAATACTGTGTTTTGCTGGTCCCACACCACTTATTATCATCAATACTATATTGACAGGTAATGTAATGCTAGTGTTAAATTTTGTTTGATGGAGGTCTCACACCATTCATCACTATTATTAATTATTGTTTCTTGTATTTAGACATTTTACATTTTGCAGCAATAAATGTCGCAGACTGGGGGTAAATGCGGGCATAGGAAAGCCCCTTGGGATATACACCCACCTGCCTTCTTGCAATAGCTGCAAACATACCTCGCAGAAAGTAGATGAACTTATAAGAGGAGGAAAAAAGTTCCATCTTCTTCCTCGTTTAAAGAACACATGGGATCCTTCTCTAAGTTCCTCAGGACTCTGAAGAAGAAGATAACTCCTCGATCCCAAGAGAGTATATGATCCTTCTCTGGGAACTTAGGGGTCCAGAAGAAGATTAGCTCCCCAGTGGAGAAGAGAACTTTTTGATTCCAGGAGGATATGGGATCGTTCTCTTCTGAGAAATATAAGGCATTTGGACCCCTGATGGTCAGTCTGACTCTGTCATTGCCAGTGAGGATTTGGTCCAAGGTTCCTCCCAAGAGAGGAAATACTAGGTTGGAGAGTGAGTTGCACCACTCTCCCCCTTTCTGTGAGGGAGGAGCAGCACCCTCTCCAAGCGATCTCACCCCATAAGCTCTGTGAAGGGCTCCTCCATCAGATCAAGTCACCTGACCGAGCACTGGGCTTCAGGCACTGATCATTGAGTACCAGTCGCTAGTCATTAGAGCCCCTTCAGTACGGGGACAGGGATCGAGTCAAGACACCTCTTGCTGGTTACCAATCAGCCCCATTGGGGACAGGGGGTCTGTGTAAACATGCCAGACTTGGGAAGGGAATTAGATTAGCATCTCCCCCTTCCCTATGATCCCTCTTAATCCCTGTGGGATGTGGGGACAACCATTTCAGGAAAGTGAACTGTCCTTCCCATTTATGCCGCCATGAACACTAGGGCATTGGCCTCATAGTAGGGGGTCCGGGCTTCTTTCCCCAGATGCTGGTCAGGACTCCTCCACAACAGTCCTGCCTTCCAGGTGTGAAAGCAGGACAAGATGTCCTGTCAGTCTTAGTGGACTCTGGTGAGTTTGCTGAAGAACACCCTGAGATGGCACCTTCTCCTCCCTTCGGGTCACCTGACTCCTCTCACCTGTCAACTCAGGTGACAGAGGATGAAGAGATCTGTTTACCACCTTCTTCCATGGGATTTGTGTCCCAAGCCCTCAGGCTCAGAGGACAAGAAAATTGTCCAGTTTGGAGCGACTTCAAGGAGCTGCCTCATGCCCAGATCTCATTTTGCTCCCCATTTGGCTATGGTGAGGGACTGTTCTCAAAGGTTTTGTAAAGGTCAGGAGTTTGCTAGGCAGCAGAAGGGGTGGTTTGCTGCCCACTTTATGATGAGACCTATGGTCTTGGTGGCTAGCTACAGAGTACACTTCTCTGCCTGGCCCATTAAACCTCAACCTTGCGACACTGGGGCATTGCAAGTGGGAATTTCCACTGGGACCTGGACTCTTTCCACTTAATATGCTGGAGGTGTTGAAACTTAAGGTTAGATTGCTAATCGTCATAGCCTCATACGCTGATTTTTTTTTTCTTTTTCAGCGTCCTTCAGTCTTCTGAAGGAGGAATCTGTTTCCAGCCACGCTACAGTGTTTGCTAGAGGTGGTTGCCAAAACCTCTAGGCATGCCTTATTGATATCCATGGTGCTGTCAGTGGAGCTGCTCCACTTCTGCAGGGGTGTTGCCCTGGACACTTCTAAGTCGTACTGGATCAAAGTAAGAACCTTCTTATAGCTGCTCTCTTGGTGGCTTTGAATCTCTCTTCTGAGGTCTCATTCCCTCCTTGGCATCTCATGCATCTGCTCCTGGTCTGTTGAAGCTGTCCAGAAAGCGTGTTCATCCTCATCGCCTCTCGGGGTCTTCAGCAAAGTTCTTTAAAGGGATGCAGCCCCAGTCCAAAAAGCAACCCCAATTTAAGCTTTCCTCTTGATCATATGTACCTAGATGAGGTCACTAGAAAGACCCAGGGAGGAAGTTTGCAGTACCCTTTCCATTTCCTAAGGAGGGAGAAGTTATAGGGACTGACTCCCGCTCCTGCTGTGCATCACTCTTCCAAGAATTCCTATGGGGGCTCAACTAGCCCTTTTTTCAGAGGTCTGGTCGAGTATAACAGATGATTGGTGGGTCCTTTCAATAATAAAGGAAGGATACTGGCTTCAGTTCTTGGGAAACATCCTCCTCTGTTCAAATCTGATGCAGTTAAGGGAAGAGGGTGTTAAATGACATCTCTGGCCTTCTATTCACTGATTTTTCTTGCATCCAGAAAAGGCGGAAAAGGTTGGCTGATTATCGATCTTTCCACTTTAAATAAGTTCCTTCAGGAGGAACCGTTCAAGGTGGAGAATACAGCTTCAGTCAGAACACCATAACGCCAGGCGATTGGGCAGTCCCCATCGACCTTCAGAATGTGCACCTTCACATCCCAATTATTCCTCACAGAAAGTACCTCCGGTTTTGCTTGGACCAGCAGGTTTTCCAATTTCATGCTCTGCCATTTGGCCTAGATTCCACATCCAGAGCATTTACAAGAGTAATGGGATTAGTTGCTGCCCACCTGGGGTCACAGTGGATCCCTATCCTCTAGTATTTCAATGACTGGTTGATCCACAGTGTCCTTTTAGCTCCCTCTGACATGATCTGTCCTGCTGCTGGTCCATAGTGACCCAGCTGGGACTCGTACCGAACCTAGAGAAATCGGAGCCAGTTCCATCTCAGGATTTTCTATTCATGGGGATGAATTTCCTCACCAACAGGGGATTAGTCTGTGTCTCTCTGAACAGAATAGACAGAATCCTCACCCTTTTTGAGGTGCCGCAAGCCAAGACTTTGTTGTTAGCTCACTTATATCTATCCCTACTGGGGACCTTGAGCTCCACTGCAGACTTGGTTCCACTGGGAAGACTGCATTTGCACCCCTCCAGTTTCTCCGTTCAAGTGAACTAGAAACCACACAGGGATCCGCTGACAGCTCCGATTTCTCTAGGATCAGAATTTTACCACCACTTGAGTTGGTGAACCAATTGAGACCAGTTTCTGACCCGAGTCCCCATACACACCCCAAACCCCACCTCTGTTCATGGACACATGAGATTTGGGGTAGCATGCACATTTCATGCCATAACAGAAGTTCTTCAGGGTTTGTGGTCCCAGGAAGATACTACACCACACATAAACAATTTGGAAATGAGGCAGGTATTTTTGTCCTGCAGGGGTGCATCAACGAAGTAAGGATTTGCTGTGTGATAGTCTCCTCCGACAACACATCATATTCCTGGCAGGAACAACATTTTGCCAGACAGTCTGCCCAGGAGAGGCATGGTAGTCTTAACAGAATGGTCCCTATTCAGAGACCCTTGGTGGACATGTTTTTGACAAGGCTAAACAACAAGGTCCCCTTTATCATTTTCTCAGTCCCAGACCAGAGAGCTTGCTCAGTGCATGCATTCAGTATCAAGTGGGATCGTCTGTTTGTTATGCCTTCCCTCCATTCAGGTTGATTCTTCATGTGCTCCACAAAGTCGAGATCTCCACTGCTCAGTTCATTTTGATAGCCCCTTTGTGGCTTAAACAATCATGGTTCAACGATCTTCTTGACCTGTTGGTAGACCAGACCAGGACATTGCTTCAGAGGAAAGACCTCCTGTCACAGTACAGGGACTCTCTTCTGCACAACATCCCACAGATTCTCCACCTTCATGCTTGGTTTATTTCAAGCAATCTCTCTGCCAGGACAAGTTTTCCAGCAAGGTTGCCAATTGCATCATAAAGGCCAGGAGACAGTCCACATCCAAGGTCTATGATGCAAAGTGGAGAACTTCTTGCAATTGGTGCATTAGAAATGTTTTTAATTCTAGCTGTCTTTCTTTGAGTGCAGTGACTGACTTTATTATGTTCCAGTTCAGAGAGTGAGAGTGCACAGTTTCTACTATTAAGAGCTATAGGGCAGCCCTTTCAAACACGCTTAGGTTCTCAAAAGGCCCGGCTATTGGTTTGGATCATCATTTTCGATTTTATCAGATATTTTGAGCTGAAGAGACTGGTATCTACCCCACTAATGCCCAGATGAAATGCCTCATGCATGTTGTGATCTTTATCAAAACCCCCCTTTGAACTGCTGGGTGAAGCTTCTTTAGAGAACCTTTCCTGTAAAACTGTTTTCCTGCTTTCCTTAGCATATGTGAGATGAAGGAGCAAGCTTCATGCTGTCTATAAAAAAGGTTGCACAGTTCAACAGCAATTATGAGTCTGTTTCTCGCCTTTGTCAGCTGTTTTTTTTAGCAGAAACACAGCTTCCTTCGGTAGCTCAACTCCCTATAGAGATCTCCAGTCTCAGTTGTATCTGTGCTGAGAATGATCAAGATTGACTCTTATATCCATTTAGGGCTTTACAATTAGATTTGGCCACTTTGAAAGAGAGAAGGTAGGGTACGAAGTATCTTTTTCTCCCTCTTAAGGGCTCTACTGATATTTCAGCACTATTTCTAGACGGATTGTCCTCGCAATCAAGAGGGCTTATCAGCCCCCATACTGAGAGTGACCTTTCATTCTTGAAGATAAAGTCCATGAGGTTCAAGCTATTTCTATCTCATGGGCCTATCTAACTCGTTCGTCATTTGACGATGTTATGATAGCTGCATTTTGGCGGTCACACACTACTTTCTCCTCCTTCTGCCTTCTGTCTTTGGAGCACCGTAGCTAAGGCATATTTTCTTTGGGGCCAATAGTTGCAGCTCAAAAAGTGGCCCAAGCTGATAGCAACTTACAGTAGTGGACATTCCTACCTTAAGGGAGAGAACCAGTATATCCTTTTTTTATACCAGTTTTTGAGGCCATCAGCCTCCAACCACACTGGCATATTCAGCAATGCAATAGCGACAGGTTTTGTATTACTGATGTTAAAATGTAAGTTTTTAGAGGGGATAAAACTATTTTAATGATGTAATTCTTACCTGTCACTATTGCCAGATTCCCACACCCACAAGTAGTCTGTGTCCCAAGAAAGATGATGGGGTACAGACTGGATCTGTGTTCTTTCTTGTTCAGGACTTCTAGAACTTTGCATGTAATGGGAGGATGGAATTTTTATTATATGGATGAGGGTAATTTCCATCCCAGAAAGGTAAGCCACACAATAGCGACAGGTAAGTATTAAATCATTAAAATTAATTCCCCCCCCCCCCTTCCCAAAAATACATAATTTTTGGGGATACAGTTTTACACAGGCATTTTCTATGTGGACACAGTTAGGAAGAAAAGTACTAAAGCACCAGTTTGATAGACTGATTCATAGAATATAGTTCTTCAGTCTCATAAAAAACAATGTATATAACAAATAACCAGTCAGATATAGGTGACAGATGGTGGCAGAGATAAAGAGAAAGGAAGATGCAGATAATTCTTGAGGATAATTAATATTTATGGTTATCATTTTGGCTAAAAATGTTGAAGGTTCTGGATATTAGAGGAATGGATAAATCACAATCTGATTAAATTAAAGATCTACATATAAAATGTTGATCTGACATACACTGATGAAAGTTTATGTTCTGACGACCATTACTTATTTTTAGGGAGAGTTGTTGTCAGGAACAATATGTTCTAAATGATGTTTTTCACTGTCATGAATGTGAAAACTATAATTTAATTGGTGACTTGAAAGGTCAACAGAACATGACCTCGTATCGGTGTCCATCAGATCTTCATTACTGTATATTGTGTATATTGTAAAAGCGAAAAGAGGTTGTGGGGGCTTATCAACTTTTCCAATTAGCGATAAAACGTTAATATATGCAATGTCTTCAGGAAATAAGCACTACGTATCTAATTCTGGCAAAAAGGCGACAGCTCATACTTCCGATTGGCATGAATTAATTATGGAAACCAGCAAATACGTGTGCACTCAGTTTGCCGTCTAGCAAGAAATGTATATTAAAAATACCGCTAAGCATTATTTAAGAAAAATATTCTAATAATGAAGAATCAATCATGTGAAAAAACTAGTAAATACACGTTAATTTCTCATGTCAAATTGCCATATGTAGGCTTCGATAGTAGCTTTTCTTTGTTTTGTTTCAAGAGCAAAGTCGAAAAGCTATTGAAACCACATCTACAAGTCAAATATGGTACATACAAATTCAACTGTTAGATGGAGAATATAAAACAATAAAATAAACATATTATACAGCCATGTTCAGAAAATGTGGTCTTTTATTTAATACCCCTCGCGTACCTTCAGTTAAACCGCTATTGTTAGTCACGTGCACTAGCATACTAAAATCTGATGCCCATATTTTGTTTAAAAGCTCTTTTGCTATTTCATAACACTATCACTTTGCAGTGAACTAAACATATTATGTAAAATGTCGTATACTTACGATTGTTTTTCGTGCCTGTAGAAAGAGTTTACCTGGCTTTCTTTTCTGATTTCGAATAAGTTGAATGCTCCATTAAAAGGTAATAAGGAAAATGTGTACAAGCTTTATCACGAGACTTCAACCTTGCATGATATCCTGGATTAAATTAATTTCCACAACAACTGATAACTGGAATACCTTATGTACTTTACTAGTATTTAATGTAGCATAATATCTACTAAACTGTAGCCATGACATTGAAGCCAATTTAACTAAGGCTGAAGTAAGCGATTCTTCTCAATTCTTCAAATGAACTATTTAAAAAAAACTTTTTTAATATATTTTTAATACCCGTACATACATTTATACCTTCACATGCTATAATACCGATAATCAATTCTAACAGTATATGATCTTCATCTTGTTTGTACTACGTAGGAATACATTATCGCACATTGCATGTTACATTGCATCGGTAATTAGTACCAGTAGCATAGATAAACTATTTCCTGCTCATTCACATTTCTTGACTATTAATAATTTACCCCCACCCAGCTACCTACTCGAGTATACATTTTTTTAAAAGGCTATCATTCATCTTTTCTATATATTGACTCTACTGTCCACCAAAATATGTATTTAAAAGTAAAACAAAATTCTGGCTTACTACCCCCAGAAAATAAAAATAAAAATTAAATTGCATGCACACTAACCGACAAAATAAAAAAACAATTCCAAGCATCATGATCCCACCAATATTTTGCTTTGAAAATACATATGGTATATTTCTTGACTAAAAAGATACCTACCAATACCATAAGCGAATGCGGATGTATGGAGACGCGAATCTGCGTAGCAGCTAATGCATTCACAGAGTCCCCATCACATCAGAAGCAAAAATAACGGACACAAAATTAAAGAGAGAGTAATCTAATTAATTAAACTTTGTAACTTACTATTTAGTCATTGCGTAGAACCCACTCCACTTAATATATAAACAAATCATGTACACGCAGTTAAATACGCTATGCTGATAGCAAGAAAGTAAATTTAAAGATATTAGGCATGATTTGCTAGAATGCATTATCTATACATGTGTAAGAACATATATAGTAAAACAGTACCCTGATTTTTTATTTAAATGTAGAGTCATTAAATTTTACTAATTTATGATAGAATTTTTAAATTGGAAAGGTTTCAATAAATATATAACATTAAACATACTGACATGCACCAACATGCATTTTGTTGTGGCAATATACGATATTCATAACAGATATAACAATGTTACACTATAACGTGTACATTTCTGTAAGGTTTTTCAAGCCTTATTTTATTTTAAAAAAATTAACTGAGATAATCAAATTATATAAATTTAATGCGATGTTATATAATATTCATAAGAATAAACATTTTTTGCTTCAATTATTATATTTACCTAACAAAAAGCTCAATTTTTTCAGGTCGTACTGACTAACTGCCATAATCAAGTGGATAACATCTCCAATTTCGAAACTTAATACGATAAAATTGTATGACTGAGATACGCCATGCGTTTGCAATATTGCCTGGTAAATGTTTTAGATTATGGCCTAATCAGAGATAATAGAACATGGGCAAATATCACATCTTAAAGGTTAAAGGTTAAAATGATAGAGGTTAAAAATATGACGCCAAGTCAGTAAAAAAGTAATATTCTGTAGTAGTAATCAGCGTAAGATTATAGCATAATCTAAGACAATACAACAGGAGCAAAAAGCTTTTAAAAAATGACGTCACGTTAGTGTAATTCAACCATAAATGAATTTAGGGGAAAAAGTTGGAATGTCAAAGGTCATAAAACAGAATGAATTAACAGGCACCAATACATTAAATGAATATTTAGTATCTGACAATTCATCTTAATAGCAGACAAACAAAAGAATCAATTATTACGGGAACATAAAATGCCTCATGGATATAAAACATTTTGTTTTCTCTATCAATGAATTTAATAAAAAGGTTGCCAAAATTGAAATGTGGTTAAAATTTCTAACTGCATTTTTTGAAAATTTAATTTCTCTTTTTGTCATTATAGACAGGTTTGGTGAAAGTTAAAATGCCTGGAAGCTGTAATTAAAAAGATACCATAAAACGAACCATAAATGTATTTATGTCAAAAGAATTTCATACCTGTCTCATATTTCAACAATAAGTACAAAGTCATGCTCATTAAGAAGTATATTCAATAATACTGCTTGTTTAAAAAGTGGAAGAATATTTTGTGTGCTATATACGGGCAATTTTTTTTTTTTTTTTTTTTTGGCAGGGGGTGTCTACTACGTTATGTTTTGAGACAACTATACTAGATCATACTATTCCACCATCCAAACTTGAAATAAGAAGAAAAAAGACCCCATTACTTTCAGACACTTACATCGTTGTCATACAATATAGACACAAATTCATGAAATACCTTGGGCTTGATAATAGTCAAGCTCACGTAAATAGAATTTTGCGTCAATTAAATGCGACAATAATTTTAAAATAAATGACGGCAAAGCCTACTTACATGAACGGAGAAGAACAGTATTTAAGACATATTTACTTCGAACCTGAAAGTCCAGATGCTTACACAAATATCAATCAACTCTGGCGGCAAATTAAACATCACAAAACTAAAATAAAATACTCAACATTACAAGAATGGTTAAGTCAACACTGTACATATACATTACAGAAGGAAACAAAGAAAAATATTTCTTGCAAAACGTTTATGCTAGTCACGTGGATGATCAGAAGCAGGCAGACATTGTCGACATTTCAAGCATATCAAAAATACAACAATATATACAAATACATTTTGACAGTGATAGATATCTTCTCAAATTAATATTGGCTAAAAAAAGTAAAAACAAAAAAAGGGAGACGACATATATGACGCGTTTACATACACATATAAAGAAAGAAAACCAGAAAAAATACAGTTCAACGAAGGGAAAGAATTTTATAACCGCAAAGTTAAGGAAATTCCTGGAGAAAGAAAATTCTCGAATACTTTTCCAATTACCAATACAAAAAACGCCTGTGGTGGAAAAGTTTAAAATAACTCTGAAGATGAGAATGTGTAAATATCTTACTGAAAATGAAACCAGAAAATGGATAGACGTATTGCCTAACGTTACGAGAATGTGTAAATATCTTACTGAAAATGAAACCAGAAAATGGATAGACGTATTGCCTAACGTTACGAGAATGTGTAAATATCTTACTGAAAATGAAACCAGAAAATGGATAGACGTATTGCCTAACGTTACGAGAATGTGTAAATATCTTACTGAAAATGAAACCAGAAAATGGATAGACATATTGCCTAACGTTACGAGAATGTGTAAATATCTTACTGAAAATGAAACCAGAAAATGGATAGACGTATTGCCTAACGTTACGAGAATGTGTAAATATCTTACTGAAAATGAAACCAGAAAATGGATAGACGTATTGCCTAACGTTACGAGAATGTGTAAATATCTTACTGAAAATGAAACCAGAAAATGGATAGACGTATTGCCTAACGTTACGAGAATGTGTAAATATCTTACTGAAAATGAAACCAGAAAATGGATAGACGTATTGCCTAACGTTACGAGAATGTGTAAATATCTTACTGAAAATGAAACCAGAAAATGGATAGACGTATTGCCTAACGTTACGAGAATGTGTAAATATCTTACTGAAAATGAAACCAGAAAATGGATAGACGTATTGCCTAACGTTACGAGAATGTGTAAATATCTTACTGAAAATGAAACCAGAAAATGGATAGACGTATTGCCTAACGTTACTTGTTGGTACAGTAATCCATATCACAGGTGTATATATATATATATAGGTGAACAAGTTAGGATCTTAAAATATGAAGTTATATTTTCTAAAGGCTATGTAGACACTTACATTTTTTTATGTCTTTACAAAAATATCCTGGATGAGATGGAATGCCATAATACTCACTACCAAATATGCACAAAGTGAGTAAACTTGATGAAATCAAACTAGTATAGTATCGTAATGGAAGAAATGAAAAATCAGATACAAATATCAGAAAATAATTACTTATGAGTGGAAAAACTGTAAGAAAAGGATCAATTTGCAATGAAAAATAAAATTTCATTTTTTAAAAACTTTATTTCTAAACTTCGAATTTTGATTCCAAAAAATTCAGGATAAAAACTTCAATAACTTTTTTTTAAACTGAAAAAAAATTGAAAAAATAGTACTATAATAAATGGTGAAAAGAAACTTGACACAAAAATTCATAATCTGTAAGAAAGAGATTACAACCTCCTCCAGTTTGTCTTCCAACGAGAAGAGAAATAAACAGAATTACCAGGAAGACAAAAAATAAAAGTATAAAATGAAGGTCCCAGGACTTATTTAATAGGCGTTTAAAAGAATTTATATTTGAAGTGGGAGATAGTGAAATTAACCTTGATTTGTTTGTATTTTTTGAAGAAGTTGAACCATACTCGTGGAAAATACAATGTAGAAAAATTAAAGATGTATGACCACAAAAAGTTCAAGTTTTATCAATTATGGTCGGAGTAGATGACATATTACATTATAAAGATTGATATCATAGAACACTGCCTATAAACATAATAAACAAAGTTAAAATTGTAAGTCAAGTTCAATGGATGTTTGACATATTGGACACACATGTACGTCACGAACCACTGGTGATTTGTAAAAATAAATTATTTAACACTACATGTAGATAAGTATCAGCCAGTAAGAGGAGATTCATACACAGATCTACCAGAATGGATACAAAATTAAAAAAAGCCTGCATTAATATTCAAAATGATGACAATAATTGTTTTTGTTTTTTATGCCATATAATATATTATACACCCATCCAGAGATAATTCATATTGGGCACAAAAATATTACATTGACAATGGTAAACATTGATTTAATAAATCCCCAATAAATATACAAGACATAAAAAATTAATTTAATATATCTGTCAATGTGAACGAAACCATAGACAAACTTATCAAATCAGTTAGAATGACAGCAAGAAAAGTAGAAGGTCACTTGGATATGTTTATTGTATTTGATGGAGGAAAGCATCATTATTGTGAAATAAAGAATTTGTTTAAATTGTTATTATCTCGAGTAAACAAAGGCACAATAAAACTAATTTTTTATTCTGAAACTAACTATTTGAACACAAAAAAGTATGCAACCAAGTAACTAACACAGTAGACACTATGCCAGAAAAAATTTCCGTCGTTAAATTAAAAAATGTCATCACAACTAAAAGAACCATTTCTTCTATATTCTGATTTTGAAATTATTATGGAGTCAATATAATCAATTATAAACAAAATTCTGAAACATCATCGACAACAAAAGCAGCAAAACACATACATCAGGATTTTGCACTGACCTTAAATCAATTTATAAAGACTGTGTCAATAGTTTACAGAGAAACAGACTGCATAAATACATTTAACGAGTATTTGCAGTCAAATGCAGAAAATGTTCATGAAGCACTGGGACCAAGAAAAGCTGCTTAAATGACATTCACCAATAAAGGTAAGAAGCATTATAATTCCGCCAATATATGTTATGTTGGTGAAAAGAAGATTACAGAAGAAGAGAATAGCAATACAGTCAACAAAGTAAGAGATCTGGATCACTTAAATGGAAATTACAGAGGTCCTGCACATGTTGTACTCAATTTAAATTACAAATATTCATACTTTGTCCATAATACAATTCTTATCTGATTATTAAGGTTTTGCTGGGAAAATGATCAAGATCAAGTAGTAGCAATAATTCCAAATAATAATGAAGGAGAAAAAACAACGTTTTCTTTAGTAAGAATTCTATAGTTGATACATTTGTATATACAAGCAATTAGCTTCCCAGATAGTTATCGGTTTATGGATCAATCACGTAAACAACTTGCTAAAATCTTAACAATGACAAACTCACAGAAGCAATTACAAATTTCAGTAGCATGGAAGTAATATATTTAAGAAAAGATATGTATCCGTACGAATACACGGATGCCTTGAAAATGTTAATGAAACTAATATGCCACAAAAAATGGATACATTTTATTAAAACCTTGGAGGATCGGGGATTAGCGTAGCGGAATGTTAGTACGTTACCGATGCCATGAAACATTTTAAATTGAATTCTCTGGTTGACTCAGATGATTACGACATAAAGAAAGATACTTTAATTTTAATAGACAGTTTTGAAGAATTTAGAATATTTGTATAAATAATTACAAAGTAGATCCTATACATTATTTTAGTACACCTGGGCAAGCTCATGATGCTAGTGTCAAAATTAGTAGGGTAGAATTAGAATTTCTCACAGATTATGATATGTTCCTGATGATTGAATCTGGAATTAGAGAAGAATCAGCATGATACTAAATAGAAATGTTAAAGCAAATCGTGAGAATTATGTAGATTGCGATGCTCACACCGAAGCCAGCAAAATGAAACATGATGGAGAATGTGATTCATCAAAATCAATGTAATTCATTATGTACCTAAACATCAATAATTTTATGATTCGGCCATGTGTCAACAGATGATTGTTAAAACATTTAAATGGACAAACATAAAACAAATAAATACCATCGAAGAAAATGTTGGAGTGATAATAATGTATTCTGGTGGAATTTTTAGAAATAGATTTAGAAGTACCAACATATTTGCACGACTATATTAAAGACTAACCATTAGCTCCAGAATGCTAATTCCAAAAGAGTCTGATTTATCTCCATTACAGTAGATATTAATAGATGATAAAAGTGTGCAATACCTTCAGTACTAAACTATTGTGCAAGCTATAAAAAAAAAATATTTGATCCACTATCGTAATTTACAGTTGTATGTTCAGTTAGAATTAAAACTCAGGAAGATACATATAGCAGTTTTATACGACTAAAAGCCGTGGCTAAAATCATACATAGAACTGAATACATATTTGAGAGAAAAAGCAACCATTTAGTTCCAATAGGATTTCTATCATATTATGAATAATGCTGTCTTCGGCAAACAGATGAAACCATAAGAAAGATAAGAAATGTAAAAATATAAAAATATGTACTGAAGAAAAATAATATTTTAAAATTTTAAAGGATATTTCATTTGTAAGGAAAACAATCATAGAAAATGATATGGTAATAGGTCGTTTAAAGACCAAGAAAGAAAAAAATTAACTAAACCAATTTATCGTGGGTTTACTGTGTTAGGAGCAAGCTGCTTATGTATGACTTCCACTAAAAGAAGCTTAAAAACCAATGATACAATGGAAGTTTTAATGGCCAATACAGAGTCATTATATATTAATGTAAAGACAGATAACTTTTAAACGACACTAAATAAATTCCCGTATTACGATACAAGTGACTACAGAAAAGATAATATATTTAGAGTTCCTCATATAAACAAAAAGATTACAGGACTTTTTAAAGATGAGTTGAAGGCTGAACCAAAACAAGAATATTTGTGCACTTACAAGTGAGCTATATGATTTTAGAACTGACAAAGATAGAAAGAAAATGTCTAAAGATATACAAACAATCAGTAAAATAATAATCTAAAATTAAACATGTACCGAGATTGCTTATTTAGTAGAAGTCTATATGTCCATCTACTATGAATCTACATCTACTTGTATTTATGAAAACCATGTTGTACAATTGTGTATAATGTATTTCAAATTCCGGTTAGATCCGAATTTTAATACCAGAAAATTTGGCTAGTTTTCTTTCCCGACTACTTTGACACCTTCAGATTCATACATACATACGTACATACATACATACATACATACATACATACATACATACATACATACATACTGTGGCAGGGCTTAAAAGACATATAACAACAAAAGGCCCATGTGGGTATGATATTACTCACCTTGGTAACGGACACATGTTAGCTAGTGAATGCAAATTCATACACATATTGAAACTGGAAGTGAAAGAAACTTTTGAGTGCTTAGTTGCTACATTGTATATTAATGTCAGCATCACTTATCTTCTTTTTTAGACCAAATATATAGGAGATTAAAACATGGAGCATTCCTTTGCTTTGTGTTTGAAGTTGTGTTTTTAATATGCTTGCGTTTCTTGTGGGCTGAAAAAATACACGAAACAAGGCAAGTAATGTTGGTTTTTATTAATTAATGTACATGTAAAGTGTGATTAAAGTTGCTATACGACTTAAGGGATGGCCTAATATTGTAAGTGTGGGTTCGTTTGCCAGGGCTTAGATGTTTCATTTATTTGTTTCTTATCAGATAGTAAATGAAATATTTTTTTAAGGTTTTATGACAGTAAAAAAGTAATTATTTTTAGTGTAAAAAAACACCAGAAAATATAATTTACACATTCTTGGCATGAAAATGCCATCATTTATGCAACTAGCATTGACCCCTGGATTTTTCCCTTCCCCTAGGGTCTAACCCCTTGTTCAAAACTTAAAAACTGTTCATAGCTGCACCCATAAATAATATATACAGTTACTTGACACCACAAGGGGAGTAAACATATACAGTCAGCATGGATTCCTGGGTCTGTCCTTACCCTCCCCCTGATGCCACTGCCTGAAACCACTGAGATCTCCACTTAAGGCAGCCTGGTGACTCAGTGGTTAAGACACCGGATCCATGACCAGGAGGGTGTGGGTTCAATCACACCAATTCATCAGCTTGAATCTACTACAGCTTTTCTCAAGATTTTGTTTTCAGGCCATGGATTTCTATGGTCTTAGTAATTAAAATTGGATGTGTTTCAGGGAAAAATTATACTTTGTTCTTCTTCTTGAAGTATTTTTTAAAGTTAAAAATAAAAAATATAATAATTTGCGAATAATGGCATTGAATATATGAAATGCCATAAAATAATGCATATACATGTGACAACATAAAAGCATATTTAGGCACTTTAATATGGCAATACCATTTTTAAGTGTTTTGTTGCTTTCTTAAGTTTTTGTTTGGCAAAGAGAATAAAGTAACTTGCTAAAGGTTATTGGTGTGTGTGTCAGTAAAGCACCATCAATTACTGGTTTGATTGGGCTGGGCCTGCTTTTATGTATTTTGCCTAAAAGGCACAATACAGCAAATTCATTTACAGACGGGCAATGAGAGTAATGCCATGTATTTGTAGACACCCTGCAGCCACATCCCAGCAAATAGATCTGGTTGGAATTTTTGATATGTCCTCTCATATTATCTAAAGTCAAAGGCTTTTTTTGTCTGTAAAACCCTGTCCTTCCTTTTTATTGGTGTAGTAGGTATTTTCCCTAAAAAAAAGAATTTGAAAAAGAATTTAAAGATTTTTTTATTTTTAGTAATGGTGACCATCTCTGAAGGTTGATTAGCATCTTTTGAATAAATTTGAAAGACTTCATGCCATGATACTTTCCATCAAATTTGGTCAAATTCTGTTGAGCGCATTTTTTAAAAATTGTTTGAAGGTTTTTCTGTTCTTAGTAATGACTGCCATATTTGATGGTGGATTGGCATCATTTAAGCAAATCTGAAAGAATTCATGCCAGGATGCTTTCTTTTTTTGTTGGGTAGTCTTTGAGAAGAAGCTGTTTTTAGTTTTTTTTATTTTAAGTTATCGTGGCCATATTTAAAGGTAGATCAGCATAATTTGCAAAAAATAAAAAAGTTCAAAGTCTTTACTGCCAGGATGCTCTCTGTCAAATTTGGTCAAATTCTGCTGAGTGGATTTTGAGCAGACATTTAAAGGTTTGTATATTTTTCGTAACAATGGCCATATTTGATGGTGGATCATAATCATTTGCACAAGCTCGAAAGACCTTCATATCAGGATGCTTTCCATCAAATTTGAACAAATTCTGTTGTGCGGTTTTTAAGAAGAAGTCGTTTGAAGTTTTTTTTTTGTTTTGAGTATTGGCAGCCATATTTGATGGCAGATAGACATTATTTGAACAATTAGAAAGACCTTCATGTCAGGATGCTTTCTATCAAATTTGGTCAAATTATGAGTGGTTTTTGAGAAGAGGTTGTAAAGAGCAATTGTGAAATGACTATGCACAACAGATGACACACTGTGAAATGACTATGCACAACAGATGACACACAGTGAAATGACTATGCACAACAGATGACACACTGCACGATTGACAAATGACCGTACCATTTGCTCACTTAGTCTTATGGCCAATTGAACTAATAAAAAAACCCACTCTTTTCTAGGCTTTTAAAGTAGAGATACTATAATGAACTGATAAACACCAGAGATTCATTTTGTTTTTGAATTTTATTTTAAATCACTGTTCTTAAAATTCTGGTTCAAAAGCCATTATCACTGTCCACCCTTATATTCCAGATTTTATTGGGTGAAAGTTACAGGCTTTGAGTAACATTGGAGTGACAGACAGGTAGTACATAGTTCATGCATCAATAAGTACAGTGATTAGCCATTACAGCTAAGACCTCACATGAAAAGCATGCAGCATGCAGTCCACTCACCGAATTCCCATAATCTTTCACATGTACAATACAGTTAATCTGTTGAGGGTCACTAATCACAATATGCAATGTATAGTCATTAATATGGAAAGTTTATCTTTTGAATAAACATATTTATACATACTTTCAACTGTACTGGTCAGAAAGGGCTGTATATAGCATGGAAACATCTATGTGGTCATAACAAAGATAATTAACCTCTGTCAGTAAAGGATAAATTGTAGATCACAATGACCTTCTTTGGTTGCAATGGTGTAGTACTCACAGAGATGCATCCAATTACAGTGAAACCCCTCAAAACTGAACCCTCTGTATATCGGAATCCCCTCAAGATCGAAATTTTTTGGCAGTCCCTAATTTCTACTTCTTTAATATTATTTTTTTCCTAGTAAACCAAAACCCATAACTCCGAAAACCGAAACAAATTTTGATCCCAAATTTCAATTTTACACTCAAAAAACCCCAAAAAAACCCCATAAAACTGAAACTCACTTAAAACATGGAAATGTATTTTAGCTGCTGTAGTAGGTTTATCGGTGAGAAAATGTCCCAAGGGCACCTGTGGTTAAAACAATACTTGACACGTGTACTTGCACAGATTAAGTCAGACAACAGGCTAATCTGAAGTCTTTGCACTTATTATAGAGCAAGCTTTGAAGGTAAATTATCAATAACTAAACGTTTGTAGATAAGATAAGCCATTTAAGAAAGATTACGTTTATCTGATTATTATCTAATTGTGATTGATGCTATTCGTTTGTATAAATGATCCATACTTTTTTCTTTTTTTTTTAAAATACATGGGCCTTATTAACCAGGTAATGCGACCTCGCTTGTGATGCTTTGCCGACGGAGACCGACAAAACAGCATTCTAAACATCAGGTTTACTTAACTGATTAAAGGAGGAAACTCGTTACATGTATTTAAGTAGCCATGACTGTCATTTGTCTTCATTCACATGTAGAAATGTCAGAATCACCAGCTAAGCATCGCAGGATTGAACTATCCTTACAGGATAAAATTAGTCTCATCAATGAGTATGAATCTGTGCCAAAACCTAAGCTGAAGAAAGGAGAAGAATTTGGCCAAGGAACATTATGAATCATGCGGATTTAAACATTATGGATTATCATTCATAATTCTCATGGACTTATATTAATGTTATAAAAAATATCTCGTTCTTTACATGTTTCTATAGACGAAGACTATATTTCTGTGTGGAACAACTGTATTCATATGACTGGATGTGATTTTCGAAATTTTTCATTCAATGTAAAAAAAAAAAACCAGCTTTCTTAATCAGTGCACTCTTTCACACACCTACACAGATATAATCCTATAATTACATTCTCTCTCTCTCTCTCTCTCTCTCTCTCCCTCTCTCTCTCTCTCTCTCTCTCTCTCTCTCTCTTGTCACATCAGTGTTTATAAAAAGACATACTTTTTCACATATACAATACCCTCAGTAAACCATAAACCTCTCAAAATCGAAAACTGAATTGGATCCCAAGGGTTTTCAGTTTTGAGGGGTTTAAATGTATAAAGTTGCATGATTCTAACATAAACTATACCCAGTAAGTGACCTTTAGACACAGTATTTCAAAAAGTGCACTGATGCATACCTATCAAGATGCATCCCCTCACCAAGTTTCATTATTTCAAGTATAACAGGAGGTAAGAAAAACACACACAATGTGCTCATTACCTAAACACACAAACCTAACATAATCCAGTAAAAATTCAAATGTAGGTCACTTTCATTTTGTTGTAAGGGTGTTGTAACAATGGAGATGCATACAATCATCTTTTTTGATCATTCTGGCATGAACAAAGTCAGTGAAGCATAAAATATGGATCACAGTGAACTAGTTTTGTGATGAGGGTGTAGTACTTATCAAGATACATCCCTTTAGTAAGTTTCATGAATCTAGAAATATATGTTATAGTATATATACAGGGTGTAAACAGATCTTTTAGGTCATGAGCTAAATGCAAAATTGTAACCTAAGCCAGTAAAATGCGAAATGTAAGTCACAGTGACCTTGTTTTGTTGCAAGAGTGTGGTATGTGGCATAGCAACCGCCAAAGCAACCCCTGCACGTGCAGGGTGGAGGGGGCCCAAGGGGGCGTCAAAATTCTCATCAAACAACTTTTTTTATTGGGAGGGGGCCTCAGAATTAAATTTTGCGGGGGGGTGCAAAATTTCTTGCTACGCCACTGGGTGTGGTAGAAAAATGTTCCTCGTTCGCATGAATTGATTGGGAGAGTTAAGAGGTGGAAGTATCCATTACTTCATTCATTTTGCAGCTTGACAGTCAGTAGATGTACACAGGCACCTGTTCCGCTCATGCAACAGTTCATGCAGTACTCAAATAAACAGCTATGCTTGAAATAAGATTAAAGTGGAGTTCTCAGATATTCCATATTTACAGTATACAGTCAACTTTTATATGTATACTCTATATGTATTGAAAATTAACAATATATTTTGTATTTGTATATGTGTATATAACCTGACCAAATAAAAAAAAAAGAAACAAATTTTCCAAAAACCTTGAAAAATAAAAATAAAATTTAAAAAACTTGTATGGTTTCAGGTATCAAAGCATTTATACAGAGCACGAAAAACCAGAGCTTAATGCAAAAACTATAACCAAGAATGTATAACTAATGTTCATCTATGTACAAAAAGTTAGCCCAATTAGCCCCTTTCCCTCAGTTTTGGTACTATCAGACCCACTCGAAACTGTTGACCAAGGAACAAAAAATGGTTGAGATGCAGTGGGGCTATAAATACACTACTCCCTTGATAACTTGCGAGCCCGCTTAAAACGCGAGATCAGGCATGGATCCCATTTTTGTTACTAGAAAAAAAAATTAGCCCCCATTTGTTGAACATGAAGAAAATCGCAATCAAAACTGGTAAATGAACCTTGATATATCACTCGTTTATCGTCGAAAACGGTGGTTAGTACCCTGAAATTTGAATCAACATCATGACATTCTCAACTTTTAATAAGAAGTCAAATAGTTTGTTAAATTTTCTTTCCAAACATTCTCAGTACACTGTAAATAACAATATTCGACGAAATTTTGATTTATGAAAATGTCACAAATGCCTACTGATGGCAATGCTTTAATAAATAAATACTAATTAAATAAGTTTTGTCAATTAAAATTCGTCTTTAGTTATATCTTTTAAGTCGGTTTCAGTATAATCATCATCAATGAAATATGACCTCTTGTATTCAAATGTGAAAAATGTCATTCTACCGTCACAGCTATGTCCGCGAGCGTTTCCACGAGAACCTAATTAAGTGCCAACCGTGTTTTGATCTCCGACATGCAGAAGTATGTGTTGTATTGTTCACTCGATTAAAAGAAGGGCTGCTTTGTATTATCACATTAATTACTTCTTTTGCATAAAATCAAATAAAGGGAGTGGAATAAAATGAAAGTTAAAAGGCATGCAAATCCTACCTGTGTAAGAGCTAGCAGTCACGGTCATGTGTTAGGTCAACTCATTTCAATTGATCACTCGAACACTGTTATAAATATTATTAAGTAAATAATATAATTAAACTACTTAAATTCGCCTACTCATTCAAAAATGTGACCAAAGATAGGAAGACAACCAAGCAAAATTAGTACTTGGTGAATAAAAAGCCTTGTTTCACAGATACGGTTCATTATGGAGAAGCGTGTTCTAGAGTTTGTAGTGAACTTAAAATTCCTGAATTGGCACTCAGATATTTCCTCAAGGATGAGAAGAAGTTCACTATTACTTGCAATTAAATCACGGCATCAATATTTTACTACTAGAACAATTAAAAAAATGGAGTTTCGATGTTGACGGTTGTTTCACGATATAAACACCCCTAGTTTTTGAAGAAAAAAAAAGGGGAATCTTGTTTTGTTGTGAATCAACAACAAAAAGCAGCGCCATAATACACCTTACCTCTCTGAGTAATGTTGTTAACGTTCTTTCAGAGGTTGGGCATCTTGAAAAAAAAGTAATTTGTACAAAAAAGCGAACAACTTCATGACACCCCTTCTTAACTTTTTTTTAAGTCTCTTGGTAACTCACGCTCTCACCCTCTAAGTTTTTGGACCGTTTTTTTGCCCGAGTTATCGAGGGAGAGGTCTATGCACATGCATGTATTTGTGCAGATGCCAATGCCAATGCAGAGGGTAGTACAATAACTCTTCTCTACTTTGTAGGTGAGGTAAAAATGGTATTCTTTTCATGTACAAAATGTACTGCTCAAAGTAATTTACCTTACTGTTAGCTTGGGGCAGTCAAGTAGACAGTCAGCACAAAATTGTATCCAAATACTGTACCTGAAAGATGTTTATAGTGATAACATTTTTCAAATGTCTTTAAAAAATAAAGACGCAAAATTTTGATAGAAGTTCTAAATCCAACAGAGACAGTAACTCTGTTAAATCTTTTTGGAAAATGGTGACAAACTGGAACAAAATCTTCCCAATGTAAACCTGGATACCAAATTTCATAGAAAATGAAGTTTGTGGAATATGACATTGTGCGAGAGGATGTGAGATGACACGACATTATGAATAAATGATGTTTGTGGAATATGACATGGTGTGAGGGGATGTGACATGACATGAAATGATGAACATACATGGGCAACGCTTAAAGTTCAAGACTACCTCTGGTGGTACAATGTCAAAAAGCTTCTTAATCGAGTCGACGAAAAACCTTCTGTATCACAGGGTGGAAAAGAATTAACACTGGAGAGAACCGGAAGTAAAAATTACAAGAACGGAGGTTACAGGATACAACTTATGCTGAAGGCTTCAACCCCCACCATAAGCTGTACATTTTTATTTTCATTTGTTTTCATGTTTACACTACATGATAATGCAAGCTCGCTCTCACACTGGTTCACTCTCTGATGTTAATACTGTTAGTGATTTGGAAGGTAGTGTGTACTTTTGGATAAAGAAAAAGGCAAATCACTCTAGCATAGGCAATCCATTGAACTGTCTCTCCTATCAACTAGACATGCAAAATTTCACTATGGCTCTGTGACTTAACTCAAAACCACTATATGACACATTTTTCAACATGATTAGGAAACTACCGTCTATACTTGCGTATAATCCAGGTCCAAATGCAAACAACATAGACCCTGATCTGCCATTGCATAATGCGCCGGCAGAGCAGGGTCTATGTTGTTTGTTCTACTGATTAGTCCTTACAAACTTCATAGACCCAGATATGCTGGTGCTTTATGTGATGGCAGATTTGGGTCTATGCAGTTTGCAGTTAGTATTGACCTATATGCGAGTATATACAGTATCCTTTTAAAATTATGAGAAACAAATCCATTATAGATAAAAATTTACCTCAAGAGGCTTAATCATTTTAGAACATGTTTCTGTAACGAAACCTCCATTACAATATGTAATTATTATGTGATGTACAGATGAAGTACTATTCTGGATGTACACAACTATGTGATTCCAAAAAGCCGTATATCAGCCATGTTTAAAATGTAAAGAAAGAAAAAAAGAAAACAAGAAATAACAGTTTTCAGCAGCAATTTGGCACAGAGGGCTCCAAGTTATAACTGCCTTCAATCTTTGTTACTGATATTTGTACATATAAAATTTAAAACTACCACTATGCTGCTTACATCATTTCTGGGAATTAGTATCAATGAAATGGCCTGAAATTACTCAAAAGTCCATTTTTATCATCAACAAATTCATGCTGTGGTATCCATGAATCACATATCGTTTTAATTAACCTTTCCTTGTGGTTAATGGAAGAAAACTCTGAAAAAATTGGAAAAAAGAAGACAAATTGTTCTTCATACTCGACATCAAATGAATTTTACAGTATGAGCAAAAATATAAAGACACCTATGTCTGCCTTACTCTTTAGTTATATGTGTTCCAATCTTCCATATGAAAAAAACTACTACAGAGGAGAATATATTACTTTATAGGCAGTAAAGTCATATGGGTTTTCTTTTTCCAACTTCAGGATTTTTTCAGTGTTTGTACATGCGTAAACAATAAAATGTCAAATGATAAAATCAATAGTGGTTGTTCAATACCATCAATAAATTGCAATATTTTCTCTGGCAATAGTGTATCATGATACAGACTCAAACTGTCACTACATGGGAACAGTAGAATGAAACATGAACAAAATGTTATAAACTGTCCGAAAATGAACATTTTCTTCTTGTCTTTCTATCCCTTTGAATAAAGTCAAGAACAAGGCTGCCTAAACCATGTAAACTGTTGCTCTCCTTATATGGCACCTATATGTACCTTAAGTAACTTCTATATACACAATCATTTTAAATTCCATTTTACAAAGGACCTTAGTATATCATGTGATACAGTACAGTCATCATGATTTCAATGTTTTCCATGCATTTATCACAGATGTGGAGTATGCATGTAAAGTATTAGCAGAAGGTCCAGATCCACACAATTAGAAAAAAGCAATGCATGTCCATGCCTTGTTCATGCAATATGAGTGCCCCAACAATTAATACTGTATAGACTCACATATAAACCGGGTCCAAATGGAAACAACATAGACCCTGATCTGTCGGCGCATAATGTGCTGGCAGATCAGGGTCTATGTTGTTTGTTCTACTGATTAATCCTTATGAACTGCATAGACCCAGATCTGCCAGCGCATTATTCGACAGCAGATATGGGTCTATGCAGTTTGCAGTTGGTATCAAATTACATGCGAGTATATACGATAATACCCTAAGGTCTGCAAGAGACAAAATGTATAATCCATGCGTTGACAATCCAGCATCTTTATGCTTGCTGCAGCAGCAAAGCATAAACTGTATTTGAACACCTATTATTTTGAAGAAATATTGTAAACTGTGGCTGATTTTCTTTGTAAATTGCATGAATAAAGAAAATTAATTCATCTTTTTCTAAACAATAACTTCTGAAACAAAGGTTCAATGGAAGACAACTTGTCTTTTTTAAGTTTAATGCAACAAAAGCATTCACCACTCACTAAACATTAAATATAAGCAAATTTCATCACATTCCTTCTAGTAGTTTTTGAGATATCAGCTTGCACAAACTCTAATATTAGCAGATACTGCTGCCACAAATGACAATGATGCCAATATTGCAATGCAAGAGAGTTCAAATAGCAGTATATATATTTATATATATATATATATATATATATATATATATATATATATATATATATATATATATATATATATATATATATATATATATATATTAGCAGGATTTGTATCATAAAGATTCGCATTTCCAGATCTACAAGAAATGCGAATAGATGGGGTAAACATATCTATCAACAAGTTCCAGTATTTGTAAGCTTCTTGACCAGATCTTCTAATCAAAAATGTAATTTTTCTTACAAGATTAATTGTTTTGATTACAGTAAGAAGCCTTTTCAACAATCTCCCTGTAACAGAAAGGTTTGATTCGATTACAAAAGTTGTACCAAAAGTATTTATACCTAAGCAATCACTTCTATCCAAGTCTTTACCAAAAAATTTCATCCCACTATTTAGGTTTTGATAACCGCCCAGCCCAGCCCAGGTCGGCTGCATTGCTGTGGTCTTGAGAAAGGCACTGACCTCCAGTTTCCTCTGCAAGATATAGCAAATAATGTGTTTTAAAGTGCCGTTATCCAACCATTTACTATAATAGCATACATTTTCTTTAGTAATAAACACTATTACACAGGCACTTGTGGAAGGGACAGTAAACTCATTGGAAATAAATTGTAAGAGTTGTTTCCGTTAACCATTCTTTGTACGCTGTACTTGATTAAAGTAAATCTAAAGTATCTATTGCATCATAAACAAATCTATTGTACTTATTCCATTCGTACTGACCTACGGAAGGCTCTAAAAGCCGGTCTGAAATGTTGATATGTATATATAAAGACAAAGTGATAAACAAACGTCGGCATCTTCTGCCTTTCGTGACATTTTTTTCCCTAAACTACAAAATGCAAACAATAAATAAACCATGCTGATGTTAATCATCTTGTCATTTATCAGCCCATAATAGTTACGAATTGTATGCAGGCATGAAGAGTGTACCGTTTTTAGTAAAACAAGAGTACCATATCTCAGGGACACGAATGTGGGGGTCAAAAGGTCATGCAATCCAGAGCGGCGATTTGATTGGTCATTATTTGTTTGTCTACGTTGTGTAGTTTAATTGAAAATCGTCACGAAAGGCAACATGTACCGGAACCTGCCAGCATTTGATTCTCGCCTTGTCCTTTATTTACATATCGGCATTTATGTGGAAATTTCAGGCTGACTTTTAGAGCCGTCTGTAAGTCAGTACAGATGAATTAAGTATGATACATTTGTTTATGATGCATTAGACGTTTTAGATTTACTTTAATCGGGTACACTCTACAAAGAACAGTCAAAGGAAACAACTCCTACAATTCAGATACGTCGGATAATTGTGAAATGTTGGAATGCAGAATCCAAAGTCAACATAGCCAAGAAGAAAAAGGCATTTTAAGAGAAATTTTAAAGTAAGTATAGTGGAAAACGTCACTCAGCAAAATATGGGACACATAAATAGATTAACTACCCATCCAAAAATTTAATCTGTCCGGTATTTCAATGGCAGTGTGTACGCCAAAACAAAAGCCGGTAAAAGGTACAAGTTTGACCTTTTTGACGACATCAATGAAACAATCAGAAGTAAAATAAGTTTCCCTATTGATTCTGGACACACTTGGTGGTATAAAACTTTGTACCAAAAGGGATGAGTATAGTTTTAATTTCAGGTATGTATATTTTAAGTTAGAAAGTGACTTTCGTAGAAGGACAAAGCCTGTAATTGGTAAGAATCTTCGCATAATCTTGCAGCTAAATTTTGACATATGCATAGAATTGTGTTTGAATCCTGAAAAGATTGAGCATATAACTTTCATGTTGGTCATATGGGGGTGGGGGGGGTCTGAATTTTTGGTGCTAGATTCTTAGGCACAGAGTTGCCAGTTTCATTTAGTATGAATGTTTACATGCTTTTTTGTTTGTTTTGTTCTTGTTTTTCTTTGCCATGTTCAAATATGTCTATATGTACTGCTGTTTATATGTACCATTGCTAATCATCCCCATGCTATTATCCGTGTAAACAGATGATTATGGGTAAATTCCATAAAATTCTCAGTTTTCGTGAGTGATGTTGGTAAATTAAAAAGACAGGTTAAAGTAGACAAAATTATAAAATCCTAAACAGTGTTCATAGATGGATAGACGAATTGATAGACAAGATAGAGGTTTATTTTTCTTTCTCCTGTTGCATTATATAATGACATACTCTCTGATTTTAACGAACAAAATTTAAATGCTAATGTATTATTTTTTCAATGATTCCTTAAAATTCGATCACTAAATTTATTAATAAATTAAGAAAGAGAAAAAGAAACAGACTAGACAATGGGTTTATTTACTAAATAAATATATTTGGTTTATTTTTACTACCCTATACACATATATAGAAGGAACCAACAAATAGAGAACTCGTATGTAATGACTTGAAATCTTTTGGTAAAGCAAGGAAATGGATGAGCAAAAAGTGTTTTTAGCCACAATGTATTGATGTTAAAATGTAATAACTATACCAACACTCCAGTGTAGAACAAACCTCATGTATCTCTATACTGGGCAACATCATATGTGTACCTAGTAGTGCATGACAATGTACTACACTTATATGTTTTTTAAACATATCGTGTTTGTGTGTGTGAGAGTGTATCTCAAGGTGTATGTGAGTGATTTTTATTATGCCGGTTGTGTCATGCATAGTTATATAAACTCTCTGAAAGTTTTAGTGACAATAGAATTTAACAATGGATGCCCAGATTAAACTTTTTTCAATGAACGTTAGGGGTCTACACAGTTCCAATCTCAAAAGAAGAGATATTTTCTGCTGGATCAAACAAAAGAATGCATTTTATGTTTAATGGAGACACATAGTACAGTTGGAATGTTATTCTATGACTGTTCAGTTACTGAACACTTTTGGAAATTATTTGAGGAATGGATCCAACTTACAAATCACAATTTTAGAATTACACAAAAAGATGTTTTTATAGGAAATAACAACTTTGATGATCTTATTAACTTCCTAATTTTGCTTCCAGAGTATGTTATATACAGATCACAATGTGCGTCACATCTCACCTATTATAAAAATTGTGTTTTATCATATAAAACGCTGGAAAAATATGTAACCTAAGTGAATAAAAAAATTGATGAGTTTGAGGAAAAGTGGACCTTATTTGTCAACTTTTGGTACATGAGTTTTTGTTTTATGTTTTGGGTTGGCTGTTTTTACATTTGCATGACTTTCATATTTTTTTTAGCAAAGAAAACAATAAAAATGAGAAAAAACAAACAAACAGGCAATTCAAAACACCTTTGTGTACATTATTTGTGAATGTATGTGTCTGTGTGTGTGCACGAGTGTGTGTGGTGTCTAAGTAAGGGAACATATGTGAAGATTAGAATGCACGACAATTTATGGTAATGCCCCATACACCAGGTTAGGTGGTGATGTGGAACATGTAAAATCCTGACAACTTGACCACTTATATTAAAAAATAAATGCTTTTTGTAGTTTTTTCCTACCGAAAATTCAATTTTTTAAAATTATTTTTAGGTATTTCTGCCGATGGTTTAAACCGCTGAGATTTGTAGTTGGTTCCCGCCGAAAATTCAATTATGTTATTGTTTTTAGATATTTTTAGCTACTGGTTTAAACCGCTGATTTTGTAGTTTTGTTATTACCAAAAGGTCAATTTTTTATTGTTCTTGTTTATTTTTTAATATTATTGAAAATGGTAATGAAAAAAGTTTGACAGGAAATTATTTTAAAAAACTACATATCTAATTATTGAAGAATTAAGTTGTAAATACGATACTTATGGTTATGGCGGAACCTTTTGCGGAGCCTGCGTAATCTGCACTGAAAGTTTTTAGCCGGAAGGTTTTTGCAAGGAAAAATGAAAGAATCGCGGAGCAAAATCAATATCTTTTATCTTTGTTTACAATATATTTTCCAAATTTATATATTTAATTTCTTTGATTAGACAAAAAGTAAATTACACAGCTAAATAATACATATAATAATAAAAGTAAATAATACAAAGAACAATTTTCTAAGTATATTATTTCCTAATATCTGTATGTCCGAATGCTAAAGAATTTACTCCATCACTTAATATATATCGTTTTGAACCAAATGGGCAAAAACTAATTTTAATAATTGTATACACCCCCAGCTTTAAATTTTTCTTTTATGAAATACATATTATGCGACTCTCGCTTTTTCTAAAATAATGAGTTTTTATAAAGTTTGTGTGTTCATTCCCGTTTCACAAGAGATTTTTGATACACCTTTGGCTTTGCTGATTTGTTTTGTATCATCAATACGAACTGAATACATTTTTGATACACCTTTGGCTTTGCTGATTTGTTTTGTATCATCAATACGAACTGAATACATTTTTGATACACCTTTGGCTTTGCTGATTTGTTTTGTATCATCAATACGAACTGAATACATTTTTGATACACCTTTGGCTTTGCTGATTTGTTTTGTATCATCAATACGAATTGAATACATTTTTGATACACCTTTGGCTTTGCTGATTTGTTTTGTATCATCAATACGAATTGAATACATTTTTGATACACCTTTGGCTTTGCTGATTTGTTTTGTATCATCAATACGAATTGATACATTTTTGGTCTTAATGCCACAACTTCTTGTACGATTTTACCATTTAGCTCATCCTTAATTTTACCAGGAACTTTTTATTTTGATCACTGTATAAGGGATATTCTTTTGGAAAATCAGAAGTGTCATACCAATCAATATTTTTACTCATGTCTTCATACACAACTTGAGTTCTGATTTACAATATTAAGCTATCAGTGTCATTATATATTAATTCAATATTATTATTGTAAACTGGTTTTAATTTGTTGTAATAGAAATCATACATAAGCAATTTACCTAATTATAAAATACACATCCCAGTATACGCAGGCCGGTTCAGAAATAAGTTTGTTTTAGTTGTATGCACTGCAAATAAATCTGTATTGAATAGTTTTGTTGTTATTAACCGTGAATCTGCCAATATTTTCCTTATTCTATCCGTTTATGTGGCTCTAAAAAAAGTTCGACATCAATATGTTTTCTCAAGTTTTCCATTGATTTTCCAAACACGGATGTATGTGGAGATTTATAAATTCCAAAATATTTTTTTTTCATTTTCTGGCATTATTTTTTTTTTTTGCATTTAGCATCTACCCATTCGCAATCTGGTATGTGATTTTTTAAAAGATCCTCTGTGGCAAATATGTGGAGACATCGTCTGCAAATATATTTTTATGACTATCATGGCTGCTTTTGTGAATCAGCCTTCGTAACAGCTTGATCATTATATAATGGGAATTACCACCATCTGTTATTAGTAATAGATCAATATAGTGGGTTTTATTTGTTTCCTGTGATATTCTTACTGGATATAACCCCCATCCCATCCAAAGACATTTGCCGATATATCATTATTTTATTTTAAAAATGTATTAATATCACTTACTTTTACTGAAATTTTATATCACTAAAATTTAATTAATTGGCAAAGTTTTCATAATTTTTTATACTTTCAGGATATTGTGGTATTTTGTGCTAAACTGGAGACTGTTCATGGTGTGCAACATACTCTGTTGTGTGTAGTGGAGGAGTAACCAGTAACTGGTGGCATCATTCCAAGTATCTTGGATTGCACAGAGTCACTGACCTAAACATCCATGAAAGTGACAAAGAGTTACTTCTTGAAATTTTGAAAATGAAACTGAGTGTATCAGCAAAATGATGAAATGAAACTGTATACAGATACTCAGAAATGTAAAGCAGTTAAGAGATCACAGAGTGTTTTACTACCAAAAACATGTGAATTATTCTAGGAATATTGTTGGTAGAACTTCTTCAACCATTCACAGATTGAATAACAACCCTGCAACATCATCCATGACAAAATGTGAGGATTCTGGTGTGGAACTTTCATTGCATGCAAAACATGCACTATATCAAATGGATACTCGAAAAGGAATATCAAACAAACATGTCAAAAGAAGCCAGATATTGTGAAAGGAAATGTATTCAGCAGGGAAATAAGATATCTGAACATTTGAAATACAAGCAGTTAAATCATTGTGAATCAGATTACAATAAAGGGCAGATGGATCCAAAACCCTCAAGAAGTTCTCAAGGAATGCACAATTAAAATTCACTTCTACTCAATGTGAGGATGGATAATTCTGTGGGCAGGACATTTACTTGTCGACTATTGTCAACTAACTCTTTAAGAGAGATACATTCTGAACATTTTCAATCTTTCTAGAATAATTTTGAAGTTAACATTCATCTATTTGTGTTTTAATGTGATGATAATTAAAATATTTATGAATTTTATACTGCTGCATGAAAAGTAATATCATTATTAATAAATGTTATGAATTGAATATGATATCTTTGTTATTTTTTCTATATCTTTATATCAAGTAGGCATGGAGAATATTCTCCAAGCCCCTTGAAAGCACTTCTGTTTACACATTTCATTCTCTCTGCATTCACTACATGTAGCTCAGCAGAGAGGTGATCTTTAAAAATGCACCGAGAGTTATGCTACAGATGACTCATTTCCAGGTTTTCTACCTCCATCCTCTCATTAAAGACCATTTGGCAGATACTGGTGACTTAAAATTTATTGCACCATAACCTCTAGACTTTACAGCCCTGGTCCAGATCAAACTGAAAATAACATTTAAGGTTAAAAAATTACATTTAATTTTTAAATTTAAAAGAAATGTAAAAAAGAATTTTTTTACTGTCCAATTTTTTTAAGTATTGACCACAACTGTGTGAATTTTCAGGTCTGTATCATAAGTACTTGTATCTGAATGAGAGATCAAAGAGGCATACCCCCCTTCAAATAAGAACTTCCATACAGTTTACACTTTTTGCACCAAGTCCTAGTCAAACTAACATATCTTCAAGAAAGACATATTTTAAACTTACTTAGCAAATGTTATCAAGTATTATGCACTACTAACAAATCTGTAGCCATTTAAAATGATGCCCTGTTCCTGTTCGGCAAGGTGCAAATGTGCAGCCTGATGTGCCTACATGTGAGAAATTCAATTTGTAATAACTTTTTCATTTATTGGAATTTGTTCATGTAGTAAAATATAATTTGAAATTTCAAATAATCTCTATGAGAAAATTTAATTAAAAAGTGCTCATGACAGTAAATGTAATTCGTTTAAAAAAATTTAAAAATTGGTAAAATGTTTTACAAAATTTAATTTAAATATTATATTATAATAAAAATTTAAAGTCAGAAACTGGTGATGTTTAGATAACAGAGTTGACACAAATGTGCTGAGCACAGCAAGTGATCACTCATGCAGAGGTTAGTGTATTAAATCTAGTGGCAGTGGGGCACAATAGCAGAATGCCAGAGAATGCACAATACAACTAAGTCCTCAGGTACTGGACTTGGCAATAAACAAATACTGACACTTGCCATGTGGTAGTTGCAAGGTGTCAGGGATGTGCCTAGTTGTCAGGGTAGCTCACGGGATACCAAAATATACATATAAATACCAGAGCTGCACCAAGGTCTATCAGATCAATGCAAAGTGTAGTACTAAATGCAATGATGAAAGATGACCATAAGAGAAGAAAAGCACAGTTACAGGGAGGTAATTCTCCTTGGAATAAGGGCATTACTCTGCAAAGTGAAGACTCACCCACCACCTCTGTTGCACCACAGTCCAGAATTGTTGCCAGAATGAGTGAAGCCGAGTTTTCCATAGTAGTCAAGTCAAATGGTGATGGAACTTTTGTATCAACACCAGACTGTGAGGGTGCATCCAAGTCACTTCAGCTGTTGCAGCCTATTCTCAATACCAAGTCATACCTGAAAAAGACAACAGAATGTCAGAACTTTGAAGAACTGAGACTTGAAGATAATGAACAAATGGCAGATGCATCGTATACATCTCTAAAGTATCATCACCAAGCATCTTCCCATTGCAATGACCCCGAAATGCAGATTGAAAAGGAGATGAAATGGGGAGTCTGCTGGAAAATAATGCTAAAGTGTGTAAAGTCTTACTTTCAATCATCTGAATGTAAGCTGTATAGGGAAGTGAAGACAAACATGCCAGAACCAAACCCTGCCGCACCAAATATTGGACTTGCAGTCGATCTTCACAACACGCCTGTATGTAATAAAAAAGCATATCTTTATATCAAGTAGGCATGGAGAATATTCTCCAAGCCACATGAAAGCACCTCTGTTTACACATTTCATTCTCTCTGTATTCACTACATGTAGCTCAGCAGACAGGTGATCTTTAAAATGCACAGAGAGTTATAATACAGATGACTCGCTTCCAGGTTCTCTATCTCCATCCTCTCATTAAAGACCATTTTCCAGATATTGCTAACTTAAACTTTATTGCATCATAACCACTAGACTTTACAGCCCTGGTCCAGATCAAACATTGCAAATTGGAGTACACTGTGTGCCAAAATAAGTTCCCTATATTTCTTGAAAAAGCCATAAAATTTGGACTTTTAGCAGAATAAAGATGAAAATGAGGCTAATGAAGATGTGTAAGGATATAAACAATGACCTCTGACCTCATCATGCTACAAGTTGACTGATATAATGCTGAAAATTAAATTGAATGTTAAAAAGTCAATTTTTAAATTTAAAAGAAATAAAAAAAAATGTTCAATATAAAAGTGAGAAATTCAATTTGTAATAATTTTTTCAAAAACTATTTTTAACTTCAGCAAGTTTCTGTACTAATTAGAATGTTTCAATCCCATAAGTTATGAACATGTTTTTCCCGTTGTGGAAATCCATAAAATAGCAAGGCATGTACCTTTACCTTCAGTTGGTAAAGGTAGAGTAAAAATGATTTTTGGCTAGGGGAATTGGTATGCCCAGAGGAAAGAATGATCTGCCCTTTTGACAACTTACATTCTAACTATCAAAAGATTTGTTGATACACTACCTTGAGTAAATCAAGTTTTTGGTGCAAAGAAAAACTGCTACACCAGTCAAAAGAAGCAAAATAACAGGAGATTATATGCAAGTTCATTTTACAGGACTGCTGAACTATCAACAAGCAATGAACATATGGCATAAACCCAACATTTTTTTTACCGAATAGGATACATTTGGCACAAGCATTATGTCCAACTTTTAAGCTGTTCCCTCTTTGATAACTGACACTAGAATTTTAAAGATAGATGAGTAACATTGATACATTTCTGTGAGATATAAATCTCTGAGATGTCAACTTTACAGTGGGGTCAGAAAGTTAGAAACTACCAGTAAGTCTGTGTTTAAAACTTATTCTTCTCCCCCAACACACACATCCTAAATATGTGTGTGTTAAAATCGGTAATTACATCAAAATGATTTTGGTGATCTGGAAAATTAGGGCCATTAAATAGATCGAGTCTCACCTGTGGGTAAACTTTCCATGTATAGTGAGGGGCTGACACTTTATTGATTTTTCTGCACCTCATGAAGTCCACAGCTAAAGCAGAGAAAATCCATACAACAGAGTGGAAGCAATTATGAACAAATATTAGAAGATTGCACTTGACCAAATAAGAGAAGCAGATTCCACACAATGTCTCTTTAGAAATCATAGCTTGTTTCAAAAGAGTCTGTGCTTCTCTTATTTGGTCAAGTGCAATCTTCTAATATTTGTTCGTAATTGCTTCCACTCTGGTGTATGGGTTTTCTCTGCATGAGCTGCAGCTACCAATATGACATGCACTAAACACACTTTGTCTTGGTCATTGTTGATCTCGACTATGTTTCTTTTGAGAGTGTGGAGTTGATCCATGGACAACACTTTATAACTGTTGTCCACTGTTTGAAGGTTAAATTTGAGTGACATACACATTTGCTTTCCATCAGTGATGTCAAATTCATCATTTCATTGTTGCAAATATTGAATTTTGTCATGATCTATCATCTTGCATCCACCAGAAGGCTGAACATCAACAGACCTGTCCATCCATAGGCAGCCTGGAAAAAGTTAGGGTCTGATATCAATGCAATTACTATTGTTGCATCACTCTTCAGGAACAGAATATACTGTAAACAAGAAAACAAAAATGTGTGTGGGGGGGGGGGAATAAATTCTGATGAATGCAATGTTAATGTTCTTCTCTTCTAATGTTAAACAAGAGATCACTCGCCTGCATGAACAACTGACAACTAAGCTTGTGAAAGAAAATGTATACATTAGTGAAACTGTGGAGTGGAAAGAACAGTTGCGATGTACATAGTTGCAACAGGGTCTATTAAGTCTAACAAAATATTAATGTTTCAGGTTATGCTAAATAAGATTGGATTGGTTGGTTGGAATAAGATTTTAAACATCTTCCCCTCCATTTACTGAAAATGAACCTCTGTTCCATGACCTAATTTTATTCCTTAAAAAAAGACCTTGTTAGTATTACTCAACAATATGATGCTTCATGGTAGTTAGATATACCACACTCTATATAATTACTTGAATAATTTTCATCTGTCTCATATAACTTGCTGTAAATTTGAACTGACCATGATTAGCACCAAACATGCAAAAGTTGCCATTATTGACATGCTGCCTAGTCTATGCCCAGAAGCTAAAAAATACTAGAAGATATAGTAGAAGTCTAAATAATCATGATGTCTTGTACTGTTACATATGAATGAAATGAAATGTGGTCTGGTCACAACAATCAGAGAATCTGGATGTTTTTTTGTTTTTTTTTGTATTGTTTTATGGCAAGAAAATTTCTAGGGTAGGTGTTTGAAGAAGTGGAAGGACTGTCAAGTCAGGATCATGACACTGGTAGTTACTTTTATTTTTTTATTGTTATTCTAGTTTTTCTTCAGCTTTAAATAACAGATTTTCAATTTAATCTCTAAGCTGTATTATTTTCATACTTTATATCAGTTGTTCAATTGAGACCCATGAATCCTGTATTCTAAATTTTTTTCAAAAATTTTTTAAGGGGAAGAACTCACGACCTAATGCCTGTGACTCATTATACTTGATCATAGGTTACTTTCCTTGCTTTAATATGCAAACTATTTTAATCTCCGCAGTAGTTACAGTCTCCTACTTCTAGATGATAAAAGCCCATATTTCAAATTTGATCAAAATATAATCAGAAATGTGGCTTCCAGAGCGGTAACAAGCTCAGTCTATCAGATGCAAGGTCACCAAATTAGTAAGCATGAATGTTGCTCATTATTGAACTCATCCAAGTTCTTAATGATGTAAGGAAATATTTCAAGTTGAATCTAAATTGTTTGAGAAATGTGGTCTTTAGAGTGGTAACAAGCTCAGCCAATCAGATGCATGCTCACCTCATTTGTATCCATGGATCTCGTTCATTATCAAACTCGTTCAAAATCTTAATGGCATAAGCATATATTCAAAATGTCATCAAAATTGGATTAGAAATATGGCCTCAGAGTGGTCACAAAGTTAAACAATTGGAGGCAAGATCACCTCATTAATATGCATGGATCTTGTTCATAATCTAACACATCTGAGATTTTGAGAATATGGACTTTGTAGTGATAACAAGCAATTGTTGATGGTCAGATGCTAAATACACAGCTGCATGATGTATGACAGACGAAGGGCCATACCATAAGTTCACTTGTCCTTACAGCCAGGCGAGTTACAAAGGACTTAATTTTGGCTAATTAAATCATGATTGTAAGTAAGTTTTCATGTGGTTGTTATTGTATATTATTATTATTGACATTAATGTTGGCAACATTACTGATAATAATAATAATAATAACCACGAGGACTAAAAACGGAAACAAAAAGCACAACAAAACAAAAATAAATGGAGGCAACTGAGAATTAATGTGGATAACATCTAAATGCTGTTACTGCAACTACTGCTTGCTATACACTACTCTGAATGTGAAGCTCACTCCACAATCACTGAAATATTGGCAAATTTGAGAAGAAAGATTTGGAAATTAAAGACAGGAAGACTTGAGGAGAATAGTATAAATGAATCAAGTGAGTTCTGCTTTGCCACTGCACTCAACTACACTGCTAACCACTCCCTTAATCATAGAGAAAGATTTGGAAATTAAAGACAGGAAGACTTGAGGAGAATAGTATAAATGATTCAAGTGAGTTCTGCTCTGCCACTGCACTCAACTACACTGCTAACCACTCCCTTAATCATAGAGAAAGAAGACAGGAAGACTTGAGGAGAATAGTATAAATGAATCAAGTGAGTTCTGCTCTGCCACTGCACTCAACTACACTGCTAACCACTCCCTTAATCATAGAGAAAGAAGACAGGAAGATGTAGAGAAGGTGGGTAGGACTAAAAGAAGAAAAACGGGAAACAAATCGCTAGGGCAAAGGTTCCACTTATAACATCTTCTCAATGGTGAACAACTTAACAAGAACTTCCTACACTACAAAGGGATTAATTCTCAAACAAAACAGAAGCTCATGTATAAATAAATGTGTATTGAATTGAAATATCAGTAACATGAATATACAACAGATTCAGTACAAACAATAAACCTCTTAATCCAACAAATGTATTTTCAACTTACGCAACATGTCATTTTGTTTAATATTTACAATTTTCTTCCTAACATATATCAATCAATCTGGACGAGTAATAAGAGAACTATACCCAGCATACATATCTACCAATGCATACATATAAATATAAAAAAAATACAAATAAATAGGCATGAATGAGAATGTTAAGAAAATATCATGCACTATATTAGACAAATAGATACACAAACACACATACACACCAGTCATACCAGTAAATAAATAAAAATAAATCTGCATCACCTGCTATAATGTGCATAAATATCTATATGCATGCTGACTGACCAATGTCACCAACTTTTTATAGACCAGTTAAATTTTGCCTTTAGAAAATATCTGAAACCATGTCAAAATGTTAATATTTAAAAGCTGTGCTTAATAAACCATAATGTCATATGACATGCTTTATTTAAGAGCCAAAGTGCCGAGTCATCTCTCTTGTTTAACTTTAATTTTGAACTGGTGCACCCTTACCTACTCAACAATAATGCTAACCAATCACCCTTGATCACAGAAAAAGGAAGACAGGAAGATGTAGAGAAAGTCGGTAGGACTGAAAGATGTAGAACAAGGAACAAATCGCTAGGCCACAGGTTCCATTTGTAACACCATCTTCTCAATGGTGAACAACTTAACAAGAACTTCCTACATCACAAAGGGGTTAATTCTCAAGCAACACAGAAGCTCATGTATAAATAAATGAGATATGATATAGATATGAGGGATATTTGAAAAGTTCTGAATATTGATGTGCTGTACAACAAAGTTCTTGGAAAATGGGATTCAGCAAAAAGTTTGATGCTGTGCTCCTTCAGGAAGTCTTTGAAGATGGCAGGTTTCTGCGCCAGTGCATCATCTTGGAGTAGATGGATCCCTCTTGTACCTACGTGCGGTTGGGTGGTTTGGTAGTGACAAGTGTTCCACAACTACTGGCAAATCTCTGAAGGCATAAAAATGTCCAGCAACATGAGCTGAATCAGGCATTTTTACCAGACATATGGTCCATTTGCATAAAAAAATAATGCATATAAAACTCTTGACAGTACAACTACATCAAGTGATCTGTGGTCTCTGCTTGTTTTTCTCCAATCATTCTGGTTCAAAAAAGCAAATCCATGCTTCATCACCTCTGACAATCTCATTCAAATGTCTTGGATCACTCATTTCCTATATCTAGCAAGTAGCTGTTTGGCGATTTCAACAGGATTTGACTTCTGATCAGCTGTTAACAAATGCAGGACTCCTTTAGATAAACCTTTCGAGCTTCAAATGTTCCTCATTATCTTAACAAAAGTTGATGAGATAATAGAAATATCTTCCACTGTATATTGAGCATTTTCATCAATGGCCCCTTTCACAGCATGCACTTCCCACTCATCATCACATGCAGACAACGGTCTTCCAGACTGGGGGTCCTCTTCCATGGATTCATAACCATCTTTAAAACAATAAACTACCTCAAAATTGTTGAATCTCAGAGAATAACATTCATACACTTTATCCAAGTCAGCCTTGATATCAGTCAGAGTACCCTAAAAGAATCCAGATCTTCCAGCATCATCCTTTCACAGTAGTACACTTCCTTCTCCTTTGCCAACAGGTGTTGGGTGTCCAGAAAATATTACAGAAGCTAAAATAAAAAAATAAAGTCAAGAATACAATACAAATATATATCAACATGTACAAGTCAACACCCCTGCTGGCACACAAGATATAACTAACAACGTGGACAAAATGGATGATTGCAATATCACCTATGTGACCTTGACTTTAACCCTGACATGAATTTGTGCAATAATTACACCTTATAGATGATTACAATATCAGTGTTATTGACCTTTACCTTAATGTATGCAATAACATTATCAAAAAGGTAGAGATTCTATGACCAACTGTTGAATGATACCTATTCCGTAATTTCAGAGGATGAAAATCATTGTGATGGTGACTAAAATCCAGAGTCTTGAAATCCTAGTGTGTACTTTTAATAATTGCCAAAAAATGCACCAGTTATATTAGAAAGAGAGTCTATTGCATGACCTATCCAAGTCCAAAACTTCATGCCATTTTTGATCCTAAGTAGAATCAAAATATGCACAGGATTTTTATGCTATGAAATAATATATTAAACAACAAAGGCCAAACACTGTTTATAAATATTTGAAAGACTTAATGCCACAATACTGGAATCAGTCACATGTATTGAAAGAAATCATCTGGATCGCAGAGAAAGTCAAAGGATGAAAAAGAACTGCAATTTTTTATTTTCTGGTTAATTTAAAATTGCATCTGCAAGACAACTCAGTCGCAGCGTTATCACATGGTTCAGGCATATCACATGGCACAATATACAGTATCTTTCTAGACACAGAGATCTAGCCAATCAAATTACAGCACACATCTATGTACTAATAAAGGTATTCAAAGACCATGTGGCTAGCTGTTATCAACAAATGAAGTCCCTTTCGACACTTGTCCCACTCCCCCAATAAAAGAAAAGTTTCTGGAAGCAGGACCTGTCAATAAATGTGAATCCTACATGAACTTGACCTGAATAATTACAATATCACCTGTTATGTGACCTTGACCTCAACCTTGACATGAATGAGTGCAAGAATTCCACTATGGATGATGTCAATATCAATGTATTATTGACTCTGACCATGACCTTGTCATCAATGGATGCAATAATATAATCAAAAAGGCCTAGACCTAGATTCCATGAGAAACTGTTGAATCACACCTTTTCAGCTATTCCTTCCAAATAAGGTGCCTTTTGAAACCTGCCCCACTCATCCCATATAAAACTTTCTTGGAAGTAGGACCCATCCATACATTTTAGTTCTAAATGTACCCGAAACTTTATGCCAAAAGAGACACAGCTCTATAAAATGCCAAATTATTCTAAACCTAACACTTACACTGGTATCCAAGTCTAACAGACCTACTCTAAAGCCCTAACTAGGATAGCTAAGTAGTCACCACTATTCGCAAAACCAAAGCCTAAAATGACATAAAGAAAACATCCATCAATAGCTCCATCCTATATAATAGAAAAAATCCATCAGTAGGCCTGTCCTACATCATAAAATTACCTGACTGATCCACATACATTTACACAGCCTAAAAGGGTGCAAGGACAACATCCATCAGTAGGCACATCCAATGTTATACAATTATGTGGCTGATACACACACTTACACTGCCTAGCAAAGAATTAAAGACAACATACATTGGTATGCCCATCTTATATAATCCATATATATGACATGCACACTTACAAAGTGTAAATAAGAAATATAAACAACATATATCTGTAGGCCCATCCATATAATGCATGTACATGAGTGCTACATGCCCAATATTTTTCTGACTGATACACACTTGCGAACACCCGGAAAAAAGACGTAGACAACATCCAGCAGTAGGCCTGTTTAATACAAAATATGTGTCTGATAGATATGCTCACTTATGCAGCCTAAATAAAAAGACATACAGACAACATCATTTGGTATGTCCATACTATATAATACATATATATGACTTTTACATGTACATATCCTAAATACAGACTTACAGATAGCATCCATCAGTACACACTTCCATATAATATGTGACAGTTGCCATAATGATCTATATTACCTCTGTCGCAGTCATTACTGCAGTCCAAGACCCACTCAGAAAAATTGGAGAGAGTTTTGGGTCCCACCAATTATCTTTTCTTGTCCGCCCAGGAGCAAGCTACAATTTCAACAATGCCGTAAGATGGGTTCCTGAATACATTCAGTGCAAACTCAATGTTAGGGATGTGAATGTCAGGATCCCCTGAACATTCAAAATATAAAAAAGATAAAGTCTTCAGTAGTCTCCCACTTATAATGTTACCCCATCTGCAACAGGAAAGTGGCCTTATAAGAGTGGTGGCCTCTTAGAGGGTGATCACTCAGATGTGAGTAATAATTACATTTAAAGTATGAAAGGGGTAACTAATGTTTAAGTATTTAATATTTTCATTTAAAAATCACATGCTTGTTACGGAATCAGTGTGATAAAATTTATAATTAATGCTATTTAAAATTATTCTGAATGACCATCAGTCATGGTGCAAAATCACCTTGTCAGAAAAATCTGCAGATTACAAATATCTTGATATAACTATCACTGTCTGTACATTCCATTTTTCCACTGATGTGGAATGTATAATTAACAATGTTTATTTTAAGCTTTTCCTTTAGAAGAATTGATTTCACTTTTCCTTCTTTACTGAGACTGTCTGATAACATTTTGTACTTTTTGCAGCAACTGATTTCTCCATTGGCAATTTGTAGTTATTACATTAAATGTTCAGTGTTTAAAAAGGAAGTGAGCTTGTCACATGTTCAACTGATTTTAGTTTGATCTGCTGTGCTAGTCCAACTGTCAAAGGTAGTCTCTAAACAAACCAATCCATTTTCAAGCCCAATTCAGAGTAAATGTACACCAAATTACAGATTTAGCTTCGGTGTGAATTTATAAATCCAAAGCTCATACTCTCTACCTTAAAAATTAGGGGATTATCAAAATTCAAACAATCCAGTGAGACCTGAAGAATTTAAATATAAGTGTGACCATTGGAAGAAAATCTCATATCCAAAACTTTGGATAATTTTGAAAATAATTTCATCCTAAATAGTAATAAACTTTAAATGGTTTATCTGTAATAATGTGTAAAAAATAAATAATTAAATAAACAAATGAATGGAATTTTCAGAAAATTTAAACATTTATTTATTGTCTCGGCTTTATTCAGATAAACATGTGAAAAAGTGAGACATTTACTTTCCTTTGTCAACCTCAAGTGGTATTTGCCTAATCGTTCTAACAAAGGTTTTCATTCAAAAAGTAGAAGTTCACAAAGCTCAAAAAATGTGTACAAAATAAATAATTAAATAAACAAACAAATTTATGGAATTTTCAGAAAATTTAAACAGGTCATCTAAATATGAATAGACTCTTAAATTTCATATTTCTGCCTTAAGTGGTTTATGCTTAATCATGCTAACAATGTTTTATTTTTATGAAAAATTACTCATTCCAAACAGTTTTAAAGTGTGTAAAAAAAATAATAAAAGATTGCTGTAATGACCAGGACCAGAAAATATAATCAAATCATCTATGTATGCATACAAAAATGCTAGCAAAAATTGATTTGTATACGTTGAATGGTTCTTGCCCAATTTTGCAAAAAATCTTCTCAAGACTGACAGACTTAAAGAAGTGCGGATGTACGTATGGACTGGACCAAATCAATATGCCCTCAATGACTGACGTAGGCAAGTGAAGTTCGGTTGACTTGTTTATATACATATGTACCTGATTCAATCAGACTTCATTGTCATTTAGTAATTTTTAAAACTTTCATCAGTGGATGGCATAGGTGTTTTGCAAACACAAATATAGTTTCTAAAGTTTAAGTCATGTAGTAAACTTTTCAGAACTTGCAGTGCATAGTTGAGACAATAGAGTTGAAGGTAAAATGGCTCATGGTTTATATGGATCTGAATCTAATAACTGAAGACATGAACCTAATAGCTTATCAAATTTATTTCTTTACATTAATTTGTTATTATGTAAATATAGTGATTAACTTGACTTAATCCTGTGTTGTGTGAAGTTATGAAGAGTGTGAATGTGTGTGTGTGTGTGTCTAAGAGAGAGAGAGAGAGAGTGAGAGCATTTTGAGATGATCCCCAATCTAAAATAATGGAAAACTTCTAACTGCTTTCAAATAAACGAAAATGTTCTATTTAATTTTAGGGCTTCGCATCAGTGAGTTTTTGAAAACAAGCAGAGTAGGGATGGGTGGGAACCTGCCTTGAAGTGTTCTTAAAAAAACAAATATAGATTGAGAAGAAAAAAAATAAAGTTAACAATATTCAATATTTTAACATTTTATAGGGCTGTTATGAAATGATTCCTTATATTACTTACAGGAACAACATGGCTATATCTGCAACCTTCAAATTCTCACCGATACCATCATAAACAATGCAATGCACTGTGTATTGTAAACGGCAACTGAATATGCAGCAGAAACCTTTCAGCCTTTTCAAAATCGTTGAAAAAATTAGCAAAATATTTCCAGTACAATGTCAATTACAGTAATAATGAATTCTACACAAAAACATTTTGATTATAATAGACTGCACACTGTCCAAATGCTACAACTGCAACATCCATCTCCACACAGGCTGCAGCCACTTCTAGCCCAGATTTTCTCATATCAAATACCATATTTCAAAATCAGTGTAACAATCGGCATCTGTCTACTTTGAAAACGTAGCATCAGTCTCTGGCACCAGTTTCAACTGGGGTCAGAACACAATTAGTTTTATTACATATTACCTACATGCATTTCTTCAAGCTGAACTCAGACCAATGTTCCAATCACACAAGGATTCCTAGGGGTGACAGTGCCATTATCGTCCATTACACACACCAAGACTTGTCAGTTGTTGCCCAGCATAGTTAAGAATAACAGCACATCAAAGCCTACTGGGGTCATGATTCCATTTTCTGGTCAATCAAAACAGAGTTTTTGACCATATTTCACACTTAATTTACATGTGCACTTCCACCACACTGCTTTCTCAACAACAATAATGTGCATCTCAAAATAAAGAATGACTCCTCACTAAAGGAGGTATATATACACCAAGAAGTTATGTGAGGCTTGGGCTGGCAGATGATTTTAAAATTTCCCTAGTGGCTTTCCGAATAATAAATGAAACATATTGATACATAAGCTATTATGGCAAAGATGGCTGCATTCCAGAGATTGGGGTATAGCTATATTCTTAATAAAAACAATACAATCAATTCTGTGTACGTGTTTCTTTTTCCATTGTTGTGTATTGGGATCTTTGTATGAAAGTAAGCCATATCTCCCATTTGTTGTTTGGGTACCAGTCCAAATGCGGCACTGCCCATTTGGAGCCAGGAAAACATTTTCATCAAGTTTCAATGTAAGATTTTGAAAACATCCCTCCATGCTAACTTTTGCAACAGGAAACTGGTGTTTTAATACAATAAAAACACATACCAAAACTAGGTCCACATTTTTAAAACACAGGAATTTAGACATTTTATATTTCTTTCAAATTAATAAAAATATATTTAAAATCAAAATTTGAAGTTGACAATTTTTCAGTATTTTCAGTGTTATAAGGAATAAATGTGCCAAGTTTCATGTATGTATGTGAAGTATTGTTAATAATATGGCAATTTAACTGTCAATAAGCCTTGCATCTGTCAGAGGCATGAAATGTATACAGTTACACTGATGCCATGCCATATCAATACAATGCTAATGAGAAATAATACAGGACATTTTCAATATAATCAGTCCATAAATTCTTCAGTCACAGATCCACATTTCATCTTACCCAATGTTGGCTACATACACAAGAGAACAGTATTTCAAATTGCTATGGAAAGAAAACCATGAAAGACTTTGATCCCAAATAACCAAGTTATATATTTGACACAATCTCAAAAATGAAACCAAGCCTAGTTGCCAAGCCTTTTGATAAAATTAAAAAATTGTAGTCATTTACATTTTTCATTAAATTTTAACAGAAAATGTGAAATTTAAATGTATATTCTGAAATCCTTTAAAAATGTAATTTGCCAAAAGCTGTGCAAGAAGAAACTAACTTGTCACCTACACAACTGCTAGCATAGATCCCCCATAGAGTGCACAGGCTTTGAACTATATCTGCACATATGTGGCCAATCAAGTGTAAATTAAAAACTAGAATCTTGGACATCCCCCTGCTCCTTAGGACCCCTCATGATTGCAGATTATTGATCTCATTGATCTGTATCATTGATAATTAAATGTAGAGATTAAAGACTTTCAAAATTAATTACAAAATTGTGCCTAGCACATTGTAAGCTTGTCTCTAGGCTTCTAAAAATGGGGTCTGAAGCTCTTCACCAGCACATACATTTTTGATCTGTTACAATGAAAGGTGAAAAATAATTCAAAACCTACATGCATCAAGAATGACCATGTCCCAAATAACAAAGGTATGAAGATTTCCAAAGACCAAGCCCCTAAAATGAATCAGGCACAGTTAACGGCATCGTCCCACCGACCTCTTGGAAGTAATCGGAGAAGACATCCAAAACCAGACAGCAATCTGATAACTGCCAATCCTGATCAAGATAATCCTGACACGGATGTCCTTAGCTTAACATCTAGATGTAATTGTTTGTATGCTATTTCCTGTATGCAATTTTTAAAATTGACATGAAACAGTTGCTTTCTCATTTTACAGGGAATGTGACTATTAAACAACACAAAAGTGGTGGAAATGATCAATCAGACGACAAAACTACATCATGAGGCAGCTACAGATTGTCCACTAATGGACGTATACATACACCAAGAAGGTAAGTGGGGCTTGGGCTGGCAGATGATCTTATAATGTGTGAATTGTGGCTTCGTCTCACCTAAATTCAAGCTGTACAATGGGGTTCCATCCACCAAACCAGGCTGCAGTGCTGCTGCAGTCAACCTGGGATTCCATGTGGGACTTCAAGAGACACCAATGGGAAATACAAATGGCCAGACTCGTGCTTATAGCCATAGATATTCCTCCTCCACCTTGAAGCGACATGCAAAGGACTGCAAATAGAGTAGCAAAAGTTACAACTGAGCTAAATAAGGACATGGCGAAAAAAACGTAAACTGGCGCGTGACAGGACTAAAGATCGTGGCAGCACAGACCCTTCCACTATCAACATTGCATTTGATGCATGCTACAACACTATTTGTATAGTTAGTGCAGAGAAACCAGGACGAGCCTCTTCACAAGCTGTCGGAGTAGCTTGTAAGAAAATGACTGATCATAAGTATATCATTGCTGCTGTGTGTGAAAACAAATTGTGTTGGACTGGAGCTTGGCTCAGACAAAAAGGATATAATTGTACTCTGAATATTCCATATGCAGCACCTCACTCTGAGTTTGAAATGGGATATGAAATTGGGACACAGTTTATGCTTCACGAAGTTCTAGCTAAGTTTGTGTCTACAGACGATGATGCAAAATCTGCCCTTGGATTTCAAGAAGCATATAAAACATTGTATCCCATGTGGCAAATGGAACGTTTAGCAGATCTGACTCATTTGGGAAAGGCGCAGTTTAATAAATACAAATCTGCTATATTCAGTGATGCTATATTTCCTGGTGCTTCAACAAAAAGAAAACAAGAAGCAGGCACAAAAAGTCCTAGTTAAGATGTTATGGATGATAATGGAAGTAATTGACAGAAAGTCAAGTTGTTGTTACCCAAAGTTCTTGATGCAACACTGCGTTGCTATGACAGCGACTGCTCCTGATGCCAGAGATACTTATGGTATGTGGTGGCAGTCACAGAAATAAATGGTGGCTCAATTCCAAATTTCTTGGTTCAAACAAAGTCACCAATCTGCAAATGGATGAGAATGACAAACAATTACTACAAGAAATCCTGAAAATGAAGTTAAGTGAAAATGCTTTCATGACAATGAGACTACACAAACACACAAAACTGTGAGGCTGTGAATAGATCACTAGGTGTTTCTCTACCTAAGAATATCAACTACTCCAGGAACTTTGAAGGGAGATGTGCAACAACTATTCATAGAATTAACAACAAATTGGGCAAATCTATGGTAAAAAAGTTGGACAATTTGGGTGTCAGCCTCTCTAAAAGAACTCTGAGGTACTTGGATCAAATTAAAAAGGAATATGATTATCACAAACAAGACAGGGTGACATAATATTTGCCCATAACAAGTACAGAAAATTGGCTCAAAGAAGGAAATCTTACTATAGGAAAGGACAATTAGATATGCCAGAGCAAAATGAGATAACCATTATGCCTAAAACTGACTGATATACTTGGTTGAAAGAAAAACAACAAAACAACCAAAGAATAGTGGGGAAATCTGTAGTACGTGTCACATATTGAGACATTTGCTACCACCGCCTGATGAGATCCATGGAGGGACCAAAATATTTTGGGTGTTTTAAATATACATGCATAAAAGTACAAATAAAAAAGCTTACCATACAAATAAGATAAATAAGTTTCTGAATTCTTCATTGCTGTACATTTTAAATTCAAGTATGCAATCTGCATTTGTACCATGAGCAAAACATTTGGTTTTCACTAAGACAAGATTTTTTAGAACAATTTGCCTGATGGCTTTCTAAACATAAATGAAACATATTGATACATAAGCTATTATGGCAAAGATGGCTGCATTCCCGAGATTGGGGTATAGCTATATTCTTAATAAAAACAATACAAGCAATTCTGTGTACGTGTTTCTTGTTCCATTGTTGTGTATTGAGATCTTTGTATGAAAGCCATATTTCCCATTTGTTGAAAGAACTGAAAGAACAAAAGAAAGATTAACAAATAAATATGCATCAATGTAAATGGGGAAAATGTCATACAC